>CM053274.1:96202582-96528048 GCA_028583415.1 Protea cynaroides
TACAGCTGAACATTCACATTTAGCATGTTATGATTAGGATTTCATCTCTTTAATTATTGGGAAGTTACTGTTTTTACATGTTCATGGGTTTATCTAATCATTAGGCATTTAATCATGTTAGTTTAGGAGTTTTGAAATTTCTTGCACATTAGTACTTCTTAACCTATGGTTTATTATGAATATGACATGAAACCTAATTAATAATTGCTTAGTTGATCATGTTACCTGACTTTATACTATTATTTACTAGTGGTTATCATGATATTAATCCCGTAAGCATGTCATGTGCGTTGCTGCCCATAACAGTCCCTACACATTAGTTAATTATTTCTTTAATCCTTCTGTTAGTTTGTCGTGTTGGAGTAGGGTAAACTAGAGACCCTAGGTTAGCCTACATCAGTTTGGTAACAAAGCATAGGTTAGAGCGTCCGTTAGGTGCTGGTTAGGAATTAGGATACTTAGTGGAGTCAATCTTGTATGTCCACTAGGAGTGGTAAAAATTACAAAAATATGTCAAACCCATCCAATACCTCTATAACATCTGAGCAATTACAAGAGATATTAAAAGCTAATAATGAAGCATTGGCATCCAGTCTCCAACCCATGGTCCAAAGTATCCAAACCCTCTCCGATAGACTTACTGCCCTTGAAACAACCAATCGGAATGCTAATGGGCAGCAAGGTCATAATGGCCACGGCATTGGACCTAGAGTGAACAATCCCAACACTATTCTGGAAAACCGTAGGAACGATAGACATCATGATTATATTGATGACCATGATAGGGTAGATGACAATTTCCACGGTCAAGGCCACAGTAGGAATAGAGGAGGATTTAGAGGTCGAGGATATCGAGGTCAGAGACACCACTCCCCTCCTGGAGATGATGATGACTATGGACATCGAGATAGAGAAGTGGATGTTAGGAGGATGATCAAAGTAGATGCTCCAGACTATGATGGACAAATAGATGCCAAGATTCTTTTAGGCTGGATCAATCGAATGGATAGGTACTTCGAATTTTATGAGCTGTCTGAAGAACTTAAGTTTAGGTTTGCAAAGATGAAGCTCGTTGGAGCTGCACAGGATTTCTGGATTGAATTAGAGTATCAAGAAGAAAATCTAGGACACGAGCCTGTCTCAACTTGGCGTGAGATGCAAGAAAGGCTTAAACAGTACCTCTCACCTATAGGCACCAACTCCTTAAAGACATGACTAACCTAAAGCAAGGTAAGATGCCTATAACTGAGTACATGACTAAATTTAACGAATTGAAAATCCGAAGCCAGACTCGAGAGGATGTTGATCAAACACTACTTAGGTTTCTTGCGGGACTTAATCATGACATCCAGTTACGCTTAGCACCTCACCTAGTTAGAAAAGTCCCTCAAGCCTTCCGTATAGCACTTGAATTAGAAGGGACTATGAAGTTCACACCACAGAAGAAAAGCGGATTCCCATCTGGGGAGTCTAACTTCCGAAAGCCATTTTCAAATACTTCTACCCCTAAACCTCCACGCCCACTTGACAATAAGGGTAAAGGCATTTTGGAAGAAGCGCCCAAAAAGAGTGGCCAAGCACAGTATTTCAAATGTAAAGGTTATGGTCATTTTGCTAGGGAGTGCCCAAACAGAAACTTGTATGTGGGTGAACCAGAGTATGAAGAGTCTACTCTAGAGGATACCCAAGAAGGTGAGTACGAGGAGCATAGACTTGATGATACTATCTCGGATGAGGATGATGAAATGGCAGATGTCTCTAGGCTAGGCGTTATCCGTTGTATTGCGTCACACCCCAAGAACAATCATGAGATTATTTTGGATGAGGACGATGTAATAGATATCTCTAGGCTAGGAGTTGTCCGTTGTATGATGTCGCAACCCAAGAATAATGATGATTGGCGGCGCACCAATATCTTCATTACTTACACCTGTCATTAGGGTAAGAATTGTCGTGTCGTCGCTGATAGTGGTAGTTGCATGAACGTCGTGTCCCAAAATAATGTAACGAGAATGGGGCTCAAACCAGAAGCACATCCAAAGCCTTACAAGGTTGCCTGGGTTGACCAATTTACAATTCCCGTCACTTTAAGGTGTTTAGTCCCCTTGCATTTCGCAGGATATGAAGATAAGGTGTGGTGTGGTGTGATGTCTTTGAGATGGACATTGCTCACATAATCCTTGGTAGACCTTGGATATATGACTGAGATATCACTAATTTTGGGAGGACTAATACTTATGTCTTTGAGTTTAAAGGTAAGAAAATCAAATTGTTTCCTAATCCCCCAAAGGAGATAAAAGCCCCAGAACGTAAGGGAAGCACATCCAAGAACACCCCTTCGAAAACACTCAACATCATGAATTCAAAACAGTTCGAAAAAGAGTGTAAGGACACCGGGGTTATTTATGCTTTAGTAGCCACACAAGTTAACAAAGAACTGCCCAATCCATTTGTTGAGGCTCCTAAAGAAGTTCAACCCCTCCGAGTTTGAGCAGTTGTTTCCTGATGAACAAACCGAACTACCACCTATGCGTGACATTCAACATGTTATCGATTTGGTTCCAGGGCCTTCACTGCCAAACTTGCCCCATTATAGGATGAATCCCAAGGAACATGCCGAACTTAAAAGACAAGTAGATGAGCTACTTGAGAAGGGATTCATTAGAGAGATTCTTAGCCCCTGTGGGGTTCCTGCTCTACTTACACCCAAGAAAGATGGAACTTGGCGTATGTGTGTTGACAGCAGAGCCATCAACAAAATCACCGTTAAGTATAGGTTTCCTATACCTAGACTTGATGACATGCTAGACATGATGGTTGGAGCGAAAATCTTTTCCAAGATTGACCTTAAAAGTGGGTATCACCAAATTCGGGTTAGACCTGGTGATGAGTGGAAGACTGCCTTCAAAACAAAGGACGTCTGTATGAGTGGCTTATCATGCCTTTTGGTTTGACCAATGCACCTAGTACATTTATGAGAATTATGAATCAAGTGCTACGACCATACAATGGCAAGTTCTTAGTGGTTTACTTTGATGATATCCTCATCTTCAATAAAACACAAACCACTCACCTAGATCACTTACGTCAAGTCTTTCAAACACTTTTGAATGAAAAACTTTATGTAAATTTAAAGAAGTGTACCTTTATGAGTGATCAAGTCATTTTCTTAGGATTTATTGTTTCAGAACAAGGAGTATCTGCTGATCCAGAGAAAATAAAAGCAATTATTGAATGGCCTAAACCGACTAACACCCATGAAGTGCAAAGTTTTAACGACTTAACAACCTTTTATAGGCGGTTCATCCAACGGTTTAGTGCCATCATGGCTCCCATCACTGATTGCATAAAAAAAGGGAAGTTTCAGTGGACTAAAGGAGCTGCTAAGGCTTTTGTAAAAATCAAAAAGTTGATGACTGAATCACCCGTTCTACGTCTCCCTGATTTCTCCAAAGTCTTTGAAGTGCAATGTGATGCCTCTGGCACTGGGATTGGTGGCGTCTTTGTTCAAGGACATCCTGTTGCTTATTTTAGTGAGAAGCTTAATGAAGCCAAGCAACAGTACTCCACCTATGATAAAGAATTCTACGCGGTTGTCCAAGCTTTGCACTATTGGCAACACTATCTCTTACCACAAGAATTTGTTTTATATTCAGACATCAGGCATTGAAATATTTGAGTTCTCAGACCAAACTGAACCCTAGACATGCCAAGTGGGCTGAATTCTTACAAGAGTACACCTTTGTGCTCAAACATAAACCTGGTGTTGATAATACTGCTGTTGATGCGTTAAGTACGGTTCACATGCCCATCTTTCCACAGAAAGTCAAAAATCAGGTTAAGGCATTGCTCCAAACCCTGAGTATTGAGGTTGTAGGATTTGAGCAAATTAAGGAACAGTATCCTACGTGCCTATATTTTAGTGAGCCTTACACCTCTCTGAGCGAAGACCCATCTGCAAATCACTCAGATTACCTACTCAGAGATGGATTCCTTTTTAAAGGAACTCGGTTGTGTATTCCCAGGACTTCATTAAGAGATTTTCTAATCTGGGAATTACATACTGGTGGGGTAGCCGATCATTTCGGTCGAGATAAAACCATTGCCCTTGTTGAGGACCGATTTTACTAGCCTAACCTGAAGAGGATGTATCTCGAATTATTAGCCAGTGTCGAACATGTCAAACTGCTAAACAACAGAAGCAAAATACTGTCCTGTATACTCCTCTTCCTATTCCTCATACCCCATGGCAGGATTTGAATATGGACTTTGTGCTAGGATTGCCGAGGACTTCGAGAGGTCATGATTCTGTTTTTGTGGTAGTAGACCGCTTCTCAAAGATGGCCAATTTTATTCCATGCTCAAAGACTTTTGATGCCTCCGTTGTAGCCAAACTCTTCTTTAGTGAGGTCATCAAGTATCATGGTTTACCTAAGACAATAGTGTCAGATAGGGATGTCAATTCACTAGTCATTTCTGGCGAACTTTGTGGCGCATGTTAGGTACTAAACTCTGTTTTCATCAGCTTTCCACCCTCAGACCGATGGTCAAACTGAAGTCATCAGCGAACACCTTACTAATCGGGACTGTGTCCTTACCCAAGCCGAGTTTGCGTACAACCTTTCAAAGAATAGAACCACTGGTTTGTCCCCTTTTGAGGTTTGTCTAAGTCATCAGCCCAGGACCCCCATAGACCTTAACCCTGTTGTGTCTAGCTCTAGGACATCCCAGTCAGTCGAGTCTTTTGTGCAGCACATACATGACTTGCATGCAGAGATTAGACGCAGGATAACTCTAAGTAACGAACAATATAAATCTAGGGCAGATGTGCATCGACGACTACAAGAGTTTCAAGAGGGTGACATGGTAATGGTTAGAATTAAACCACAGCGTTTTGTTAAAGGAAAGTGAAGCAAGTTACATGCTTGCAGTGCAGGACCTTTCAAAATTCTTAAGCGAGTGGGAGCTAATGCTTATGTGCTAGAGCTACCTCCGAACATGGGAATCAGCAACATTTTTAATGTTAAGGACCTGGTTTCCTACCATGACCCTGCTACCGCCCCTTCAGTTTATCCTGATAGCCTTGAGGCTTTTTCTTTCATCGCTGATACTTTTGCATCCGACCCTATTAACCATACTACTACCTCTACCCCTCCTATACCCCATATAGAGCAACGAGTTGAGGAGATTGAGGAGATTATTGATGAGCGAGTCATCGCTACCCATACTGGCGGTTCTCAAGAGTTTTTAGTTCGATGGCGTAGATGACCAGATATTGATTGTACGTGGGTTTCTATGGAGGAGCTACAGCGACTCGACCCGGATATGCTTGAGCATTATATCAGTCAACATTGCTGCATCTCTTTTCGGAAGACGGTTGAGTCTTCCCGCCTTTTGTTCCGCTCTCAAGGCTTGTTTGGAGGGATCATCATAAATGATTGAAGTATGTCGCTCACGATACATAAAATATTCGGGACGTCTTCTCCCTCGCACTGAAGTGAGCTGCTGCATTGTATGTCCCATAATAGGTCTCATTCTTCTACCCTTTCCCGGGAGTCGATGACTATTCATAGCTATTACCTTGACAAAAAAAAAAGATGATAAAAAAATTTTTTTTTTTTTTTTTTTTTTTTTTTTTTTTTTATAAAAATATATATTTTTTTAAAAAAAAAAAAAAAAAAAAATAAAAAAAAATAACCCCCCCCACCCTTTCTTTTTTAAAAAAAAAAAAAAAAACAAACAAACTTACCCCAAACAAAATAAAAAAAAAAATAATAATTAAAAAAAATTGTTTTTTATCTCCCTCCCTTTTATTTTATAGATTTTATTGTTGGGGTGGGTGTTTGAAAATGAATAAAGAGAGAGAGAGAAAGAAATAAAAAAAAGAAGGGGGGGGGGGGGGGGGATGTCACGGCCTTAGTGTAACTAAGCCAACCGTGCGGCACTTAGTCGCTTGCAACCCTTCTTGAAGCACTAAGTCAGCCTAACCCCTTACTAAGAAAGAGAGCACACAATAGAGAATTATGGAAGATAAACTTGTATTGCAAAGGAACTCTTACAATGCTTGCTTGCTTGAGTGCCTTGGCCAAATGAGGCCCTCCCTATTTATAGGCACCAAGGGATACAATGAATGGTTAGGATTTGTACAAGTGTTATAAATCTAATGGTTGGGAACATTCTAGTATAAAAGTCTAGAATACTCCCACCTCCTTAGGAAAAGTCTAGAGAAACTCTATACAAGTGTGGAGGTTTCTAGAGAACCCCACATAAGCCTAAGTGTAGGGAATGTGTAGAGAATTCTAGAATATGGGCTTAACCTATCAACCCATGTGTCCATCCATGGACCTTGTAGACGGAGCGGGTCACGGGTCGTGACATTCTCCCCCACCTAAGTTGGCGACGTCCTCGTCGCATTTTCCTCATGGAACTTTTGTATCATGTCTTGGAACCGCCAAAGGGCATCCGATGGTTCCCAGCTTGTCTCGCTCTCCGGTAGCCCCTTCCATTTGACTAAGTACTCCCTATAAGGAGGAACGCCTCGTCTTCGTATAAGTCTATCCGCCATTATGCATTCAACCTCCTTCTCATAGGAAGTAACCACACCCATTGGTGCTCGAGTAGAAGTCCCACGGCTCGGATCTTCCATGTCTCCATGATAAGGTTTTAACATACTTGCATGGAAAACCGGATGAATTTTGAGTTTGGGAGGGAGCTTTACCTCATAGGATACCTTGCCCACCTTCCTTAGAATCTCAAACGGCCCTTCATACCGACGAACCAGCCCTTTGTGCACTGACCTTAGGGACTTGAACTGCTGTGACACGAGCTTTACAAGTACCAAGTCACCTACCATGAAGTGTTCCGGTCGCCCGTCCTTGTCGGCCCATTTCTTCATCTTCTTAGTGGCTTTGTCTAGGTAAGACTTGGCCACGTCCATCTTTTCATGCCACTCCTTAGCAGCCTTGAACGCCGAAGGGCTCCTCCCTGTGTATTCTGTCATAAGTGTATGTGGCGTCAAAGGTTGTTGTCCAGTGGCTAGTTCGAACGGGCTTTGGTTTGTTGCCTCGCTCTTTTGAAGGTTGTAGGAGAACTGAGCCACATCAATCAGCTTGGCCCAGTCTTTCTGGTTGGCACTCACAAAGTGCCTCAAGTATGTCTCTAACAAGTTGTTGACTCGTTCGGTCCGCCCATCGGTTTGTGGATGAAAACTTGTAGAAAAGTGGAGAGCCGAACCCAACAACTTGAACAGCTCCGGTCCAGAACTTTCCCGTGAAGCGAGGGTCTCGATCGCTAATGATCGTGCGTGGCACACCCCAATACTTCACTATGTTCTTAAGGAACAGCCTTGCTGCCTCCTCTGCGGTACAGTCCCTAGGAGCTGCCACAAACGTGGCATACTTGGAGAATCTGTCAACAACCACCATTATAGAGCCACATCCTTCCGACGTAGGTAGTGCACTGATGAAGTCCATAGATACACTTTCCCATGGTCTTTCCGGTGTGGGTAGTGGTTCTAGCAAACCTCTCGGTTGTTGTTGCTCTACCTTGTCTTGTTGACATACAAGACAGGTCCTTACGTAGGCCTCTATGTCATCCCGCATCTGAGGCCAGTAATATGCGGCTTCTAGTAGTGCCCGTGTGCGCCGCTGTCCTGGGTGGCCAGCCCACTTTGTATCATGGCACTCACGGATAAGGTTCCGCCGTAAGTTATGCCATTTAGGAACATAGATCCTTCTCTTCTTGGCATAAAGCAAGCCGTCCTTCTCCCAAAAGCGTCGTGTCTTACCTTCTCGTGCGAGGTTAGTCAAGCTCTTAGCCATAGGGTCGTGCTCTAACCCCTCTTTGATTAAGTCTATCAATACTCCATTTGACTGGCTAAGAGAGGCTAATTCTGCCTTCCTACTCAATGCATCGGCTACACAATTGACTTTACCAGGCTTGTACTCGAAGGTAAAGTCGAACTCCGCCAAGAAATCCTGCCACCTAGCTTGTTTGGGACTTAGCTTTTTCTGAGACTGGAAATAGCTAGTGGCTACATTATCTCGTCTTTACGACGAACCTTGAGCCAAGTAAGTAGTGACGCCATGTCCTAAGACAATGTATTACCGCAGTCATTTCCTTGTCATGGACCGTATAGCGTCGCTCGGTGTCATTGAGCTTGCGGCTCTCGTAGGCAATTGGGTGTCCTTCTTGCATCAACACCCCGCCAATAGCGAAGTCGGAGGCATCGGTGTGTACTTCAAATGTCTTGCCATAGTCGGGCAAGGCAAGCACGGGATCTTCTTGTACGCCTCCTTTAGTTCTTCAAAGGCGTTTTGGCATGCATCCGACCACCGCCATGCCGTATTCTTCTTAAGAAGATCCGTTAAAGGGGCTGCCCTTGCAGAATATCCCTTGATGAACCGTCTATAGTAGTTCACCAAGCCAAGGAAAGATCTTAGCTCAGTGACTTTTGTAGGGACGCTCCACTCTTTAATTGCTCGCACCTTGCTATCATCCATAGCTAATGTACCACCCCCGACCTTATGACCAAGGAACATTACCTCCTCTTGGGCGAATGCACATTTCTCCTTCTTCACGTAGAGTTGGTTGTCCCTTAATACCTTGAAGACAATCTTCAAATGTTCTACATGTTCCTCCAAAGTATGGCTATATATGACGATGTCATCCAGGTAAATGACTACGAACCTGTCTAGGTAAGGGTGGAACAATTTGTTCATGAGTGTACAAAATGTTGTTGGGCGCGTTGGTGAGGCCAAAGGGCATGACTAAGAACTCGTGACGCCCCATAGCGTGTCACACATGTGGTCTTAGGCTCATCCCCTTCCGCAATGCGTACTTGGTGGTATCCCGATCGTAAATCTAGCTTGGAAAAATACTTTGCTCCACCAAGTTGATCAAATAGGTCGGCTATCAAAGGGATAGGATATTTGTTCTTGATAGTTACCTTGTTGAGGGCCCGGTAGTCGATGCATAACCGCAACGAACCATCATGCTTTCGTTGGAAGAGGACCGGTGCGCCATATGGAGCTTTAGATGGGCGAATGAACCCTGCATCTAGTAAGGCCTTTAGCCGTGCCCTTAACTCCTCCAACTCCGGTGGTGACATGCGGTAGGGTGCCTTAGCGGTGGCTTGGCGCCAGGTTCCAACTCGATAGCATGGTCCACCTCCCTCCTAGGTGGAAGTTTCTTAGGCAGCTCAGACGGCATCACATCCTTGAATTCCTTAAGGACCTTCTCAATAGGCCCGGGCAACACTTCCATGGGCCTGTCTTCCTTCTCGTCGAGCAGCGCAGCGAGATAAGTCATTTCCCCCTTCTTGACCCCTTTCTCGAACTGCATAGCCGATAGTAGTTTGGGGCCATCCTTGGTTCCTTGAACCGTTGGAATCATGCAAGAAGCTCCATTTTCCATGATGCATACGGTGCTAATGGAAGGCATAGCAATTGCATTTACCTTCCTTAGGAAGTCCATGCCCAGCACCACTTGAAGTCATCCATGGGCACCACCGATAGATCTATAGTGCCTTTCCAGGTCCCGATGTGCATATCGACCCCTCGAGTCACACCATGGATGGGTTGAGCTTGGGAGTTGACGGCCTTGAGCCATCCTGTCTCCTTGGTTACCTTCAACCCGAGTCTCTTTGCCTCATCCGTCGAGACAAAGTTGTGGGTTGCGCCCGTATCAACCATAGCATGTGTGGCCTTGCCGTTGATGCGTGCCTCCACGTACATCAAGCCTTTTTGTGAAGGCGTGGCCTTGACCTCCTTTGTCTTGGCCTTGATAGCAGCCAATTGGAGCGAGCCCATATGAGCCTCCTCTTCTTCATCTCCTTTCCCCGGGCGGGGCTGTCAAAGCCTTCTTTTTAGGGCACTGACTAGCCCAGTGTGGACCATCGCATAGGAAACAAGCGGTCTTCCGTCGATATCCACTCTTCTTGTCATCCCTTGCCTTATTCTCTCTATATGATGAGGTCTTTTCTATGCTTTCCTTAGGATAAGTTTCTTTGGATGTCGATGCTCCCCCACCTTTCTCACTATATGGCTTCTTGGGCTTTGGGGGATCTTCTCTCCTATACTCAACGATGGACTCCGCCGCTGCTATGGCGGAGGAGATATCTTGCACACCCCGTCGTTGTAACTCTTGTGCGGCCCAACCTTGGAGACCTTCCATGAAGTTGAACAAGAGGTCTACCTCGGTCATATCCTGGACATCTAGCATAAGTGTAGAGAATGCCTTCACATAGTCTCGGATAGACCCCGTCTGTTTGAGCCTTTTAAGATTCCTTCTAGCCATGAACGATGCATTCTCGGGGTAAAATTGTTTCTTTAGTTCCTTCTTGAAACTATCCCAAGTGTCTATGGTGCACGTACCTCTTTCGATGTCGCCGTGTCGTCGTCTCCACCATAGAGTTGCTGTGTCTTTGAGATAAAGGATGGCAGTTTGTACCTTCATCCGCTCGTCTTCGAGGGAGATTGCTTTGAAGTATTGTTCCATGTGCCACAAGAAATTATCTATTTCTCGGGCATCTCGTTGTCCATCGTAGGACATAGGTTTAGGCACATCCACTTTGGGTGCCTCTCTTGAGGTCGTAGCTCCCCCAACCATTGCCCTCTTGCATAGGTTTACATCGGCTCGTACCTCGTCTACGCATGCTTGTAGGTTTGCCATCATCTCCAACACTTGAGCTTTGAAGGCATCAAGCTCTCCTTGTGGCTGTGCTGTGGTGTTGCGTAAGGACACATCGTGCTCGTCCACTCGACCTTTGAGTTCTTCCTCGCACCCTTCTAACACATCGACCCTCTCTTGAGTGTCGGCCATGGCTAACTCCACTCGAGTTAGACGCGCTCCATGGCAGCCACAATATCTACGGACTTGTCCTTGCCCGCTTGCTCCTTGTGTTGGTATGAGCATCCCTTTTCACGACCATGCTCTCCTTCCACGTTGTGATCTTCCACACTAGACATGGTGACGATGTTGCTTAAGCGTCTCCTTCGTAACCACGCTCTGATACCACTTGTCACGGCCTTAGTGTAACTAAGCCAACCGTGCGGCACTTAGTCGCTTGCAACCCTTCTTGAAGCACTAAGTCGGCCTAACCCCTTACTAAGAAAGAGAGCACACAATAGAGAATTATGGAAGATAAACTTGTATTGCAAAGGAACTCTTACAATGCTTGCTTGCTTGAGTGCCTTGGCCAAATGAGGCCCTCCCTATTTATAGGCACCAAGGGATACAATGAATGGTTAGGATTTGTACAAGTGTTATAAATCTAATGGTTGGGAACATTCTAGTATAAAAGTCTAGAATACTCCCACCTCCTTAGGAAAAGTCCAGAGAAACTCTATACAAGTGTGGAGGTTTCTAGAGAACCCCACATAAGCCTAAGTGTAGGGAATGTGTAGAGAATTCTAGAATATGGGCTTAACCTATCAACCCATGTGTCCATCCATGGACCTTGTTGATGGGTTTTTGTGGTCCCCTGTAAAAGTCTTTTTTGGGGTTTTTTTAGATTTTTAAAAAAAAAGGTTTTTTCTATTCCCTTTTTTTTTTTTTTATCCTTTTTTTTTGGCGGTTCGGGGGTTTTTTTTTGTGTTCTGGGGGGGGTTTTTTTTCTCTCTTGGGGGGGCCGTAGCGTTTCTTTCTCTTTGGGGTTGGGGGCCGTTTTTTCCTCTTCTTTTTTTTTTTTTTGGCGGGGGGGGGGTTTTTTGCGCCGCGGGGGGGGGGGGGGGGTTTTTTTGGGGGTGTGGGGGGGGTTTTTTTTTTTTTTTTTTTTTTTTTTTGTGTTGGGGGTTTTTTTTTTTTTGTTGTGGTTGGTTTTTTTTTTTTTTTTTTTTTTTTTTTTTTTTTTTTTTTTTTTTTTTTTTTTTTTTTTTTTTTTTTTTTTTTTTTTTTTTTTTTTTTTTTTTTTTTTTTTTTTTTTTTTTTTTTTTTTTTTTTTTTTTTTTTTTTTTTTTTTTTTTTTTTTTTTTTTTTTTTTTTTTTTTTTTTTTTTTTTTTGTGACGTGGACTCTAGCTCTTTAGTTTGTCAGAGTTGTGGGTCCCAGCTCTGGGCCCTTTTTAGTTGTTTAGTTGGTTTATGATTTGGTTTGTTTTTATTAGTCTTTAGAGTTATACTCTAGTTAGGATTGTAAGCCTTATAAAAGCTCTTTTTTAATTAATGAAATTTAAATGATGATTATTGAATGCAGAAAATAAAGAAAAAGCTCTTGTGCTCTCTCTCTCTTTCTCGTCTCTCTCTCTTCTCTTTGTGCAGGTTTGAAATACCCCAATCCCCTATCTCTCTCTCAGCTTTCTCTCTCTCTACTAAAGACAGGTATGCTTCCCCTCCCCCCTTACTGATCTGTCCATAGATCACTTCCCCCCCTCTTTCTCTCTTATCTTCCTATCCCTCTCTCTGTCTTGTTACAGAATTCCCTTATCACTGTTTGCACTGCTCTCAGAAGTACCCTTGTCCTCTTCTCTTTTGTGTTGTGTTTTATTTTCTGGTTATTAAGAATTAACCCAAGAATACCCTGCTGTACACAAGCAGCACCCAAACTCATAGCTGTTTTAATTATTCTCTTTATATTACCCCTTCTGTTAAACGTATCATAGTGATAACCTATTGTTGGGTTATTTATTTTTTGTTCTAGTACATTATGTTGAGTTGTAACTCTAATCTACATAATTTCTACCATAGTGAATGCCAAGTTAGTACTTACTAACGTGGGCAGCCACTTTGATAGCATCGTTACAGCTGAACCTTCATATTTAGCATGTTATGAATAGGATTTCATCTCTTTAATTATTGGGAAGTTACTGTTTTTACATATTCATGGGTTTATCTAATCATTAGGCATTTAATCTTGTTAGTTTAGGAGTATTGAAATTTTTTGCACATTAGTACTTCTTAACCGATGGTTTATTATGAGCATGACATGAAACCTAATTAATAATTGTTTAGTTGATCATGTTACTGGCTTTATACTATTCTTTACTTATGGTTATCATGATACTAATCTCGTAAGCATGTCATGTGTGTTGCTGCCCATAACAGTCCATACACATTAGTTAATTATTTCTTTAATCTTTCTGTTAGTTTGTCGTGTTAGAGTAGGGTAAACTAGAGACCCTAGGTTAGCCTACATCAGAAACATTGTAGCATGATTTCACTTTTATCAAACCAACCTTTCCTTGTTTTTGGTAGCGCATTTTTCAAGTATCTGTTCCCAACCACTAAACCATGGTTTGTGCAAAACAGCACGGATACCATGTGCTTCAAGACAGGTCCTCCTTAACTAAAAGTAACCAACGGATCCTCCAATGATATGACAAATATCTATATGCAAAAGTAAAGATGACATGATATATCTATTTGCAGCAGTAGGATGACATGACATTCCTTTTATAACCAATAACAAAAGAGATTTCATTAAACAATAATGATAATCTATACAGAAATTAATTGACCAGAGGACTTGGCATAAACAGAAGAAGAAACAAAATCAAGTACCTCTTCTAAAATTTCTCTTCTCAAGTGAAAAACAAATAGCATACTCTGAACCCATTAAGCAAATTAAACCTCGAACTAAGTGTTCATGCAAATTATATAGTATTCCCAGAACCTAAAACCAAATATTACTAATAGATACCAACCACAACAGGCAGCAGTTGACCAAGAGATATACCACCTGAAACATCTGCACAAGTTTTGTGCAATTTGATGAAAGTGCTTCTCCAAAAATCAGCAGCATTTTTTCTCGTGCAGCATTCCAAGCATCTCCAAAACCATTTCCTCCAGAATAAATGGCCTTGATCAGAACTTGCAGAGTGATCCTAGGAGAAAAACATATTACAATAGCTAATTTAATACAATCAGGAAACATATCTTTAATAGGCAACATGTGATCTTTTAGGAAAACAGGTGAGTAAAGTATCCAAAAACTTTATAAAAGCTATACAGTGTAATCCTATCCACTATGCCCTATGTCAAACTGCATCAGATTATGCCCACAAATGAATTGAACTCATCACCAGTCATCAAGAAATTTCCAATTGACACCCTCCAAAACTTCGGCAGCCAAAGCACATGCAAGAATCATAGACAAATTCCCTTCGCAATTGCCCTATTTTCATTTTTCACTTCAATATGACCACTCTCTCCGCCTCACGAAATGCCCCTAACTCACTTTGAATGGGACTCAATCAAGCAAATAAATCCTCTGCATGTGGAAACCAGGATTTTTTTTCTCTGTATGGAACATGCATTCAGCCAATTCAACAGTAGATGAGTTGGATAAGTTAGGGGTTAGTAGAGAATTTTTTTATTTGAGCCTTGATCCCATTGTGTGGTTTCTGTTGAAGCCTGAGGGTCAGGGTCCCCAACCTTTGTCAAGTGCCATACCCTGTATTCCTATGCTCTTTCCAATAAATTCATTATTTATCAAAAAAAAAAAGAAGACACCAGCAACAACAGCCTGAAAGAAAACAAAAAAGTACCATGACATTTTCTATAATAGGTGAAACAACGTCTGCCAGGCAATTAGTGAATTGTAAAAAGATCTGAACAGAAAATCAACTTCATACTGAAGCTGCATTTGGTCATGTTCCAAAGGCCATGCAAGACTAGATAGGGTTTAGGAATTAGGATTTTAGGGTCAAATTCATTCCACATGCATGTTCGGTATCCTTGGGAGGGAACAGTGAGATGAATTTAACTTTAAGAAACCAAATCCTGATATAAACTCAAGGGAAAAATTGGCAAACAACCACCAGTAGATGTTATCTATGTAGAGTTTTCCTGTTGGCCCTACATGCTATCTATGTCGCAAAGCCAAAGAAAAAACCAACCACATGTTTCACGAGTGTGAATTGGCAGTGGGCATTGGCTGTGTGATACAATTACTTGAGCATGCTTGGTTTTGATTGCATTCCCCTCCAGCAGTGAAGTACAACACAAAGGCCAGTTATTCAGTTCTTCTTAGAGATGATCTTTAACGTGCCATCTGATCCCTTATGCCGTTTGCATGACTAGCCCAACACAGCGTTCTACACAGTGATATACAATGTAAAACAAATAGGGAGATCTGCAAAAGTGATCTTGATGAGAGTAATTTTGTGGGGGTAAAATAGGTATTTGCTTTACTATGATATTAGTTTCCTTTGCACTCAAATTCACTCCAGCCCTCCCCATAGCTCCTAATAGAAAATAAAGTCATATGGTCTCGGGCCACTTGACCAACACAACATAGATCACAAAATTTTGAAGACAGATTTTTTTTTTTTTTTTTTTTTGGGGGGTGGGGGGTGGGGAGGATCTTACTCAATTGCGACCTGGTGGTCACTGGTTCCAATCGGGAAACACCCGCTATGCAAAGCAAAGGTATGGCCGCAAACCACTGCCCCTCCCAAGACCCTACAGTGGGGCCCTGTGCACTGGGTACACCCTTTTTATATTTTGTTTTGGAAGGTACACAAACGAGAACTGATAAGAACCAGAGAAAATGAAGTCAGAAAAAGAATTGACTTGTGTATATCATCCCAGTCTATTGACATGATTCAGGTCTCACTATCATTGCAAACTCGACAATAGCTGAACTGAAAGCTTTGATAAGTGGTAACTGTAATATTGTCCTCCCTATATATACAGCCTGGCCTATTAAGTATTAAGTATTGACAGAGCGATTGGACGGATGTCATACTTGATGAGGAATACAAGGTATACTTGATGAGGAATACAAGGTTCTTTTCTGAGAACAGGACACGGATGTCTAATGCTGTGTAGAAATAGAGAGAGAGAGAGAGAGAGAGAGAGTAGCCACAAAGAGGATAATGTGGACCCTGTTGAGTATATACATTGTTTGGACCCTTACTTACAAGTTCGAGCCTTTAGGGTAAGCGGTTTCAACCATGGTATCAGAGCAAGGTTGATCATTGATACACTCTTCATCGTCTGTTTTGAGAGTATCTAAGGTTGTTCCTTTGATCTTCTCCCCCCTCTTGGGATTTTCTTTGCTCTCTACTAGTTGCTGTCCCTATGGATTGAAGACTGATTCCTGGTTAATGGAAGACTACTACTAAGAGGATTATATGACTATATGATGGCTACAGCACTGAAAGCCATAGCTCACTAAATTTTAATAGTTCTTTTGGTTCTTCCAATACTCCTTATTGAGAAGGAGATTTCAGATCATAGAGATTTTCTTGTCTGATCTCACTGAAGTTTGAAGCACTAATGCTTATTGATAGGATCTACTACTGTACCACGCATTCTGGTACCTCCTGCTCTATGTGATTTTTACCACAGGGTTTTCTCACAGTGAAAATCGCTTTTCTTCAAGGAAATTTCAATGTGACAAGTTGAGTAAAGAAAATATCCAGAACCAGAATTAGTAATGTGAGTGAGAGAGAGAGAGAGATCTGGGAGAACAGGAGAGAGGAAGTCGACACTCCAGGAGGGAGCAGAGTCGTTAGCTCCAATCCTCCCTCCCACTTTCATATACATAATAATGAGAAGTCCTAGCCTATTAGGACTGTACAGAAAATAGAACTCCAGAAAAGGTAAACAATATAAACTCCTAGCTACACAAAAACTGTTATCAAAAGAGTCCTAATATAACTCAACTATAAAGGAGTCCTAATATAACTCAACTATGAGGACAGGAATCCTCAACTACTACACTACTACCGAAGAGGACAAAGACTTTGTCCTCTTCCAATTCTAATTCAAACCAACAAGGAAGTGTCCCACTTGATGAGGACACTCCATACGCTGGAGCAGTCCTATCAAGTGGGCACAGCACACGTTAACATTCAACATGCAGAGTTCTTTCTTATTAAATCTTTCTGCAACTTGGCGCACTACACTATATTGGTGAGAACCACCTTTCTACCAATCTGTATTGCATTCTCACAAAGTCTGGCATATGCAATCCAGCCCACAGGGTTTCAACATGGTATCAGAGCAGGGGGGTCGAGTGCTCGGACCCTAAGAAATGCAGAATGTCCCTGCATTTTCTCCTTTCGCCATCACATGCAAGGCCCTTTGTGCAGGCCGCACGTGCAGGGGAGTGTTGGATACCTAAATTCTTACTGATGGAGTATTGTTCAAACAAAATCAAGTCACAAGCTCACAAGCTCACAAGCTCACAAGCTCACAATCTCACAAGATCTAGCAAGATCAAATCAGATCTTGCAAGATTGTTGAAGCATATACTCGGGGGGTGGGTGCACGGTTGGGGCATAGATAGCAAAGGTATGCGTAGAGGTCAAATGCACACATCTGTTTTAGCACTCCAAAGGCATCAGGTTCTATCAAATAAAGATCACGCATGGAAAGTTCTCGAATGGAAAGCGCATGAATGGAAAGGAAGTGATGCTGCAGTCCCAGTTTAGTAGTCATTATTATAGTAGTTCCCTTGTTAGTTTATTTCCATGTTAAGGCTCAGAGTGATGTAAGGCGCGTAGGCCGAAGCAAGTTGAAGAAGAATAAAGCTGAGTTGACATTGAGTATGACAGGACCACTGTCCCTACATTTTAGGTGAGATGCCCTTGGCCTGAGATCAGCCTCCTTTCTCCCCCTTCTTTCATTCTCTTTTCTTTGTGTTACTGTTATTATCTATTGCTGAAAGTCACCACTATTGGGATCCTACCTGCAACAATTATCGATTCATCATATTGTTATTGGGTTTGCATTACTTACTTACAAGTTCGAGCTTTTAGGATAAGCCTTTTCAACAGACCTAAACAACCCAAAGCAATATCCTTGGATAAAACTCTAGGATTTCTAATTTTTTTTCCCTCCCCAACCAAAGTTATGGTCACAGAAAATCTTGTCACAGCATATTCCTAATATTTTTTTTTAAGAAAAAACAATTTGTAGTTTCCATGGGGAAGTACTATTCTAGAAGGCGTGCCTTGGTCTGACACGGAAACAGCCTTTTCGCATAGTAGGGGTAAGGCTACATACATTTTGCCCTTCCAAACCTTATAGTAGCAGGAGCCTCGTGCACTAAGACGCCCTTTTATGGGAAAGTACTATTTTAAAAGTTATTCTGAAACAAACTAAATCTTTGGACTGCTTGATCCACTGCAAGAACAAAAATGGATGAAGCGATCAAGCGTTACGTGTCAATTCTTAATGGCATGGGGAAGTTATGTAGTGTAATGGTTATCATTAAGAGGGCGTAGTTATGTATATGTGAAGAGGGAGTTCGGTCAGTAAGTTATGGGTTGATGTTATTTACTCTTGTTAGTTAATCTTCAGGCTCTCTTTGGTTGGAATTCTATTTCAAATTCATACTGATTTCATGAAAGAAGTCAACAAATAGGTTTTGGTCAAGAAATTGAAGTTTGTTTGGTTGCATTAATTGAAAATAATTTCAAGAATGAGAAATTCATTTGTAATTCAATTTTGGAAATATATTCTATGTATTGAGGTCTTCTTCCTTGGGAAACCAACTCCTCTATAGCAAATGTGTTGGAACAGTGGTGGCAGCGGCGAACTAAGCAGCTGCAACTGGTGGCCAGCCGAGCTTGGATTATCATTTTGAAACCAACAATTTCAATACCTCCACATAAAAGAAAGAAGAGATTTTAACCAAAAGAAAACGTAAACCAGACCTAGATAAACTGAAAGAAAGATGAAATTTTTTCCAAAAGATAAAAACTGGCTAACAAGAAGAGACCTTAAAAGTGTCCATTCGAGCAGTCAAATAATCAGAATCACATCATACAACCAGAAAGAAAAAATTCAGAACCACATTACACTACCAAAAGAAAAAATTCAGAACCAAAATTGAGAACCACGTCTGGTTGATACAAGAAAGGGGGATCACAATTTACTCACTATTTACAGATGGTCTCTATCTCAATCGTAACTCATAAATCAATCTGAGATAAACCCTCGCTAAATTTTGCCTAAAAAATATTTATACCAATATTCAATACCCAAAAATTGCTGTCGATTAATCTTTGGTTCAAAAATACTTCATCCATAGATTAATTACTTGAAAAAGATACAACAGGATATGCGAGATTTGTTGGCCATGTGTTGTCATCGTTGGCAACTTGACTGAGATAGCAGCATAGATGAGCATACAGTCAAAGAAATGAGGAGAGAGAGTGTTAGTGCAGGAGAGAGAGTGTCTGTGCAAGTGGCACTGGTGTCTGTGCGAGTGGAAGAGATGAGCTAGCCTTGTGAACGTGTTCAGTAGTTTCATAAAGTGATTGAGAAAATAGAGAGAGTGTGGGTCCCACTGTGGGTCCCATTGATGTGGCAATCATGGCTGATGTGGCAAGAGAGCAGAAGAGAGAAAAGCTGAAGAGAAAAGGAAGAGAGAGAAACTAGAGAGAGAAAGAGGAGAGAGACTATGGGTGGGACCCACTGATGAGGTGGCATGCTACATGGCAGCCAGACCACGTGGCACCTGGACACAGCAGTAGCCGAGGCCACGGCCATGTCACAATAGCACAGCAGCAGCCAGGCTGCCACGAGGACCAAGCCATGCCACACCCCAAGCAGGTGCGCAAGCATGCCATGGGCAGCCACAACAAGCCACAGGCCTCACAGCCGCAAGCAAGCAGCAGGCCCACGCGCATGCCCTAGCCCTCCCTCAAGCACAGGTGCACACATGCAAGGTGCTCGATCAATTGCCAGGTGAGAAAAAACCTTACTGGAGTTTCCTCACCTGTAGGCTTGGTTGACAAAAAAAACTGGTTACAGAGGAGATTTCCAGATTTTAGAGGGGTAATTTGGTCCATCTACAAAAGGAAAATGCAAAATGGACAGCTGAGATTGCGCCACGCTGCCAAGATCCAGATCTGAGGGCCACAGAAATGGCAGGCTATGGTGTAGCTCTGCGTACGGAGCTTGGTGCTCCCCCAAGCTACCCCATTGGTGGATCCACTGTAATATCATGCGCCACATAATACTAAGGTTTCTCTTGATCCAGTGAGACGCGTATGTGGTGCGCCGGTGGGATAGATTTGAATTTACCGGATCCAGTTAACCCAGATC
The DNA here is from genome assembly GCA_028583415.1 of Protea cynaroides. NCBI lineage: Eukaryota > Viridiplantae > Streptophyta > Magnoliopsida > Proteales > Proteaceae > Protea > Protea cynaroides. The sequence goes on from CM053274.1 coordinate 96,222,582, forward strand.
ATGAGTGACGTGATGATGACGACCTGACGGCCCAAAAATAATCCCGCCCTTTTCTAGATATCTAACGGCCATTAGTTAAGATTCTTTCTCAGCCAATTGGATCTCGACAACACGTTCTGACTGTCAGCGGAAAGGATGTTTCGGTGTGTTGTACTACGGCCTTAATGATCCAGATCCAACGGATAGGATCAAAACCGAAGTTCACTGACGCGATCTAGATGATCAAATGGTCAAAATTAGATCCCGCTTTTTAGCAAGGATCCGGCGGCTAGTTCTAAAGATGCTCAGCCCAGCCAATCATACATCGACACAGACTCTGAATTGTCAACAAGCGATGTCCCAATGTGTCGCAGATGCACCATATTCCTCTAGAAGATTCTTTTTGAACTGGTATTATTGGCCGAGACTGTAATAGCCATATCTTGGCCATCTGAGCTCCAAATCCGTCCGTTCAAGTTGTTGCGAGCTCTATTTTGAATGCTCTACAATCTGAGAAGAAGAAATGACGAATAAGAGTTGAGTTGCTCTGATTTTTGTGTGAGAAACACTCTATGAGGTTAGGTTGATGGTTTAATGTTTTGATTTTATATACCTACCTCCCATGAATTATTTGGGACTCCATTGAGGAGTATTGGAGGACATAATGGTAGTGAGCCATTAATGGAACTAATGTGAGTAGAGAAGAGAGAAGAAGGGGATAGAAAGGGGTTTTTGTTGTTTTACTTGGTGAGTAAGCATTTAATCATTCACCAACCTCATTTTGGTTTTCCATGATGCATTAAAGAGGGATTTAAGGTTGGTAGAGCTTTCATGGAGTATATTTGGTGGTTGTTAGCTTGTGAGAAAGAGGGGAAATGCTTTTGAGCAATGGTTTGTATGAAGAACTCAGTTTTCCCAATATTTGGGGTTGTTGGAGATTGCAGTAAGCCACTGGAAGTATTAAAGGGTGTGTTGGTGTTGTGAAGAAGAAGAGGGAGAAGTGAAATGAAGACTATGTTGTGTACAAAGGATTAAAGACTCAAGTTTCGTCAGCGGTGAGTTACTTGGAAATTCGAGTGAGCCGTGTGGAGCTCCAGAGACATCTCCGGGTTTTCAGAAGCGATGGTTGTAAGCATTTCTATGCCTCTTATGTTTACTTGCTTCCATTTATATGTATGCTAGCTGTAGGTGATTAAGTTGAATGCCTAGCTAGTGGGACTTCATTATAAGGCATTGTTATAAGCCCAAAACTATAATTGTTTGCTTCCTGTGGGTGCGGGTTAAGCGTAATGTATGCAGCTTGTGCTGAACACTAGTACTAGATACCTGAATTGTAGGCACATTGTGCCCTCCTAGTTTTATACTGAGTAAATTGGGTGTATGTACTCACTGCAGTGTAGACAGCTAAAAGATCGTATTGAGTATATATATGAAGCCCATAGGGCATTATTCCATGGACTAGCCATCACACATCGCGTTGGTGAACCACGTATATCTCTGTATTGTGAATGTTTTGTAATTGTGTTTATCTGTATATTGTGAAGTGCGTGGAATGGTCTGCAGGATAGGTGTGCACAACATGGTAGACCTGGCCACTCTGTGGTAGCGAGGTGGTTGTGCATATGACTATGTGTATGGTAGTGCTTCAGTGAATGTGTGGTTATGGTCAGTGAGTGAAGCATCAGCTCAAGGCAGCATCTGTCTTCAAAGGATTATTTAGAAGAATTTTTGAAGACATTGATTTACCCCCCCCCCCTCTCTTAGTGTCAACCTGATCAACAAGATTTACATATTTATTCACAGAATAAGAAACCCCAATAGGAAACCCATTCATAAGAAAGGTGCAGAGATCAAGAGAGTTGCGTCCCTCATAGCTCAACGACAATTTTTGAAATGCTCAACCGTTCAAGGCCTCGTCAGAGGAAAATTCAGAATCTGATATAAAGAGGAAATGGGAAGAAGATGTGCTCTGGCACGGAAAAAACAAAGTGGAAATAGAGGTGTTCTAGCAGGAGCTTTTCCTCTGGTGGATTTTCTTGCAGTTTGCTTTGTTCTTGCCATTTCGATCTCACACAAAGGGAGAAAAACGGTATGAAAAAAGGAATGGTGTGCAGTAGAGTTGCAGCTAGAAGAAGAAAAAGAATGGTAAAAAGTTGCAGGAACAAAGCATAGACTGAAGCATAAGAATAGTGAAAGAGAAAAAGGCTTCAAAAAAAAATGAGGTGTTTGGTGGAGAAGAAGAAGAAAAATGAAACCATAACTTACTGGTTAGTGGTTACCGATAAGTTTCAGAGAGGAGGGGCGTTGGGGCCATCTCCAAAATTGAGCCGTGTGGTGTAAATCTCTTATTTCATTTCTGTAAATGAAATAACATTCTTACCCCAAATTTTAAACTGTTATCAACTTGTGCTCATTAGATGCCAGAGCGAAATAGGATGAAAGGATTTTAGGGTGGAATTGTGAAGAGCTTCTTAGTTATTTCAAGATTTCAGATGAAATTGATTTCAGTTCAACAAAATTGAAAGCAGAAATCCAACCAAACGGTCATTGAAATTGAAATCACCCTGTGAGATAGAATTAGGAATCAAACCAAAGGAAGCCTTGGTTATTGAAGTTATTTGGTAACTGTTGTTGATGGGGATAGTTATGAAGTAGTGGAAGACATAGGCAAGTTGTAAAACCATAGGGGACGTGTGGCCTAGTGGAATTTCTACTATTTGTAAACCTATTTATTAGATAATCTTAGTGGATGGGGACTGGAAATTGATAACAACGTGATTCTCAATACAAGACCACCAAGGCCAGGCTTCCTCAGTAAAGCCACTGCACTCCCTCAATAGAACCATATATCCTTACCTGTTGTTATGTTATCCTTATATTTTCCCTTATCTATTCTCCAACACCTACTTTATCTCCTCGTCTTTGTTATCTCCATTCGGCTTTACCCCAACCCAAAAGATGTGTGTTCGTATCAGTAAGTAATCTAAAGATTCATCGCAATACCAAATTCTCTCAACAAGCAGCAAAATGAATCCAACTCCACAAAATATAGTAAACAGCCTGAAAAGAACTGCGCATCCTAGTTATATCTATCCGCATTATAATTATGATCCCGTAATGCATAAACAATGTTGTTTTCTTTTCAATAGTAACATCTTAAACCATGTCACTACTTAAGATCGTCATCGTCTTTCTCTAAAACAGTTTACAGCCTTTACTAGGTAGGATTCTTGAGTAGCGAGGAAACATAAAATGAGAATAACCACGGTTGAGGATAATAAACAAACAAACAAAAACTTACTTATACTCGAGCTCCGACACTCCATAATCTAGATGAAGAAAACGAATATGAGAAATTGCTCTGTTCTCGTCATCTTCCGTAACACAGTCCTTCATAGCATCCAAATGTTCTAGCTGAACATTCTTCAGTATCGACGTCAGAACTTTCAGTTCCTCCTCCGAAGAAGCAAACCTCACCTTCTCCGCAGTGCACACACTAATCGCCAAACCCGAATCATATGGATCGGACCAATTAATTTGTTTCTGAATGTTCCGGCACATGGCGTCAAAAATCTCCGCCTGGTCAAGAATTAATTTCCTAAAGCACCGTAGTTCCCCCTCCTCGAAGGAAATAGCAAAATCAGGGCTGCCAATGTCATCATCAACTATATCACCCCTCAACCGCCGCAAGCCTAAATTTGAAAATTGTTCTAAAAAATTTACAGTATCAACCAAAGCACCAGCTGATTCCTTCAAATTCCCTCCATCAGTAAAATCCTCAGGTCGAGACTCAAATATGTCACTCGAAACATCTTCTTTCCTCTTATTTTCCAAATCCACGAGACCGCCGCGTAGCCTTTCCGATAGCTTAGAGGATACGAGCTGTACCAGCAAAAGGAATTCAGCCTTCAACCGCAATATCTCCGGATGAACGCTCCAAGTCGATGAAACGTCATCAAATTCGAGCAATTCGATGGCTGATAACCATGTTAGTAAGGAGGGAGAGCCGCATGTACTGGACCAAAGGATGCCATCAATTCTCCCTCCTTGAGCAACGACGGTCTGAAGGATTGCTGTTGCAAGTTCAGGCTTTCTCTTTCGCAAGCTAAGCAAGGATGCCCTGAAAGCTTCGAACTGTGCGAGAAATAGATGATTCACAGTCACTCTGGATAACAATTCTATCTCTTTCTCCATGGAGGCAACAATCGACACGCAAAGATTAATTCCTGCCCATTTGACTTCCTCGCCGTTTGACGTTTGGCCTTTTATTCAACTGTTTTCTTCCTCAACCGCCTGAGAATGGTCGTGATCTCTTAACTTCTTACATGAACTGAATCCGTGACCAATCTGAAACTTATACTTTCTCTGTTGAGAATAAAAATGGGGAAGAGGTACTTTGCTCCCCAATCAAGGAAAGAGATTACGAAGGTGGTATAATCGGAAATTCGCAAATACGAGTAAGATTTTATTCACTATTAACGGAGGATGTCAACCGATCACTGTATCAGAAACCTAGATCCACCTACAGATCAGAGAAACAAAAAATACCGTGGATGGATGATGAAAATTTAGGATAGAGGAATAAAAGATATATATTAAATTGTAAGAAAAACATATAAATTAATGGAAAATGAAGTACACATTAACGCTATCGATGTATATTTTTGTCTTCATCTCTCTTTCTTAAAATCCAAATTATCATCTTTCATGTACTCTCATTTTTTTTTACTAACGGATAAGATTCTAATATATCCCCACTAGTGTATAGATATTTTTTAAATTAATTTATAGTAACAAAAATAGTATTGTGATAAAACTATAGAATATAAAATAAAGAATCAACAAACTCAAGTAAATTACATAGTAGATCTATCTATATATTATAAGTGAGAATAAAATCATTTAGGTGATAGACATTTATGATAAGACTTTCGAATGCGTTAGTGAGGACGAATAATATAGTTCAAATCAAATGACCTAAAGGAAAGTGAGCAAGACATACATAGTTTATGGTTAATACCAAATATAACTTTGAATTGAACTGATTGTCAAAAATGATCCATATAACCAATCACATTTAGTTGGAAAAATGAAAAGTCAAGTCGATGTAATCCCATATTTTCAATTTATTTTCATGGGTCATTGAATGGTTTTCAAGGTCCGTAGACTCAAACAGGGGATCATCATGCTGACATCCCAGTCAATGAGATGTGGAAGAGTGCTTTACGCCATTACAGTTTGAATATAGGGAGTAGAATGTGAGAGTGGGGATCATTTTTCCCTTCTTCTCAATCGTAAAAATTTTCTCATTCGTTAAAGGAATCATGTAGCTAGAACACCCTCACTGAGTCTTGTCATTTATAAATCGGAGGGATATCTTACAATTTTAAAGGGCAAATCTCTCTCTCCAAGGGCCATCGTTGTGCTTGGATGAGACTAGGAATAATAACTGTATTTCGAACCTCCAACATGGAGGCACGTAATTATGATGGTAGATCTGTAAGTGAACATGTAGGAAAACTTTTGCCAATTCAACAGTTGTGGGAGCTTACTTTAGGTCATTTGCAGGGTAACTTGGTAATTTTATGAAAAATTGAGCAAAACCCATCAGCAATAGCCTAGAGCTGTGTCTACAACCAGTCCTTCCATCCTTGAACTTAACATAAGGCCTCCTACACCTTTCTTTAATGAGACGGCCAGTTCAATTCATTTTCCTCTTTACAAGCCACATCATGATGTCATGTAATTGATCAGTTAGGGAGACGATAAAAGGTCTTCAGCTCATGCCACAAGCACAGCAATGTGTCAAAGGCATCATCATCATCATTATTCAAACTACTTTCTCTGATCTTTGAGACTGCTAATAGGGTCTTCACCCACTCTTCATGTATAGTAGAAAATTCTGATCTCTGTTCACTTGACCTGAAATTCTCTGCAATTAACTCCTTCAATCCCTTGCTAGCTTTTGAAGCAGTTTCAACTACTTTCCTCGGGATCCCAGCCATGAGTGCCACTTGCAGCCCATAGCTCTCAGGACAGGCTCCTGAGGCAAGCCGGTACAGGAAAACTAGTTCCTGGTCACTGTCAAAGGAGCCTCCGACTTTTGGTTTGAATGTGCAGGCCATGTGTTGTAGTCTGACACGAGGATGAGAAGCAAATTCCTTCGTGAGGGGGTGGTAGTGCGTCGCAAACAGTAGACGGCAGTGGACCTTCTCAACAAGATGACGGAATACCTGAAACAATTATTCCAGACATAGGAATTAGACTTGTTGAGGAAGACCATACGCAGTGTCTTCTAGAAATCCCCTCAGTCCATCTTTCAGAGAATTTTGATGTAATGTCCATGTTTATTAAGGATGCACATGATTGTCCCTTTCAATGAAATGGTCTAATCTTGACAAAACATATGGTCCTTTATTACTGACCAACCAAAAAAAAGGATGCCCATGGTTATCCCTTTTAATGAAATGGTTAAATCTTGACAAAACATGTGGTCCTTTATCCTGACCAACCCAAAAAAAAGGTCATGTCCATTCATCACAAAACATGAATATGAATAAATACAACAAAACTCAACTAAGCCTTTCCCAACTAATGTGGTTGGCTAAATAATAGAAATGTTTTCATTTCATATAAAACCAAATTCACTGACTTTTACAGTTCTACTTCTTAATTAACAAATCAGTCAACATAAAACAAACCCACTCTGAAGGGAGGCAAATGCATACAAACGCAAATGAAATTCAAAATGAATAATTTCATTCCAGGTGCCAACCCAACTCAGCCTTAGTAATAAACAGCAGTAATATGATGTCCATGCGTTTTATTTAGGAAAAAAGGTACTTAAAAAATTTCTGTAGATTCAAAGGAGAATGGCTCTGTAAAAGAAAGGATAAAAACTGTTGCCTGGGATGACAGAAGCCTAAACTAAAGGAAGCTAGCTGCAATACTACCTTTGCCACAGGGGCTGGGTGCCTATTTGGGGTGGCCTATTCATTCTTTCATCCCACCCATTTGGCCTTCCACACATAGCGAACTATGCCTGGAGAACAACTTTCATGATACTGCTAGCTCTCCCCATTTCTCTTCAGTGGACAAACAAAAATTTATCAGTAATAGAAAGCACTAACTTACAGTTTATAAGTAGCCTGATGATAGTAACATTGAACCAACTTGAGAGGCTGGCTCCTACCTGACAGATAGCTGAGTGGATGGTTTTATTTGGTTATTCCTAGCTTGCTTGTTTGGATGACGAAACAAACACTTCCAAAAATTTTGAGGAAAAAATTGTTGTGTAGTTTAAAGGTTAAACTGAAACAGCATGAAGCTATGTTGATATTTGACAGACAAAACGAAACTAGATACCACAAAATTTAATGGTAAACTTGTATTTAATATCAGCATCTTTGTAATTTACATGTAGAGTATAATGATTTTTTTAAGAATTAAAAAAAAAAAAAAAAAAGGAGAGTAAGACAGTCTGGATAAGCCTATGCATAACAGGATTGGTCAAAGACCGATTCGATATTATGTCTTGGATCTTCCAATCTGATGATCAGAGCTTGAACAAGATGGGGGATGAAATGGACCAGGGCTTGAACCATGAAGTCCCCACTTTCATGGGTTTACTGGTCTCCCAGAGTCTATTCAGCTCTTTAGCAGTGAAAACGACAAGAGACTCTATCAGTGGATTGGTGACAATTAGTATAGGTGGAACTGAACCTAAATCCCAATCTCTATATCCTTGTACAAGAGCTCAGACCTTCGCTCTCAATATATTATTGCCGGAGCAAGGACCAAACAAAATAGCCAATCCTCAAGTCAAAACAACAACAAAAAATGTATTCATGTTAGCAAATTATCCAAGCAGACAGTCTGATCAATCCAGAGATCGTTTCGATTCCATTAGAAATGAGGATTAAAAATATCACATATTGATCAATAAAAGAGAGATTCAACGCGATTCCTAACTAAACCACCATGGTTAGCAGAAAAATAGACTGGAAATTACAACTAGAAGATGGCAAGCAACCAGGCATAGCAAATATAGCTCAAAGTTTCAATAGCTAACAACTCAAAATGTGTAAGATTTAAATGAGACCACTTCCATCTAGTTGGATATGCAACAAGCAATAGCATGTATTTTAATGGAAGACAAACATCGACACTAATTTTAGAGCAAGATTTTAGCAGATCTTAATTTTATGGTTTTTCAGGGGACGGAAATAAAATCCAAATTACTTCAATTTTCGACAGAGAACTCCTCAGTCAACAGTTATTGTAGGCCATTTCGATGTAAAGAACATATGACTGATGATATTAGCTACTGGATCCCTCAGACTCTAAAATAAGGTAGAATGGATCCTTGAGATCAGAGTTTGCTTTGAAACCATGTCGGTCAATATGACTGAAGTGAAGAAGAAGAAGAAAAAGAAAACTGGAGAAAGGGAGCTGAATGTGAGCCTATTCAGTTGAAATTTGAACACAATTTTCATTGATTGATAGGCGATGGACAGACTAGCTATAATACTTACAGGAATGCATTATACATGGATGAAGTTGAAAGCAACGACTATTATGAATAACAAAAACCCAGGGAGAAGCCACTGCATCAGAAGTGAAACAACAGTTAAAAAGATTGATTCACTCACAGCATACGCAATGGCATATCCATCAAATGTGCTTGTTCCTCGACCGAGTTCGTCAAGAATAACCAGAGAATCTTGAGTGGCATTTTGAAGAACCAATGCTGTTTCCATGCATTCAATAAAAAAAGTGCCTACAGAAATAATAACCAAAATTTCAACATCCACAATAGCAATTTGAGGACAATAGTATAAATTCTAATGTGCTTGAGTTGAATCAACTAAATGAAACCTTATTCCTGTTTACTTTCAGATAGATGCAGATTGCAGGATACTAAAATTTGAAGATTTTGGTTAGGGTTTAGAAAAATGTTTTAAGAATTCACTCTGGCCTGGCAGTTGCTAGTCCAGCAGTTTTGACCATCTGATCCAACAGTCTGATGGTAAACTCAGTAGGTTTGGAAAGAAAGTACATCAATGTTGGTGCCGTCATGCTGCTAACTTGCCATGCAACAAGTTTGGGGTTCAACTATCACCATTTGTGTGCCCATTTTAATTATTATTGAATAAAATAATAAGATTAAATGCTAAGAGGTCATGCTGCTAACTTGCCATACAACAAATTTGGGTTCAATTCTGGTGCAAGCACAAAACATAAAATCTATTACTCCGTAGGAAGAACTTACCCTCACCTGTCAAGTATTTTAAAAAAAAAAAATACACTTACTCTCGCCTGTCATGATCCGATCAGTGGCACCAAGCCGCGTGAAAATAATATCCACGGGAGACAGAACAAGCATCTTACACGGCACATAGCAGCCCAACTGCAATGAAAAAGTTTCACAATTAACATATTATAATGCTTCAAAACTTTCTCTTTCTTTTTTTTTTTTTTTTTTTTTGGCGGGGGGGAGGGGTTAAAGCCAATGTTAGTTATTACTCATTAATAAGTCTAGCAATTCCGGACTGACTATACCTGTGAGAGATTTTGAGTTGTTGAATCTTAAACAAGTTCAAACATGGATCCTTTAAATTGAGAATTTTGCAATCTCAATCAAATTTGATCTATTAGTCCAAATTTTGGTCTAGCTATTGCTACCCATACCATTAAAAGTCCGAAGTGTTTTAGGTTCCAGAAGTCGAACAAACCTGAGCTAGTATAACAGCCAGACATGTGGCGCGCATCAGAGTGGACTTCCCCCCCATATTGGGCCCAGTCAATAGCAAAGTATGAGGATGATAGCCAGTAGCATCTTCACCAAGATGTATGTCATTGGGAACCACTGTGCCTCCATTTTCTCCAAGAGCGTATGGATGCCACAACCCTTCAACTTTAAGGAGAGGTCCTCCAATCTCTTGGCACGAAATCAAGGGTCTGGCATTAGCGGGCAAGAAAGCAGGTCTGCACATAGACCCACATGAAGAATGTGCAGTCATTGCAAAAGAGCGTAGAACATCAATATAGTTCAGTGCATGGATGACTTGAGACCACCAAATCACTCTTTCAATAACCAACTCAGTCAAAACGGACAGTGTCTCAGCATCGGAGTCTGCCACTTCATGGTCCTAGTACCAGGTAGAAAGTATATTAACAATATGCTCAAAGTCATAACAGAAGTGTAACCACTAACCAACTTGTATATAGAATTATAGATGAGTAAGAGAAGTGCCATAAACCAAGATATATCAAATGAAAAACAATGATAATTTAACTTAATGTAAGAACTATAAACCTTTCCAAGTTTCAGTCTTCACGCCACTCAAAGAAGGTCATTTCAACTTATCCAAAAGAAAAGGACAGAAAAAGAACAGCAAAGCTACTCAGTGTTTTGTAAAAAACGACAACACCTAGTCCTTAGCCCTATGAATCTGCCATGATTTACATGCTGTTAGAATATCTAGCAAGAAAATGTAGAAGTATGGTGCAACAGTTCAAAACAAACGATAAGTGAAAATAAATCAAATGGCATCTATCTTAAATTCTTAATATTGCTATACATTCTGACATTCTGCCCCTCCACATTGTGGGGGTAAGGATGTGTACATTCTGCCCCTCCCCAGACCCTACAGTAGCGGGAGCCTCGTGCACTGGGACGCCCTTATAACAATGGATAGAAATGTGTCAAATTCTCCTCAACAAGAACTTGGCTAAAACAATCTTTAATCAGCTATTCAAACCTCAACCTTTGTATTAATTAACGAGCTCATTGCTTCCACTTCTAATGAATGATCAGTTTAAGAGTTCATATTCAACAAGGTCTCTTCAGTTTTCATTGAAAATTCTTGAAACTGGAAAAATCAATAAACTTTCCAATGAGACATATCAGCAAGTAATCAACAATAAATCACACCAGAAATGGAGAAGTTGTTTTACCAAAATTATTTATTATTCCTACAGCATCCCTTATTCCTCCATGTACAGAGAATTGATAACTTGATCATCCATGACTAAAACCAATATAACTGTAAGAGAGTCGCAAGACTCGCAACTCGGAAAATTCCTTGCCCCCAACAACCGGTAACAAGCCAGCACGTACCCCAAGGCATGAATGATCTAGCTCTCTTCTTCTTCTTTTTTTCTTTTGTGGGGGGGGTAAGGGAAGGAGCTTGCAAGCAATCTTCAAAGTCCAACAAACATTTGCTAGGCGGGTTAAAAAATGACCGCCAAGGATCTCAGAACCATAAGGCAATGCATGGAAGACCTACCTTCAGTCAAAAGAGGTAAGAAGCAAATCAACCTGATTTCTCAACAATGATGTTATAGATCTGAAATCACATATGCTAAACAAAGTAATATCCCTTCTTCAGGCTATGGTTACAGTCTTACGGAGAAATTGTTGATGCCATTTACAGATATCAAGGATGCTTCTACCAATACTAAAAGAAAGATACAGTGCCCAAAATGAAGTTTGACAAAAGCTATTCTTGTGATGCACACAGAAGCATGCCAAAATACTCTGCCCATGACCGTGGAATAAATCATACCTGGTATTTTGGAAAATCATTATCTACTGCTGCTTCTAATTGGGTAAGAAGTTCATCAAGCTCATTAACACCACATAATAATGGAAGGTCCAAGATTTTTGATAATGATGAAAATCCATGCTTTTCTTCCTTTATAATCTTTAATAAGTCCATTCCAATTCGAAGTCCTTTAATAAGAAATCCAAATGCCTTCACCTGTACAACACCAAAGGTAATATATATTTAATAATTAAAACAATAGAGGTTATTAAATAATTCTACTTTTTTAATATAACTATTATACAATAAGAATTAATTATCTTGGTCAGAAGTAGTTTAATATTCAGAACCTCAAAATATTTTGAGTCTACAGTAACAGCAAGACCCCATTCAACTTCCGAGTAATACAATAAAGTCACTTGAAAAAAGAAAGAAAGAAAAGGTAATACAAGTATATAACAAAGTCAAACCACATGATTGGAAAAGAAATTTCTACAACAGTATACATCATAGTTAATGCAATATGAGGATTTTTTTTAATCATAAAAGAAAGAAAACGCTGTTGCATTAGATATTGATAGCAATTTAATATATGCAAAACATAGGAAACAGGTTAGCTAGCGTTACTTTCTTTTTCTTTCTTAAATACATAAGCAGCATCAATGAGATAACTAAGGAAATTTGACTTGCAGTGTGCAAATTACTTAGCATATTAATGATATTACAACCACATGTGCAAAGTCAAAGACTTGCAAGAGGAATCACACGATGATAAGGCCCAACAAGAGACCTGTTATTGCATGTCGTTATAAAGGAGAAGGCCCATAAGGGCCCATCGGGATTAGAGCCAGCACCAGCGCCAGGCACTAATTCCGGTATCGCTGTGGCCCTTCCCCTCTTATTTCTTATTTTTGGTCATGTTTTATGGTTAGTCCCTATATATGTGAATGCAATTGGAATTCCTCATTATCATTGAGACTCCCAGGAGTTAAAACAGTCTCTCCTCTTCTCCTTCTTCTTTCTATTTTCTTCTTCAATTCTCTCTAATTTACATGGTCTCGTAGTCTATTTGTTTTCTTCGTCTTCTTTTTTTGCTTTGAGATCTGGTTGGTCAATGATGAATGACGATCTGTTTTATGATCTCATTGCCTGAATCGCAACCTGTTTTGTGATCTGATTTATGAATCATGACCTGGTTTATGGAAGAATTTTTTTATCAATTTCTTATGGAGCAAAAAATTTCCAGCGGTATTTTCTGGAATCGATTTTTGGACTGTATCACATTTTTTTTGGGACTGATGCTTTAGTTGTGATTGTCTGGTTCAATTGTTGATATCAATCTTTTGGATTTCTTCATGCCTCTTGGTTGGTTGAACCGAATGTATCGATATTTTTCCAATACCCTTTGTTTGTCTCGCGGTTGGCTGAACCTAACCATTGCTATCAAATTTTTTGAAGATTGCTTGTCAATTGGCCGAACCAGTTGTTGAAATTTATTATTGGTTGTTTTTGCCTCTCCATTGGCTGAACCAAGTGTTGAGATCAATTTCTTTTTGGAGTTTTTTACTTGTCGGTTGGCTCAATCGATTGTTGAAATCAATTATTCTTGGTTACTCTCCTTGGTATTGATGGCTGAATCCACCAAATCCAAGACTACTGTGACTAAGGGGGTGTCTTCCTCTTCCAATCGGATTACAAAGAAGAAATTGGAAGGACTTAATAATTTCCAGCAATGGCGAAAATTGTTAAGTTGGTTTTGACAAGACGGGATCAATAGGGCCACTTAACCCATATGAATTCTAGTACCGACACGACTTGGGACACTGTTGATGCCTGGATTTTGGGCCAAATGCTAAATTCTATGGACAATTCTATTGTGGTTGTTACCCATAACGATACAGTGAAGGAATTGTGGGATTATTTGAATATCTTATATTCTAATCACAATAATTTGCCCGTATTTATGAGTTGTCACAGGAATTTTAATTGGTTGGATCGGAAGGTCACCCTCTCACACAGTATTTTGTTGACTTTAAACGGATGTATGAAGAACTTAATTATCTACTTCCCACCAGTGTTGATGTACAGAAGATGCAGGAACAACAGGAGCAAGTGGTTGTTATGGGTTTTTTGGGCAAACTTGGAACCGAGTATGAAGCCGTTTGTTCTCAAATTCTTGGTAGTGCCACCGTGGCCTCTATAGTGGATACCTTTTCTCGTGTGTTTTTCTCGTGACAGTAACCCTAAAAACACTTCAGTGGATAAATCTGCTCTTGTTTCTCACTAGTCTGGTCATGAAACTAATCGTGACAACTCTTTTGGCAATGATCCTGGCGGTGGTGGTGGTTGTGGCGAGTCTCCTCGTGCACTACCTTCTTCAGACAATTCAAGTACAACCCGCACTTGTCATTATGGGAAACTTGGTCATATCCAGTGCTTTTGTTGGAAGCTTCATGGCAAACCACCTCAATAGCAGTTTGTCAATTCTGGCACCAATTGAGTCTCCTACTCCTCTTGCACCATTTAAGGGAAAGATGATTAGGATAACTGATGATGAGTATACACGTTACCATCAGTTCTAGACTTCACAGCTTTCTTCGTCTTCCATTGCTACTTTTGTTTAGATAGGTAATGTCACTGCGTGTCTCTCATCCTCTCATCCCTAGATCATTGATTCAAGTGCTTCCGATCATATGTTAAGGGTTTAATGTATAGTTTCTTCTCTTTATCCCTCTACCACTAGTGTCGCTTTTGCTAATGGCTCTTCGATCAAAGCCAGTGGCACTTGGACAGTTCATCCCACTCCATCTGTGTCCATATCTACCGTTCTCCATTTACCTAATTTTTCATTTAACCTATTATCTATCAATAAGTTTAATTCTGCATAAAATTGTTCCGTAACTCAGTTCAGCAGCAAGATGTGTCGAGATCATCAGCATATGGCTGTAATCAGCAAGTCATCGAATACCAGAAAACAAAACTCAGGAATCAGATCTTGATATGGCTGTAATGGAAGATTATTCTTACACACTTAGAGCAAAATGAAACATTGGAGACAATAACAAACGATCAGGCATAGTGTAGACAACAAGCTACTAACTCCTACTTATCCCAATCTTCAGATGCAGCAAGGATATCACTGGTGGCTGCACATCATCACGAAGATTGTTAAACAACTCTCAAAACGGCACCCGCTTTGATATTATGTAACAAAATAGAAAAGAAAGAAAGCGAAGATGGAGACAATGGAGAATGGAGACGAGGGAGAGAGAATCAATATATGTGTGGGTTCTCCTCCTCTAATTCTTTTATTTATAATCAAAGAGGAAAAACAATAGTTTAGGAAACTTTGCTAATTATAATCATAAACCAATTAGGAAACTAAACCTAGACAACTTAAGAAATAAACCCAAACTAATAAGAAAACAAATAAACACTATGGTGGAAACAAATCCACTACAATAAATGGAAATAACTAATAGAAGCAAGACCATATGTAGCACCGATAGTTGGAACCCACAACATATCGTTAACTCTAACACAGCAACAATTTCATACCAAGGATCTGGGTCGCTTGAAGTATTATTTGGGAGTTGAGGTGGCTCAGTCACAAAAAAAATATTTCTCTTTTTCATAGGAAATATGTTTTGGATTTGCTCACCGAGACAAAGATGTTAAGGCCTTAGGGGCCTAACCTCTGGATACTCCAATGAATCCTAAAATTAAACTTACAGCTGATGAGGGTGATATTATGACTAATCTTTAGGTATCGTAGACTAATTGGCAAGTTGAATGATCATTCTGTGACTCGTCCGGATGTGGCCTTCCTGGTCACTGTTGTGAGCCAGTTTTTGTCCTCTCCTCGGACACTTCATTAGGATGTTGTTATTCATATTTTACGGTATCTCAAGAAGGCTCTAGGTCATGGTATTCTGTACTCTGATCATGGTCATGGACGTGTTCATACTTTTCGAACGTTGATTGGGTCAATTCTCCTGTCGATAGACAGTATACCACTAGATATTATACTTTTGTTGGGGGAGATCTTGTGTCCTTGAAGAGCAAGAAAAAAAGTGTTGTTGCTCTGTCCAATAAAGAGTTTGAGTATCGTGCTATGGCACATGTCACGTATGAGCTGATGTGGATCAAGCAATTAGTCGAGCTTGGCTTTCCACACACCTCTTCTATGTCGTTGTAGTGTGATAACCAAGCTGCCATTCATATTGGCCCCAATCCTATGTTTCATGAAAGAACGAAACATATTGAGATTGACTACTACTTTGTCCGTGAGAAGCTTCTACAAGGGATTATTTCTCCAGTCGGGATAACACCTTGCTGATGTTTTTACTAAGTCTCTAGGAAGTGGGCGGATTGATTATATTTGTAACAAGCTAAGCATGATTGATATATATGCTATAGCTTGAGGGAGAGTGATTTTATGTCGCTATAAGGGGGAAGGCCCATAAGGGCCCATCGGGATTAACGCCAATGCCAAGCGCTAATCCCAATAGCACGCTGACCCTTCCCCTCTTATTTCTTATTTTTGGTAATGTTTTAAGGTTATTCCCTATATATGTGAATGCAATAGGGAGATCACATTGTCATTGAGACTTCCAAGAGTTACAGCAGTCTCTCCTCTTCTCCTTTTCCTCCTTTTCTCTATTTTCTTCATTTCTCTTTAATTTACAAGACCAAAGTCTCAACCTCATGTCCTTCCGAATGTGTTTAGAAAACTTAAAATCAGACTTGAGTCTTTCTCCAAAAAGAACCTAAGATTGAGAAACAAAGTGGATAAATTATTCACTAGACTATGAAATAGAAACTGTCCGCTTTTATCAGAATATAAAAAACAAGGTTAGGAAAGACATGAACTTTTATCTGCCAAATTAAAACCAATTATAGGAAAAATGATTTGCAGAATGATATGGAGGAGCAGAAAAGCAAGAAGAAATTTATAAAAAAATTCCAAACATCAGATCTCTTAGACACAGAGTGGACCAGCTAGCCAAACTAGGTTATAGCGAATCAGCACTCCCGGCTTCTGATATCGTTACCACACACTTTACATTTTGGCATTCAATCTGGATACGAAAAAGCTATGGCAAAAACAAGTGACATGCAGAGATATATGTTACTAAATCACAAATGAAAGAACTAATCCATGCTAAAAACTGGAAAATAAACTCTTTAAAGAAGTTTATCATGACATACTAAAACGAAAAATAAACTCTTAAAAGAAGTTTATCATGACATACTCGCTGTTTCAATGCTTTTTTTCCAATTACGGGAATCAAAAGTAAAGCTGAAGACCTAACAGAAGCCTTAACCCGTCCAAGTAGCCTTTCTAGATCAGGAAGCTTGCGCAGATATTGAGCCATAATTGATGTTATTTCATAGTTTTTCATCAACTCCTCAACCACATTAAGCCTATCATTGATTTCCTGAACCTCCTTTAGTGGATGACAAATCCAGCTTCTTAAAAGCCGCTTACCAGACGATGTAATACAACTATCAAGATATTTGTATAATGTGCCTGAAATTGAGCAAATACACCTTTTTAAAAGTAAATAAATGAGCCCTTATTTGCTCATGAAAAGGGAAGTCAGCCTCTAAGACTGGATTTGTTTCACAAGCTAGAGATTCATTAGCACTTACCTGATGAACTACCATTGGCATTATTGCCAAATATCTCAAGATTTACAAGTGTCTGACCATCCATTCTGAGACACCCTCTATAGACTTGGTAAGGTAAAATATCTCCATTGTGTAAAACATCATCTAGCTGTTATAAACTAAAGGGTCACTATTACATTATTAATTAACAGCTAATACAAGAATGTTCTTGATCAAAAAAATCACAAAAATAAGCTTACCATCAACCTAGATAAATGACTAACAAGTCCACCAAGGGCAGAAACAGCAAGGCCATGGTGTTTAACACCATCAAGTACATATTCCCAGGGATTAGAAGACCCTCTAAAGTATCCTTTGGAGTGAATCAGTTTTCTAACTTCAGATGCATCCACAAAATTCGCAACTGACAATGATTTTGACATAGTGGAACCTGGAGGAAAGTCAAGACTTGAACATGTTATAATCAAAACAAAATTCTGAATATTATCATCAAATACTTCAAGGAGTAAAAATTGCAGCAACCATTAGGTGAATTTAAGTATTTAACCACAAACTGAAGCATAAATGATTTGCATGACCATTTGAATGTGGGTGTGTGGGTGTTCATGTGTACAGCCCTCATGCTAACAATGTAAATGAAATGAAAATTATCAGAAGTCCCAAAACGTGAGAAATTCAATGGCAAGAGTACCGAGAAATCCCTAAACACTTGAAAAATTGCAGCAATATTAGATCAATGAAAGAGAAAGCCTCAGCATCTCAGTAATGTCAATTACAAGTCTATGAGTTCAAAAAAGGCACTTCAAGTAATCCTTAGCAGTAAGGTTATCCTGGTGACTCAAGTAACTAGGTGATCCTACAACATTCTCCTGCTCTAGTGGACTGTAGACAAACTACATTTTAGCCATGTCTAAGAGGTTTTAGATTAACATTGTAGTGTACAATTGACTTGATACATATATAAATGCTCCTTTTTTTAATGATTGAGGATGATTGTATTGACATGGGTGATTGAGGATGATTGTATTGACATGGGAAGGGTGGACTGGGGAGGACCAAAGAAAAGGCTCAATAAAAGGTCTTCCACGAAGATTTTTGAAAGTGATGAAATATAAACGTCATTTTCTTGCGTTGAAAATACTATAACAAATGTGTTAGACCAAAAACCTTGAACAGTCAGAAAGATTCAATCACTACCTGTTGAAGAGTAATTTTTTAGTGCCTTGTGAGCTTTCTTGGAAAGCCCTGCAATAACAAAAATATAGTCATGAAGAAAAAGGTCCAGGGATACATGCAAACAAAATTACACCCAGAATGGGAGCAATGGAGAAAATTTTTACCTCTACTTTCATATATAACTTCCTTCGGGGAAACCTGAAAGAATAATAAGGGAAAAAAGGAAATATTATTATCCTAACACGATGACACATGAACGGCTAAACAGAAGGAAAGAACTTACTTGCATCAACAAAGCCCCTAAAGTGGCACAGGAACCATCATCGCATATCGAACCAACACAAAATGTTAAAGAAGCACAATCAGCAAATGCAAATCCATATACTGTTGAATCATTCTCAAACCCACTGTTCCCCTAAACAAAGAATACAATGCATTAAAGTTGATAAAGAGAAAACATCAGTAACCCTTACTGCTTCTAGAAAAAAGAAAATGAATTTGGTTTCAGTATAAAAAGCACAAAACATATTCAGCAACACAGTAACACCTAATGAATCAAAATGGAGAGATTAACAAATACCTTCCCATATGTGACAAGCTTTATTAACAAAACACTACCAAAGCAATTTCAGCTAGTAATATATCAACAACAATTTGATTACCTTCAAAAAGATCGCAATAATATTATCATTTCATTTCCTCATTCTCAATTAGTTAACATAGAAGAAGTGTGACAAGTTCAGGGGTTTCACAATCATTTGCAAAAAATTCTTTTCAAAAGGTAACTAACATTGTATTATCAAAAGAGTAGCCTGTCGAATCAAGGGTCTCTACAAAAAGCAAAGCCAAAATTTAGGGTTGTTTTACAGATTTAAGGTTTAGGGTTTAGGGTTTAGTGTTTTAGGGTTTAATGTTTTAGTGCTTAGGGTTTGGGGTTTAATGTTTTAGGGTTTCTAGGCTTAGAGTTTAGTGTTTATGATTTTTAGGGTTTAAGGTTTAAGGTTTAAGGTTTCAAAATTTTAGGTTTAGGGTTTAAGATTTTAGGTTTAAGGTTTTTAAGTTTTTTAAGGTTTTTAATTTTTAGGGTTTTTAATTTTTTAGTGTTTAGTGTTTAGGGGTTTAGGGTTTTAGATTTTAGGATTTAGGAGGTTTAGGGTTTTGGGTTTAGGAAGATTACGCTTTCAGGGTTTCAGGGTTTCAGGGTTTCGGGGTTTCAGGGTTTAGGGCTAAATTCTTCTAGGTGTATTTATTTTATTTTTTTCGGGGTTAAATACATTTGATCTTTCACAACCATGAAATTAATAGAAACAAAAAAAGAATCAGCATGCCTGTGATAAGTCATAAGAATGACAAGGCAGAACTAAACAGGTCTTACATCAAATTGTTAAGATTTACTCATTTAATGTTCTGCTAACACAATGTAGTAATAATGAACAATCTGCAGATTGGGGTTCTTAAGTCTTTATATCAATAATAAAGTCATGTTGATCTTGAAACCAATGTTACTACAACGGAGCTAAGAGAAGAACATATGAAATTTGGGTTCAAAGGCTGGATTTAGGTTGCCATTGCTAGGTGTGGTGGTAAAAGCTCAGGCTACCGAGTGTGAAGACGCAGGTTCAAGTCAAGGGTGGCCACTTTGTCAAAAAATTGCCGAAGGTTAGGACCGACCAATTTTGCCCTGCCAAGACCCTACAAATTCAGTGCTTCCACTGGGTTTACAGCCCTTTAGGATGGGTTTAGACTTTAGATTTAATAGTTAACATAACTTGACATAAGGTATGAACGAGGTCTGAAGATCAACGAATTTGATCAAGGAATTGCAAAAAGGCAATACAAGCGGACCTGCCTGCCAAAAAGCCAGAACCCTACACTACTCACCTTCTTAATATGTCATAGCATGAAAGCCAATTAGAACTCACCAGAAGTATCGAATAGTTAGACAAAGACTTAAAGGCAAGGGAATCACCAATGGTGGAGCTACAAAAGAAGAAGAAAATCCAAACCCAGAAGAGCGAGGAGATCATCATGCACAATCTCCAGCAGATACACTCATACACGTATCCATGACCATAATACACAAATGATGACAACCCAACCTCCCAAAAAAAAGGGGGGGGGGGGTATTGGGGGAAGAACATGTATCCAACTAATGCAAACCAAATTAGTCAATTTTCACAAAGACAACTAAGGTATGCAGTTGGAAGAACACCATCAACAAACAAGAGTACGAACCTCTTTTAGAGCAAGAATATGGACAGCATCAGGCCCAATGTTGCCATCAATTGTTGTTGATGGAGTAACAACATTTACCAATTTCCTTTGGATCACCTGAAAGCCAATTGTCACTAATCAAAACAGCCAACTTGAAATGAATAGCTGTCTTGTCAAACAACCAATAGACTAAATCAGTTATTTAACCGATTTTCTGTTCAAAATTATGCTATAACATCTCATGTTATGCCAAAATACAAAATTAGAACTACCGATAAAATTTTACCCAAAAAAAAAAAACTACCAATAAAACTCAATAGATTAAAATCAATTCCATTCAACTAACTAAGCCTTATCCCAACCATAAAAATAATTTTCTAAGAAAATAGAAAAAAGTAGAACTGCAGCACCTGTGTCATTTCTAAAGAAAGGAAAGAAATGTAACCTATAGCAAGATAAGATCAATTGCCACCCTCTTTTTTTGTTTGCAAACCTATAATCGCTGATTCTTGAATGCTTAACAAAAAAGATACAATAAAAATGGCTGAAAATGCAAAAGAAAGATTAAAATTACAGTAAAAAGACAAATTGTTAGGAAATGGATTAGCCAACTTTAATAGAAACTGATTATTTTCCAACTAATAACATTATTTTTTGACAATTTTTCAGTAATGTTAAAACGTTACTTACTTAAATACCATAACATAGAAGGCATAGTGTTAATATCACGAAGGAAGATACAAAGTTACATCCTTCTTGCCCTAACATAGCATGTGGTAACAATTACTCGATTTTCACAAACAAAAATATTTTCTCAGTTTCCTTACTATTCTTCTGATAAAATTTTAAAAAAAAATGGCCAATTTCCCAGCATCTCGACTTAAATTCCACCATCTGTGATCCCTATAGCACTTTTGGAATGGAACCCAAGTGTCATTTATAGGCATGAATCTCTTAAGTTGCAAACAACATTTCACTTAATAAGTTGGCTTCAATTTGTCAAAAAGAAGTTAAGAATATAATTACTTTTATAAGACAAATAACGATCACTCTATGCTTATGCAAGACACCCAGCTTACCCACCAACACAAAATATTTGAATGGAGCGAACCTAATTAACAACACATTTTGGCAGCATAACAAAAATTTCACTCTATAGACAAGAAGAACTACAAAAGCATTTGTTTCCATTTCCAACCATGACCCGGGCTACAAAACTAACAAACAATAACTTTTTTTTTCTTTTTGAGTATAACTAACAAACAATAACTATTGTGAAAGAGTTTGAATGTCTCAGGCCACTTGACTCACAGAAGTTGCTCCTCTAGCCTTTGCTTGATCAGACGTCTCTATCTGTTCCATTCGTCCAACTTTATACCTTCACACAGAATATGAAAATCAAAATAATGATTCATAGATAAGAAATAAGATCTAAACTTAGGGGTGTCAAACGGTCGGTTCGGGCTGGTTTTGGTTTTGTATCAGCACAGTCCGCAACAAAACCATTAACAAGGTGCTTGGTTTCGGTCCAGTTGGTTTCAAGTTTTACCAAGTTTGCTTACTGGCCTCGTTCGGTCCATTATTGGGTTGTTACCCAGTTCGGTTTCGTTTTAAGAGAAAATAATGGAAAAATAACTTTCTTGTCATTTTTTTACTAGTTTCAGTCCATTCAGTCAGTTTCCGTTTTTCATCAGTTTCTAAAAACCACGCTCAATGTCAGCCCGTTAAGGATTCAGTTCAGTCCGGATTTTTTGGTTGGCTTTTCAGTTCGGGCTCAATTTTGACACCCCTAATCTATAGAAGCAAATTCTATATGAAGGTTGAGAAGGGCATCATATACAATAAATTTTATTGCCTTTTGATAGATTTCCTAGAAAATGTTCCTGTGTGATTCATAATAATGTATCCAAACAATGTGATGCAGTATCAGCTAACAGCAACCCAGTCCATTGGGACAGCAGGCTTTTCTAGCCCAACCTTTACTGTTCATGTGAAGTAGTACCTGCAGGTCCCACATGACCTCCTTACAGTGCAACAAACTATTCTTGAGAGATCCTTTGCATATTCCCACAGATTTATTTTTTTTCTTTTCATATTCCAAGGCATCATTATGTGCTTTCCTTTTCAATGACCTGTTTGTAGTTCCCCATGTCTTGAGAACAGTTTTCAATGTCTTAGAATTGTTGTCTATGTCTAAGAATTGTTATCTATGTCTAGGAATTATTATCTATGTCTAGGAATTGTTTTCAATGTCTAAGAATTGTTATCTGTGTATAAGGGTTTCGGAATTCCAAGAGTCTCTTTAATGTTTTTTTGTTATCTATGTATGGCAATTCCAAAGAGGTTTTGGAATTCTAAAAGTGTCTTTAATGTTTTTCTGTATTCAAAATTTCCATCTCTATATAATGCAAGCATGGCTGCTCTCAAAGCAATCCATCAAATTTTACAGCAAACTCTCTTTGAATATTCTATCTAAATATTGTTTTTCTTTTGTGACTCAAGTGGGCTTAGTTGAGACTCCAATAAAGGGCATTAATGGGACTCTAATTTGCTTAAGTCATCTACTAGTGGGATGTTAGCACCTATCTATATTCTCCACCAGCCCTCGATCTTGGCTTGCCAGCCTCTAGGTCGGCACCACATTGCCTCATTGGGAAACTTTCAAAGCCCAGATAAAACAGCTAGTTTAGGTTAGTCATCCAAACATATTTCCAAAAGCAACTCTTGCACCACAGATAAAGAATTTGAAAACATGCATGTATGCTGGCAGAAGGTTGCGATCCACCAAATATGCGGAGTCAATCTTCAAGCACTTAATTCATGAAACTCAGCAGCAACCAAGGATTTAAGTTGCACCTACGCCAAGGAAGAAAGTTGGCTATCTCATCCAATTTATTCCATAAATAATATCCACCCACCATTATCATAAGTTATGTGTGTTACTGAAAATAAAAGAAAATATTATATAAGGGCCATGGGCGCATTGGGTGCGCCGTGCACGTTGTCCAATAAATCGTATTAAATATAAATGCTATCCAGTTGAGGAACATTCAATGCAGGTACAACAGATCTGCACAGAGAACCTTTGATGTGGCTTCACTATCCAAAATAAGGGAGGGCAGGGATGAACTAAGGGCATTGGGGAATGAGACTTGCCAACAGATCACCAAATGAAAATTGAAAACAAGGTTGTACAGACAAACACCAGATTGTAATAAAATATAAGTGCTTGAGAAAAAAAATTAAGAAATTTCAAATCATATTACTGGATAAAAATTAGAAAGACAGAGAGAAAAAAGAAACAGGGACGGACAGGCAGGGATTAACTCGCTCGGGCAAGAAATATAATGATCCTAAGATTCTTCTCAGGGGGGCAACATGAAACTAAGAAATAACCATCCCAAATGCACGTCTCAAGAAAAAGGGAAAAAAAAAAAAAAAAAAAAAGGTCCACCTTTGCCTTACCCGCGAGCAACAAGCTTCTGAACAGCATCATCAATTCCACTTTCAGAAATACCAACCTGACCAAAAGGAGATGCTATTGAATATAAACATATCCTTGTTGAAGCAATGAATTCCTTATAACAATGAAGTGAATAAAACATCAGAAGAGCCACAAATATTAGAACTGAAGCTTACCTGCCTACATTTACCCACACCACTGAATGTCATTTTCCAATCAAGCTCCTTATGACCAATTTCAGCATCTAATTCATAAAGCTCATAGAATTTCCCCTAGTTGCCAAGGGAAAACATTAATTAGGGAAACCAATGAACAAACAAGAACCTACCAAAAATAGGGTGAAAGAAAAAAAAAATCAGTAAACTATTGACAAGTACCAAAAAAGGAACAAGTTATATAAATAAAGATAGACATAGGGAAAACTGAAGCCTTGTTACAATCTTAACAAAGAGATGTTAAAAGAAACGTGTGTGATCTACATTTATCTTTTGGTAAGTATGGCCGCTCCCCTCTTCTCTCTACTGAGATCAAACCTTTCGGCCTTGAGAAGGAGCCTTTCATGGCTTTGAAATGGTCTACAGATATCAGGCTTTTCTGCCTTGAGAAAGAGCCTTTCATGGCTTGAGATGCCTCATCAACATGTATGCAAAGTGTGGCCAAGCCCATGAGAGTCTCCTCATGCTCTCGAGTACCCATGCGAAGAGCACTGTTGGTTGGATCTCTAACATGCAAGTCCTTGAAGTTCTCGGTCTCTCCTGTCGAATGACGAGAATCGCAACAGCAGCGAGCTCCCTCGTGCCGCTGCTCCTCTTCTCTTGGCTCCTTCATTCAGGTGGCTATTTATAATCATTTTTTGTTTAAAGCTTACACTTTCAAGCGTACATTCCCATTTTTCCTTTTTTTTCCTTTTTTCCAACATATTGTTGTATAGGTAGTCATTTGTGCTTATAGCTCCAACTTGTAAGCCAGTATCTTAACCAAATTAAAGACTCGAAATAAAATATCTAGGTCTACCAAACAAAAACAATGGCACCTTAGACATAAAAAAAGATATGGCAAGTTGAACTGACCACTTTAAAGAACAGAACAATATCCATATACTGACATTTCACACTCCAGTATTGTTTTTGAGATGCTGACATTTTTTTCAATGAATCAGGCGGTATGTATAGGGACCTCTTGTCATAAAGAGCATCATCAGGCCTCCTTCCATTTGCATCTCTTATCAAAGAAGGGTCAAGCCATTCAAATTTACTAAGAGTTGTTTCAGATTCATCTCCATGACACTGGTTTCTAGTGCTTGAATCTTCAAGTAACTTCGTTCTTTTCCCAAAACTTAACAAGGAAGGTCCACCCCTTTTGTCTGAGTTAGAACAATCCTCTTGAATTCGCTTAAAACGGGGAACAAGAGGTCGAATACCTGGCGTCTCTGGCCCTAAAACATCAGAATCAATTTCCATCCGATAAGAGTCCCCTTGATCATTGATGTCCTTAAAATTATAAACATTGTCCTTTTGGGAATTCCTGAACAGTGTTTCTTGTCGAGACAATAGCTGACTGTTGCCAATATTATTAGATATCATGTAACCTTTAGAGGAAGCACCACCAGCTTGATTCCTGCAAAAATTGTCCACAAGTTAAAATGTGATGCACCCAAAACTAACATCTGCACGAGCTAATGTAAATAAATACATGCAAATATTGGTAACCACTGAATTATTTATGATTTCATGCGGATAGATACATGTTAATTGTGAGATTTATAAATACGTATGCACCGTAAATTATACATGGTCATTGACTCATGAGAATGTATCGCACAGCGGACAAACAAAGAAGACCTCCCAACCATTCTTAGAATAGCAACCAGGCAGCCAGATTTGGCAATTATATATATTGAGATTTTTTGAATTTTCACGTTCCAAGACTATACTGGTCTAAATGGCATCAGGCTAAAAGTGCCGTCTTCTTTTTTTTTTAAACTTTCTTTTCTTCAAATGATTACCAGCCCATCTATGTATTGATTGATAATATTCAGTACGGATAAGTGGAGTTCTATAAACCTGATGTTTCAAAAACAAAACCAAAAAAAAATAATTTGGTAATTAGGAGAAAATATAACAATGAACAGAATTTTCACTTCTATTATAGCTGAGCTTCATCTATATCTACAAGAGCTTCGACAAATCGTCACAAAAGTTACAGAAAACCTTACAACAAGCACAAAACACCTTGATCAAACAATATCCTAATCCTCTAGCCGGATATTGTGGTTTGAAATTAAAGTGGAAAGAAAATACCGTTCACAAGAGTTGTCTCGTTCGTCGACCTTCACAAACTTGTGCATTATACTAGAGAACAGCGAAGATCCGGTGTCATCGTTCACCGAAAAGCTAGACGGGAAAACCTGACGCGGCAGCTTTTCCGGTGGAGTATCTGTTCCTCTGATTTCCAGTGAAGGATCATTCGCTGATGGAGGAGCAAGTCGTTGTTCTGCAACTAATGACTTCAGCTTCCCTTGCTTTTCTGGCAAATGAGACTGACGCCGACTGGCTAACATGTCGGCGTCTGATGAACCGCTAGAGCTCTGCTGGTTTTCAGATGAAGATTTTTTAAAGAATGATAGTATGGATTTCTGGCGCTGCATTTTGATTGAAGTAAAAACACAGAACGAACTCAATGAACAGACGAACAGAAGTAGAGAGCAGAACTGTGAAGAGACGATTGAAGAGACAGGGAAATAAAGACAAAGGAACGAAATCTGGCATCCCTTCCTTCGGCTCACGGCTGATGAGGTGATGGGGGGAAGTGGCGCCAGTTTTCCCCGCTTTGGATTTTGGAGCGTCGAAAGACATAAATATCCCTGATCAGCCGATGTTTTACTTGGACCCATCGGTAAATACCTTGGTCTGGATTCTTGACTCAGGAGTCTCGAGTGGGTACCCTGGGTTTTGGAGCCTTGAGGGTTGAGGGCTGGGGTGAAGTTCAGCGAACAGAAATCGTCTCCCGCCTGAGTTTGGGCGGGAGGCTGGGCGGCCCGGATGGATGATCGTCATGTGGCACTCGGAGGGATTCGAGTCCTCCATCCGAGCCGACCGCCCAGTCAACAAACTGAGCCGACTGGGAGTCGGCTCGGATGGAGGGCTCGGATCCCTCTGAGTGCCACATGGCGGCCATCCATCCGGGCCAGTCGTCCGATGGGGGATGACATAAGGTAATGGGGGACTTGGCGCCGCTTCTCCCCGCTTTAGATTTTGGAGCATCGAAATACATAAATACCCCTAATCAGCGGATGTTTTACGTAGACCGATCCGTAAAATACCTCCGTTTGGATCTATTAGTTAAAACCCGTTACAAACGCATACCATATTCGGTCATGTAGTATACATATTGTCGTACTGACCTCAAAGATACGGTAAAATATTCTATAGTCCAAGTCTTGCCGTTTAAAATGTAAAGCGTACCATATCTATATCCATGTTTTAACTTGCATATTCCATTAGTAATGTGTTGATTAATTAATCACACATCGTTTAACACTACTCTTACTACTTTATTGCTTATTATCTCAATGTTTATGACCAGATACTTTATAAATGTCATGTGTTTCATTGATGTAGGTATAATTTTTCAATTTATGGGAGTATATTGTTTCTTCTTTTTTTGCCATATTGTATTAATGTGTTACAACTAATCCGTTTAAAATCATTTTAGTTTTTTTTGTCGTTTTCGAAATGTTTGCCTTTTTTTTTTTACCGTAAACATTCTTGTTTGGCGGTTCCTGTTTTAATTAACTATGGTCTGGACTCTCGAGTCTAGAGTGGATACCCTGGGCTTTGGAACCTTGAGGGTGGAGGGCTAGGGCGCAATTCAACGGCACTATAAGCCCAACGGCTCGTTTGTGACGACGTGACCCAAGCTTCTGGGTCGGGTGAACTGGTCACTGGTGTGATGTTTTGATTTGAGCAATGCTAGGACCCCGGATTATACAATGCGCATGGATCCTCTTGTCCTCGAGTCGCGCCAGTCGTCCGATGGGTGGACGAAGGACTAAAATCCAATGCATGGTAATCGGTTCAGCTAATTCAATCAATTCACATCGGTATCCGCCGAGCCCAAAACCAATCCGATATAGAAGTCGATTTTCTGTATCTCTTACCATTTAATAAAAGGGTTTTTTTATATATATATTTTTTGTGCAAATTAAACCCACCAAGGGGTCAACATCCACTGTGAGGAATAAAAAATGGACTACAAGTCCACAAGGGTCTGAAGAAAAGCTAGCAACAGGTCGACACAAGAACCATTTTGAGGGGCTTGCAGAGCCACCTAGTTAAGGGTGTTAAACGGTGGGGTGTATATGAGGGTAAAATTGAAATCGAATCGATTAATTAAATGGTGTCAAAATTGGAATCATAAACAATCATTAAACGGTTTCGGCTTATTGATTTTTGACAATTTTTTCGTTAAATGGCTTGACTTGCACTTCATAAACAGTTTAACGCATCAATTGACTCAGTTCTCCTAATTGATTTCTAAATAACTCATTTATCCCATATCAATCTCATATGACAAACATTGAAGCTACGCCACTACCTTATTAGCTTATGTTGTCAACAATGCTATTGCTCCTTGAAGCCTAAATTTTCAACTATCTGAATGATATCAAGTACATTACCCATAATTTGACCCCGTACTTTTGCCAAGATCAATTAAATCCAATAGCTTGGTATAATATACAAGGGCATTGTTTAATATCTAGAGTTCAAAGTTTCCTTCAAGGGATAAAAAAGAGAGAGCGAGTGGATTTTGGTCTTGTATCCATTATCCCTGATATCAAGTACATTGCGGTGGGACTGATTCGGTTTGATTCGTCACATGATTTGTAATCTTAATACTATTGTATGAAAATGATTAAGATTAGGGTTATGACAATATTCTATAAATACTGGTAATGAGTACCTACAGTTACAGTAAGAGATCGTACGTATGTCTTTATGATTTATTATTTATCATATCTCCATTGTATTATAGTGTTCTTTTATGAATTATCATGGATTTCATTGAAACCCTAATCCTCAAAAAATCTAACAAATTATTTCTTCTGAGAAGGCATACTATATTTGATTTTACATGGGGAACTCTTATCCATAATCTTTTCACCGAAGGAACTCCAAAGGATTGTTTTCATAAAAAGGGAGCTTTTATTCTGTGTTTTCTGCGACGGAACTAAAAAGCATATAATTTCAACAGAAGGAACCTTTGATTCTGTGAATAATTAATTATATTCCACGAGTACTTATCTTGGTCTCAGTTCCTTTGGTTATGTGAATAATTAATTACATTCCACGAGTACTTATCTTGGTCTCATGAGATTGATGTTTTTAATATAATTCATAGATAAACAGATTACAAATTAATGTAAGTTCCATCCTTAGTGTAGAAACAAAACTATACCCCAGGTATTCCTCCACACGTATAGAATAACAGTGGATGCTTCATATCGAAACAAAACCAGGAACGCATGCAAGGAGATACTTCGCCAGCCCTAAGCAATCATAGAATAAGAAAACCCTTCTCCTTATAAAACCCAACCAACTTCGGCTGTCTTCTTCTAATTATAGGCTTTAATTTGCCTTTCTGTGATAACAGTTATGACAACAGCGGAGCCTACCACTGACATCCATGATGGTAACAAACCCCCTCTCTCTCTCTCTCTCTCTCTCTCTCTCTCTCTCTCTCTCTCTCTATGTGAAATTCTAAGTATGTATTGATCATATTGGTTTTTGGTAGGAGTTTCGAGAACGATTACCGAAGACATTCCAGCTCACTTCACCGTCAAAATTGAAGGGTTTTCGTTGCTATCGAAGGCTTCAATTGAGAGATATGAAACAGCTGAATTTGAAGCCGGGGGATACAAATGGTACACGTCTTACTTATTGAGTTCAGATTACCTGCATGTGCATGTATTTTTCATGGGATTCTATCACCGCCGATGTTATATAGGTCTAATCTCTAGAGTGTGAGACCCATTGGATATGAAAAGTTAGGGGATTCAAATCGTCTCATTCCTGAGATTTGGGAGGCGTGGCGGCGACCCCACTGGATGGTCGCCACGTGGGGGTTGGATGAATCCGACCCCTCCGTTCGAGCCGACACTCTCTTGTCGGCTTGGTTTGTCGGCTCGAATAGAGGGGTCGGATTCATCCAACCTCCACGTGGCGACCATCCAGTGGGGTCGCCGCCACGCCTCCCAAATTTCAGGGATGAAACGATTTGGATCCGAAAAGTTATAGGATCCTAAAAAGAATACAAAAACATACAGCTGAACTATTCTCTTTTCTCCTACTTGCTTCCACCTTTAGCATTTCTATTATGATTTTCAAGCAAATTGGGGTCATTGTTGTGGTGCCACATCAGCAAATATGATGGGCGCCCCAGATGATAGAGGGCCCAATTCTGATATAGCCCCTCAATAAATTTCTACTTGTTTTTTAGGTAAGAGGTTTTGTATACGGCCGTGTATATACATGGCCGTATTTTTAACCGTCAAATGAAATATAATCTCAAAACTATCCCTCCCTTATTAAATGAAGGACTGATACCTTGATTGTGTACATACACGGTCTTCTACTTATTGTTTAGGCAAAACGTTTTGTATGGCCGTATATTTACATGATCGTATTTTCAATAGTTGAACATAGTATGATCTCAAAACTAGCCCTCCGCTATTTAATGAAGGGCTGATACTTGCCTCTCTCTCTCTCTCTCTCTCTATATATATATATATATATATATATATATATATATATATATATATATATTAATTTATATATTTACAGTCCATGCATGTATCTGTATATTAAAGGCTGATAATATCCTTCCATTAATCCTGAATCCTAATCTAACCCAGAGGCTGAAACATAACACTGCTGAGATGGGCTTGGAGTCCATTACTTGAAATGAAATATGTGGCTTCAAGAAGTTGACTGAAAATTTAATCACTCAATGCCGTGACATTTAAATTTCCATTCCAGCTTCTTAGTGATAAAGCCATTCTTGTAAATTTATATTAATCAGAAATATTTATAAATTCTTCGGATCTTAACTATTTTGCAGGAAATTGTCACTCTATCCAAATGGAAATAAGACCAAGAATGAAAAAGATCATCTCTCTCTCTACCTGGCAATAGCGGATACAAAGACAATCCCTCATGGTTGGGAGGTCAATGTTATTTTCCGGTTGTGTTTGCTTGATCAGATCCGAGACAACTATTTGATGGTTCAAGGTATTATTAAGCTACTATTTGATGGCTGATCCGATCTGGATAACCTAAAACCATGCTATGACCTGATTGAATTCCGCTAGAGGACATAAATTCTTAATGAGTCAACAAATTGTAGTGCTATCCAGTGGATTATCTAGAGATATTTTGTCATACTAATAATATCTAAGGGTGTTAAACGGTGCAGTTCGATTTTGGCTCGGTGTATAATGAGTAAAACAAAAATCGAACCATTTATTAAATAGTTTTAGCATGCTTACCAAAATCGATTATTATCGGTTTCGATTTTTTGATTTTTAAAAGGCTTCGTTGCTGGGAGGGAGAGGAAGAGAATTAGGAATAGAGTAGAGGGAAAATCAAGGAAATCATTAAAATCATTTTAATCATATATAAAAGTGGACTAACGATTTAGAAGTATGCCATGTGGAAAGCATAAAAATATAATTTATTTCTACAAATATAGATATTTAGCAATAAAGGACTAAAGTAAAGGTTTAGTCGGATTTAACGGTTCCATTGTTGAAACCAAAATTGAACCATTTAATGATCGATTTCACGGTTTTGGTTTAAATGGTTCATTTTTTGACACCATTATATCTGCATCTGTTTGCTTAGATTCAAGGGAAAGAGGAAGGCGCTTTCATGGGATGAAAATCGAATGGGGTTTCGACCAATTTATCAGTCTAAAATCTTTCATGGATGCTTCCAATGGATATCTTATTGGCGATACCTGCGTGTTTGGAGCTGAGGTATTTGTTTGCAAAGAAAGAAGTACTGGCAAAGGTGAATGCCTAACAATGATAAAGGACACTATTGCTACTAAGCATATCTGGAGAATTGAGAATTTCTCAAAGTTAGACAAAGAATGTCATGACTCCAAAATATTCATTATAGGAGATCAGCAATGGTATGACCAGCTAAACATTACTTTGAACTAGATCATTGAGGGTTAACATACACATCACAGTATAATTCATCTCCTTGTTCTATATGACACAGGAAGGTGCAACTCTATCCTAAGGGGAAAGGTAGTGGAATGGGCAACTGTCTTTCTCTGTATTTGGCTTTGGCTGATCCTAACACACTTCCTCCTGGTCGGAGATTTTATGTCGAATTCGTCTTGCGCCTAATGGACCAGTTACATAACAAACACGTATATGGCAAAGGTAAAAATGTCAGAACTATGTATACTTCAGGTCTTGCTATTTTGTAGGAAAGGCAATGCCCTACAGGTCCATTATATATAATGGAGTTGGACTCACTTGGATAGCTTCTTCTCTGCAGTGAGCGGAGCATGCAGATTATAAGATTCTATACTTAAAAATTTTAGTTTTGGTTTTGCAGCTAGCCAGTGGTTCAGTACCTCAAGTCAAGAACATGGTTGGTCAAGGTTCATTTTACTTAGTCAACTCTACATAGGTTTTCTGATGAAAGATATTTGCATTGTTGAAGTAGAGATTAATGTAATTGGCACAGTTATCACACTTCCATGAACATATAGAAGAAGTTGACCACTCTCAGTTATAATACAATAAAGTACTTCTCAATGCAACATTGCCAACATATATCATGATCTTTGCCTAAAACCTACATATATCATATGTAAAGGAATGTTGGAGATAGGGGTGTCAATTGATTGGTTTCGATCAGATTTAATCTATTATTTTCATCATTTTAACATCCTGCAAGGATGAAGTGTGAACAAAAAAACTGTTAATCCAAGAGTTCAAAAAGAATAGTCAAAGTAAAGTGCTTTACAAATGTGTAATTGATCATAAGAGTGCTCATATAAATTTTAAGCAAAAGTTTTCATAAGCGGCTGTGTGCATGGCTCGGAATCAATGAAATCCAATGAGCAAATTTCCCAAATATTATCTCCCTGTATTCAAGGCCAACGGAAGGAATCTCCCCCTTATATGAACCCCTTCCCCTAAATTTTATTTCCCAGCTTTAGATTTATGATAGATGGAAGTTATAGAACTTCAGAGTAGGTGCAGCCTCCCAATTGCCATCATAAATAGGCTCAAACATCAAATCGCTTCATATTTTACATATTTTCTCACTATTTCACTCTCAATGACATAAATTAATTAATATTTATTTGGTTGGCTCCCTCTGGAAGGACCGACATTATTTGTACCCTTATATGTTTGTTGCCTAGAATCTTAACTAAAGCATTAAAGCTACCCCAAAGTTACAAATCTGACTTTTTTTTTGTCATGTTTCCATCATTTACAAATTAATTCCTCTCCAGAAGATCTCGACACAAATTCTAACGGCAACACACCCCATCTATGAATGTAATAGACCCATGAGTTTGGACTTCGGATCACCTCCACGTACGTAGATTCTCCATGGGATCCCATCACTGTTGATGTGATATGAGACC
Organism: Protea cynaroides; assembly: GCA_028583415.1. NCBI lineage: Eukaryota > Viridiplantae > Streptophyta > Magnoliopsida > Proteales > Proteaceae > Protea > Protea cynaroides. The sequence continues at coordinate 96,256,272 of CM053274.1, forward strand.
CACCTCTAAAGTGTAGGACACACTAGACATGGACACTGATGGAATTCCAATGAAAATATAAATACATGCAAGTAAACTATTTTTATATAGGCCCCATTACATGTCGATGGCGTGAGATCCAAGAAAAGATACCCAAGTTGGGAGAAGATCCGGACTCTCCTTTTTTTTCACAAGCATATTCCCGCCCACCGGATAATCAAACAACTCAAAACCATTTGCTAGTTTTGGCCCATTTGCTTGTGGCCCAATTGAATACTGAATCCCAATTAAAAGATAACAACAACTACAGAACCTTCCAGGGCCAAATTGGCCATAAGCTTACGGAACGAACTTTCTAGACAACCAACTCCTATAAAAACCCCTTCTTCATCTTTTGTGGAATCATCTTCCGACATTTCTGTTTCTTTCTTCTACTAATTCATCGATCTTTATCACTTGCAACTTCCATTTACTCCATCCCAAACTCCCGATCAACGATGCCGAGCAGATATCCAGGAGCCATGAGTCAAGACTGGGAACCAGTCGTAATACACAAATCGAAGCCCAAGGCTCAGGCGCTTCGAGATCCGAAAGCCGTGAATCAGGCTCTACGTACGGGCAGTGAGGTTCAGACGATAAAGAAGTTCGACGCGGGTTTGAACAAGAAGACACCGGCGACGGCCGTCAATGCCAGGAAACTCGAGGAGGAGACAGAACCGGCGGCGTTGAACAGAGTACCGGTGGATTTGAGACAGGCTATACAGAAGGCTCGATTGGCTAAGAAGATGAGTCAGGCCGATCTGGCTAAGCAGATCAACGAGAAACTACAGCTGGTTCAGGAATACGAGAATGGGAAGGCTGTCCCTAACCAGGCTGTTTTAGCGAAGATGGAGAAGGTTTTGGAGGTCAAGCTCAAAGGGCACTCAGGGAAAGGTAAGTGAAGGTGATTGATTTTACGAGCTATAGTTCGTTTCCGTCCTACTGGTGTTCTTCTTCCTTTGTTGTTACCCTTTTTCGGGTGTTGATGAGAAATCGCCTTGTAAGAAATCTCATGTATAGAAATAAAAAATTCTGAGTACTTGTTGATAAATTTCCTCTTTACTCTCCTTTGGTTTCCTTTTGGATTATTAATACTGTTTCATTCATGGGTTTAAATTCTTTAGGGAATTAGGGGATCATTGCAGAGTAAAATCCAATTCTATCCATTTGTATTAGGTAACTAAAAAAAATTAAAAAAAGAAAAGAAAATGGAAAGCGATTTGTGCGAATACTTTCCCCAGCGGTAAGAAATGGGAAACTTGTTCGATATCCATTGAGTTGGATAATTAATTCAGACCAATCCTCAACTCTTAATTGTGAAAGTAGGACATATTCAGTGTTTCTCACTAAGATTGCAATTCAATTGGTCGCGTTTGGTAACAATTCTGCTATTTTTAGAAAGAAAAAAAAAAAAAGCTTCTTTCAGAAATTCTACATTCACAGTAATTATGGGGGAGGAGATTGTTGTTTGGTAATCCGAAAGGAAAAACGTATTTTCAAATTAGGAAAAGCTCGCTGATTTCTTAAAAAAAAAAAAAGTTTCTGGAGGCTGGACTTCAAAATTGGTGTTTTAGTAATCCGAAGTGATTTCGGAATAGAAAAACTAATATTTAGATAGTTGCAGGGATTCAAATCGTCTCATCCCTGATATTCGGGAGGTGTGGCGGCGACCTGGATGGTCGTCATGTGGGGGTCGGATGAATCTGACTTTTTCGTTCGAGTCGACACTCTCTTGTTGGTTCGGCTTGTCGGCTCGAATGGAGGGGTCGGATTCATCCGACCTCCACATGACAACCATCCAGTGGAGTCGCCACCACGCCTCCCGAATCCCAAGGATGATTACGATTGTAGGATTTTAAATCTGTTGTTATGTACAGATGAACTCTAGCGACGGTCAAGGAATTCAGCTCTAGCTATTTATCACGGCCCAAGGAATTCGACTCTAGCTATTTTGTACAAATGAACTCTAACCATAGGATCATGACTGAATTGTTGATAAAGCTAATCCACTCTTATTATTTGCTGATCATTGATTTGTCATTAGACTCATTACTCCCTTCACCAATCCTTTGATAAGTATTCTTATCAATAAATTAAAAAAAAACAAAAAACAAAGAAAATATTTCTATTCCGTTCCCAATCGCAATCCTCCCTCCCTTTACCTGGGTAGGCTTCTCTACCAAAATAGTTTGTGCTTGATGTGTTTGTCTAATGGTACTGGAGGAGTTAATTTGGACGGAATCGTATGATTATGAGAGTTAATTTGGACGGAATCGTATGATTACGAGAGTTAATTTGGACGGAATCGTATGATTAATGATTACGAGACACAATGGTGGTCGTAGATCAGTAGAGGGGGAAAACACTTAAAACAATACATTTTTTTTTTTTACAAGGAAGTCTACTGGGAGGATTTCCTCAGGCGTATTTCTGTTTTTCACGCGCGGGGGAGGGGGGTGAATTGAAGCGATTGCAACGAAGAATTGATCTGAAACGAAGCACTTTGTCTATTGGCATTGTAGAAAGGATGGAATATGACCCAAAATTGTTATGAATCAATCTTCATTAAATTAAACAGACTAGGATCGGAGATCATCTAGATCCAAAATTGATACAAATTGATCAATCTGATACTAATACTTTGAACAATGCTGAGAAGCAACAAAAGCTTTTTTCTAAAGCCTTTCTTCCATCTCCTCTTCATCAGAATCCATGGCAGTTTCTTCCATCATCATTTCTAGAGGCTGTTTGATAAAATTTCAACTTTGAGATTCTTACTTCTGGTTCAAATTTCTACTCCAACTTCAAAGGATTCAAGAGTATGAGGGAGTAAAAACATGTTTGTTAACCTAATTTAGTCATGGACTCCAAAGTAGTGGTGGGGGGTGGCGGATGGTGGCACTAGTGGTGAGTGGTGATGGTTGGTGATAGTGGTGGTGGGTGGGAGGTGGTGGTGAAGGGTGGCAGTGGGTGGGTGGGTGGTGGTGGAGGGTGGTGGTGGGTGGTAGTGGATGGTGGTGGCGACGGGGGTGGTGGGTGATGGTGGTGGCGGTGGTGGTGGTGGCGGTGGCGGTGGGTGGTAGTGGATGGTGGTGGCGGTGGTTGGTGGTGGTGGCGACGGGAGGTGGTGGTGGTGGCGGGGGTGGTGGGTGATGGTGGTGGTGGTAGGTGGTGGTGGCAGTGGTTGGTGGCTCATGGTGGTGGCGATGGTAGGTGACAGTGGGTGGTGATTGAAGATGGTGGTAGTGGTGGTGGTGGGTAGTGGTGGCGGTGGGTGGTGGCGATGTGGTTGTGGTGGTGGTGGTGGCGGCAGTGGGTGGTGGGTTGTGGTGTTGGTGGTGGTAGCTGACGGTAGTAATGGTGGAATGATTTTTACTCCAAAATTGTACTTTGAAGTAGAAAAACATCTATTTGATGCTCCAAAAAATTGGATTCTACAGCTCATTTGGAGCCGGTTCACTCCTGGATCCTCTAGAAATCCAAACCGAGTTACCAAACAGGCTTCTACTCCATTTATACTCTAGAAATCAAAATCTAATTTCTGAAGTGTTACCAAACACCCCCCTATTGGGTCATGGCTTCTTTGCTTCCCAGCAACCAATACATCTAGAAAAATCCAAAGAACTACAAATTCGTCCCACCGGAGTTCTGGAAACCCTATAAATTTGGTACCCACCCGTTCTTGGAATGAAACTATTACCTTGTCGAAAAAAATAAACATTGGTATTGAAAAATCTTATAAACCCGTGAGTTCACTTGTAAGATGTATGTTTTGGGTTTTGGAGAAGCCCTTAATTTACAGAAGTTGATGATGGAAAAAAGCTTTGGAGGGTTTTTATCTTCCAATTTTACCTTATTTCTTTAAAAAAAAAAAATTCATGTCCTGTTTTTCTCTTGCGTTATGTACAATGGTGTTTGAAGAAAGAATCATAATATAAGGGATCAAATGAATAAGGAAAAAAATTATACGATACTTAATTGATAACGTAACTTATTTTTCTAAGAATGGAGTACGTTAATGGATTGCTTATAACATTTGTTCCAATTAACGCACCTTTTTGGGGCAAATTTCAAATCTCCTGAAAACAATTACCCCAACTACTAATCTATATTTAGTTTAATTTGCTAGTTAACATGTCATTGTGGTCCTGTGGAGAGGCAATGGCAGACCACTAAAATTAAAGCTTTTCGAGCCTGCCCCACATTTCTCCCTCCAATAACTGAAGAATGCATTCAGATCCCCGCACTAAGAAAGGATGACTTTGAACATTTACATCACCAGTATTTCTTAAAACTGATACGGATTCAGAAAACATAATCTATCAAACAAGATTTTTGTTAAGAGGGATTCCTGCCTAGGCCAATGCCAGTATCAAAACCAACACCGGGGCCTTCTATCTTAAGAAATTCAAACTTGTTTAGGCAGGGGATTCAATTCGGCAACAATGGTGATTTGCATACCAGCCTATTAGATGTTTTTTAAAGCCCAAACTCCATCAAAAAACCAGGATACCAGTGCTAACGGTGATGCAAAATTTCTAAGACGAAAATAAGCGTGAGAAAATGGTATAGATATCTAACATGCTTTTTGGTAATCAACCAGATGCATGACCATCCACCCAACCCTCAGACGGGTTTACACCCAAAACTGTTGTGGCCTTGCAGACCATTCACATGATCCCAACCCTCAACTTGACTATCCTCATTTGTTGCAGAATTAAAGAAATACAAAAGCCACCCACAAGGAGGCTAACGAAGTCCTCTTGATTAAATAAGGGCAATAAATGGGAAGACGAAATGCACATATGGCCTTGAAAGCTCAAAATAAAACTCCCCGCAGAAAGAAACAGAAAATATTCTAGTTTTTCCTCTTAAATCCCTCTTCAAAACCGGATTCCAGAGCTCCCTCGTGAGTCCTAATAATAACAAAGGGCGGTGCTGGCCACCGATCTATGGTGGCTGTACAAATTCGTACAAATTCAAACTTAGTGGTAGCGAATCCCATATCAACCCTCAACCTCATCCCTACTGAGATTCACACAAACTAAAATGATAATACAAACTCGAATTAATCATAAAACAAATGTCCCTTTAACTTACGCAGCTTTTTCGGCACCCTCCGGCTTCTCAGTTTGCATTGGCTCAGGAGCGGCTGGTGACGCCTCACCACCTTGGGATTGGGATTCACTACCCTGGGCTGGAGGTGGAGGTGTTTCAATTGGTGTTGTTGGCTTGGCTGGCTTAGGTTTCATCATAATAGGCCTGCAGAACCTGATCAGCCATAACCACCAACAAAGGTAATCAATCACAATGAGCAAACAAGATGAAAATTTTGATAAAAAAGCAACAAACCAGGTTTCTACTAAGGTATTCAGTCACAATGAGAAAGAGGGTGAAAATTTTGATAAGAAAGCAACAAACCAGGTTTCTTACTAAGGTAATCAGTCACAATGAGCAAACAGGATGAAAATTTTGAGAAGAAAGCAACAAACCAGGTTTCTTTCTATAGAAGACACAAAGGATTTTGATCTAAAGGTCATTCACTTGTGTACCTGTCAACTGCTTCTGCCTTCCTTCTAACATCAAACGACAGCAGAGCTGGGGATGAATGTTTCGGCAGGCTTTCCTGTTGTTGCGCTTTCTCTCTCAACCATGCCTCTGCTTCTGCACACTCATTTACCACCTACCAGATATCGAAGGATAAGCATTATCAGAGAGAGGCCTCTTAGCCATTAAGCCAGATTAGTGACATTTGAATGAACAAAGAAAATAGGAAAAAATTAGTTTTAAAAAAAAGAAAAGACTACCTTCTGTTTCTCTGCTATGTCGAGATGGTCAAATTTAGGATCATTCGATAATGCTGCCTCTCTGAAACTATTGATGCAATAGGTAAGTTGTTCCATTGCTGGTCCTCTCTCCGAGTTCTCCTTGTAACGCCCCTCAATGGGATCACCTAGCTGTTGATCATTAAACCATATCAGAAGACCACACCTCAAATCACTGCTGCCAGTTCAACCACATCAGATGAGAAGTCTTTACCTTCTTGAGCTCCTCCAACTTAGCTATATAAACACCCTTGGTTTCATCCTCACCATCTTCATACAACCAATCTTCAACCTCCTGTAGTTTAGCCAAAAGTTCGTCCTTCTCTGAAGAGGTCACAAATTCTTGATACTTGTCATTCAGCTGAAAAAACCAAGAGAATGACCTCATCAAATCAGCAGCTTCGCACATATAAATTTATCATTTGCCACTGAGTTCAACAAAACTCTATCTATCATTGTGCATATATCTACCTTATTTCTCATGTCGTAAACATAAGCCTCCACTGCATTCTTCTTGTCCTTCGTCTCCTCCATCACTCGGTCCTGGAGTGCCATTTCAAATTCTTTCTCCACTGCTTTTTGCACATCAACAGGTGGCATCCCCCCATAAACATATTCGGTAACTGGCACATTTATCTTCTTTACCTTCTTTTTTGGCACCTCAACCTGCCGAGGACAAACATAAGTGTGTGAATATGGGTGCTGGAATTTACCTTCTTTTGGCATAAATTCCAAGAAAATGGCGGAAAAATCATATATAACAACAGCAGGCTAAAGAACCCACGAAATACAGTGATACCAGCAAAGATACATATTTAAATATCTGAACTTTCAAATTTGGCTAACTGTGTATAGAGGGTCATGCATGTTACAATTTATGTCATCTTAAATGTGGTGGGGATCGTTGCAGATGGAATCCTAACTGACAATAGCTCAATATTATTGTTCGAAGAACAATAATATTGACAATTGTCATTGGTTGTCATGATGACAAGTCATAACCACCACACAGCAGAATTGCGGATTTCTCCTGGCTATCGGGAATTCAAAAATGCTTTTCCAAACATTGATTTTATCCACTCCTAGATGCCTCAGGAAACAAGAAGCATGGTAAATAGCTAGCATGACTGGCACAGCACACGGTTAACCCAAACTCATAGCGTCAACCGTCTGCTGGGCAGTTTCTATTGGCTGTCTCGATCCCTTATATGGTTGAACCTGCCAAGCTCTAGATTTCAACACGACCCATCTAGACCACCATAAACCAACCAAAATCCTGTGAAGAAATGTACAGTTAACCTGCCAAAGAATATCTTGTAGCACATGTTGACTGAACAGTTATAAAACACCAAAAGGTGTACTGAAGCACAACCAGCTTTACATTGTTCATAAAAAAAAAATCAGAAAACTAAAGATGAAATTAAAAACACTTAAATTAAGAAGAACTCAAATTGTATGTCAGAGGAAGAAAATAAAAGGAAAATGATAGGAAGAACATATGTATGGTTAACAGCAGCAGACTAGCCATGTGTTTTTAAAATAGAGTATAAAAGCTGACACATCAGTAAGCTGTATGTCGCATCACATATAGAATGAAATTAGCCACTCTTTAAAGCTTGTCAATTTAAAGTTGTTAATTGTAAGCATAGCTGTCAAGGCGCCAAGGGGAACCAAGGCGCTGGAGACCTAACTGGGCGCCTAGATGACCAAGGCGCCCACCTAGGCGACCAAGGCGCCAGATTTTCCAAGGTGTCACAAGGCTGTCTAGGCACCTAAGCAACGCCTTGACAACTACGATTGTAAGGTGAAGATAATTGTAAAGACCTTAGTTATCAATTGTAAGGTAGATAATTTTAAAAACCGTTCAAAAGAAGCAAATGGGCACCACCCGAACTACATCCTACACTGTATCAAGTGGAATAAAAAAATATGATTAAGAAAAAGAGACAAAGTAGAATACAAAAAACAGAAGTGAAATAGGAAAAGAATAACCAACCTTTCCATCTGTTTCCATCTGCACAGGCTTATCCCCAGACTCAGAAGCACCACTTTCAGTACCAGATGGATCAGTGCTACCTTCTTGCATGTTTACATCACTTTCACCTGCAGGTGCAGCATCAGCAGCACCCTGATCGGTTTCCATCTTTGTAGCCTCCTTTGCTGGCTCTTTCACAACTGGAACTTCAACATCTTCTTCCTCCAGAAGCTGAAATAAAAATGACGATAAGGAACTAGAGAAAACAACAACAAATGGAAGATGAATTAAGCTCCTAATTACATCAAACACTTACTGTTGCAGACTCGACAGAAACAATGCCATGCAAATTCAAGCGAACTTTCAATTTCAGTTTTGCACGTTCACCTTTTGAAGCTTGGAATGGACCAATCTGAGCAAAAACAAGAATATAAGTGAAAAAAGAAACGTTGCACACACATTATAAAACTTAACTCTTATGGTTAAACCCTATTATCAGCTCAGTTACCATGTAAGTGCTGATCTTTTCCGGTGCTTGCAATTCACTCACATCGGCATAGTGAACATCTACCGTAAATGTTTCAGATCTATAAAATGTCAAAGCCTTCACACTAGGTATTGAGTTTCCCTTGGGGAAGACTATTGTGCTTTGCTGATGATCTGTGGAAGCACTTTGTGAATCAGGTGCAGACCCTTTCCATGACAAAGCTATTGAGAATGGATACCATTCATTAACCTGAAGAGACAAAAACACAACACTTAAAATAATAATACTGACATGCCAGTACAATGTCAACATGAGCTTGCTTAAGAACAATGAATTATTTAAAATAAAAATAAAAACAAGGGAGGCAGGGGAATCACGAAAACAAATCAAAGCAGTTCTACTTCTAATATCAAATGAAAACAACAATCAACAAATAAAAACAATAAAAATGCTAATGCAACGGCATTATCAAAAAGTGAGAATACTTAACAAGTTAAGAACAATTTGTGCCAACGTTGACATTCCTTAACAACAGATCATCTATTACAAAAATACATGGAGATCGCACAACCAACCAGACTTAAGGTACAACAGGAGAGTCAAGAGTACGGTAACCTCAATGTATTTTAGCCGTCTTAACCCATGGTTAAAGAATGATACAATCAAGAAAGTCCTCCCCTAAACTGGATAAAATGTCCAAAAACCTTCTCTTTCCTTTTCCTTTTCCTTACAAACAAAATTTCTCAACTTCATTGAAAAGGCATGTCATAATTTGGAAAATCATTTGATTTCATGGACATTCGGTAGAATTCTTAAAGGCTCAGGAAATCAGCTCCAACATGCAAACACCGGATTTGTTTCAACCTTCTAAATATTAGGATTAGATTAATCAAGAATCTCGAACAAAATCAAACAAATAAACATAAAAGAAGATATTACATTATTACCTGGAATTCTCGCACTTTGAAGGTTGGACTAAGGATCGCACATTCAAGTGCACAACCTCGGGCAACACATTCACTGGCATTCATAGTACGCCTCGGCTCCTTTCCGAATAACTCAGTCAATATTTTAATGATTGCCGGAACACGTGATCCTGAACCGACAACCTCTACCGCATGGACATTGTCAACAGTTAATCCAGCATCTGCAAGAGCCTTCTGCAATGGTACCTTCACACGCTCTAAAATTGGAACACTGAGCCGCTCAAACTCCTCCCTCTTGATTTGGCCTCTGACATCCTTATCGTCCATTAAGCACTCTATGTTCAATGGTGCCTCTGGATTCGCACTAAGTACCTTCTTCAGCTTCTCACAACCAGCACGCAGCCTAAGGCAAGCCCGTGCATTTTGTAAAACATCAATCTTTAACTCTTCCTTGAACTTTGCTGCGAAGTAGTTAAACAAAACATCATCGAAATCTCTACCTCCCAATGACCGGTCAAATGCATGTGATAGGACCTTCAGCTGGCCTTTCTTGAAGCCTGCAATGCATACCTGCATGCTTGCGTGGCCAATATCAACAAATGCAACATTTAATTGTTCGTTCTCAGGCAAATCGGTTTTGTAAATTCCAAAAGCCAAGGCTATTGCTGTAGTCTCATGCATCAGACGTAAAGGATGCAAACCAGCTATTGTAGCGGCATCCAAAACAGCTCTTCTTTGAAGATCAGTGAAATAAACTGGAATTCCAATACAACAGTCCACTACTGCTGTGTTTAGATTCTTCTCTGCTATGATCTTCAGATTCCCCAGCACCATTGCTAAAACCTGCGTTGGTGTAAATACCCTTGTTTCTCCCAGATACTGAACATGGATTAATGGATAACCATCCGGCCCTTCTGTGACGGTAAAAGGTAAGGATTTAATATCACGTTGCAGCTCGGGATCAGAAAATTGCCTACCAATCAAACGCTTTATCTGTGAGACCGAGTTTTTAGGGTTCATCATGGTGGAAGCGGCCCCAGCAGTTCCAATGAATCGCTGCTTCTCACCAAAGCAGACGATGGCAGGAGTTTCTCGTTTTGATTCATCGTTGAGAACAACATCAATGCCTCGTTGCCGAGCAACAGCAATAATGCAGCTTTCGTTTCCCAAATCAAAACCAACCACACTCATTTTGACCAAAACAAAACCAGTGTGTTTAACCCAATTAACCTATTTCCAGCGAAGAAACAAACCTACACAAAAAGGAAATACTGAATACTAAAACACAGAAATGAATATATGTAAATCAAATTAAAATGAAAAAGCTCTTCGTTTCTTATCAGCTAAAAAACCTCCCAAATATCCTACCGATCCGATTACGAATTCACAGACTCTATCGACAAAGCTCGCATCAAGGTTCTAGGGTTTTCAATACACCCAATATAAAGCAGAATACTAGCAAATTCTATAACGGAGTGAATGAAACAGAGTTTTAACATACGCTATATGATCACCATAAGGCTTAAACTGAACATCCAAATTTCTGAAAAAAACAGAAAAAGTTACAGATCTGCAAAGCCAACACGCCTCAGAGCATATAAATTGGCGAGTAGAAATCGCGAAAATTAGGGTTCATATCTGAATGTACCTCTGAAGTCTTCGCGAAACTTCGGGTATCTGCTTTGGAGAAATTTCAGGTGCGAGATAGCGGTCGCACGAGAGTTCAATATTGGGAATCTCTTTTTCTAGAATCCTCCAAGAAATTTTATGAAAATAAACCTCAACGAGATGCGATGTATCAAAACCAAAATTGGATTCAACAAAAATAAAACACCTAATTTGGATTTTGCCTTAATAAGGTGACTCTAGTGTTCCAGAACCCTACAAAGTTGAACGGTAGCGCTCGAGAACTCTAGAAATACTTTTCTTCTAGAGATATTCTTAACTATGTCTAATAAAGATAGAGAGTGATCGTTAACTTACGGATTATACCGTTGATTTAGTTTACATCTCCAGTCCTCTGCTGTTTAAGATATCGGACGGCCTTTACAACAAAAGAGAAAGAGTTTGACAGTAGTAGCAACATAAATTTGGTTATGTTTTTTTTTTCGGTAAGATAAATTTGGTTCTGTAAGTATTATAAAACTGGACTAAGTTCGGTCAGGTTTTTTTTTTTTTTTTTTTTGGTAGGTATTTCGGTCAGGTTATGTTTATTCGAGTCACATCCTGAATCTATGACTGGGATCCGCATAAACTGACCTTGGACTATCAAAACTAAAGTCTATTGGGGTGTTTGGTAATATTTCAGAAGTTGGATTCTGATTTCTAGAGCATAAATGGAGTAGAAGCTTGTTTGGTAACTTGGTTCGGACTTCTGGATAATCCATGAGTGAACCGACTCCAAATGAGCTCTAGAATATAATTTTTTCGAGCATCAAATAAATGCTTTTCAATTTCAGAACATAATTTTGGAGTAAAAATCACCCCACACCACTACTACCACCAACTACCACTACCACCACCACAACCCACCAACCACCAACCACCAACCACCACCCACCACCGCCACCACCCACTGCCGCCACCACCACACTCCCACCACCCACCGCCACCACTACCCACCACCACCACCATCACCATCCTCAATCACCACCCACCGCCACCTACCATCGCCACCACCACCAGCCACCGGTCACCAACCACCGCCACCTACCATCATCACCACCACCAGCCACCAACCACCGCCACCACCACCTACCACCACCGCCACCAACTATCACCCACCACCACCGCCACCACCACCACCCCCCGTCGCCATCACCACCAACCACCAACCACCACCACCGCCACCATCATCCCCTACCACCCACTGCCACCTACTATCGCCACCACTACCAGCCACCAACCACCACCACCATCACCCACCACCACCGCCACCACCACCACCAACCACCCACCACCGCCACCACCATCCCCTACCACCCACTGCCACCTACTATCGCCACCACTACTAGCCACCAACCACCACCACCACCACCATCACCCACCACCACCGCCACCACCACCACCAACCACCCACCACCGCCACCACCATCCACCACCAACCACCGCCACCACCACCCACCACCTCCACCAACTATCACCCACCACCCACCACCACCACCACCCACCCACCGCCACCCTTCATCACCACCTCCCACCCACCTCCACCGTCACCAACCATCACCATTCACTACTAGTGCTACCATCCACCACCCACTAACACCATTTAGGAGTTCATGATTAAATTAGGTTAACAAACATGTTTCTACTCCCATATACTCCTGAATCCTTTTGAAGTTAGAGTATAAATTTGAACCAGAAGTAAGAATCTCAGAGTTGAAGTTTTAACAAACAACCCTAAAAGTAAGGGATCCACATCCTCTTTGTCGCAATTGGAATTATCAACTGATCCAATAGCTGGAGTTCGGTCAAAGCATATACTATTACATCAGAATATGCACTGGATAAAGTTCAGTTGTTGGATCATCTTGGCAGCCGAAATTGCCACAGGAAAGGATTTCTATACAAAACTAAGGGGGTTAAAATTTGTCCGACTAGTCTCAAGTTGAACAGTTTGTAAACTGAGTGATCTTGCAACTGGATTCATCCCATTCTAGTCACGATTGAAGGGATTGTGTAATTTGAGATGAACTCCTTCTTTTAAAAGGTGTGATTGCAATTTCGATTTAACAATATGGTTTGGTTTCCGTTTGGTATGTAATGAGTAAAACTAAAATTGAACTGTTAATTAATGGTTTCAAAATGCTTCGATTTTTCAATTTTTAAACAGTTTCATTGTCAGGGAAAAGGGGGAGAGGAAGAAAATTAGGAACAAATGAGAGGGAAAAGCTAAGGAAATCAATAAAATAAGGGGGGAAAAAAACAGTTACCTCCCCTGTAACTTATCTCAATGATAGTTGAATATCCAACGTTTAGGAAAAGACAGTTACCTTATCTAAAAACACTATTATAATACAAATAGACCCACGCTGTTATGAATATTCCATTAGATGCTAACGGTGGGAGTTCAATATTTCCTTAATGACCAAATTAATCTTTATAAAGGTGATCGACTAAAAAAAAGAAAGAAAAAAAAAAAAAAAGAAGTGGAGGAGACGATGTTTCTGTAGAACATTGGTTTAACCAGTTTGCCCAGAACATAAGCTCTCAAACAGATCATGAAGTCCAGTTTCATATTCATTGGCGCCGTCAGATTTCCCCCGAAACTGCTTAGACTTGCACCACCTCCATACATAGGGATCATGTTCCCTGACACCACCACTACCACCATTCTTTGGCTCTTCCTTGATTGATAGAACTTATACATCTGCAAATTTACCCAATTGAATTCAGAATATAAGAACAAACTCATCGATCTTAATTTACTTTTTCACCGATCGCTTGGAAATCCGAAACCCAGTTTGAATCAAACCAGTAATAATCTTTGAGGTTCCCATCTGATTCCAGCTTGAGTCTTCGAATACCTGAAATTGAACTTTGAAAGGTGTCAAAAACTTGTATGTCAACTAGAGCTGATTCTGTCTGATACATACCCAGAAACCCATTTGGGCTAACTCGAGTGTAGATGGGTCATTTGCCCTCAACGATGTTTGTTCTCGCTTCCAAAGCTCTATGCTTCCAGTAAATCTGATCCAACCCTGTTTTCATCTCAGTATTCAAGCCAATAAAATTGTCTCCCATTCTCATAAAATAGAGGCTATTGGAATAAACCAAATACAAACTGACAGTGAAATTATGATTCTAGATAAGGGTATCGGAGGGGAAATTGAAACTCTGCCAGAGAACAAACATGAAGAACCATCAAGCTTTTGTATTTGAAGATTTCCATTGTTGAGGAAAAGAACAGAATCACCGTCGAGAAACTAGCTCTTGGATTTAATCCCTCTCCAGAAAAGAGAGAGAAAGAGAAAAGAGTTGGTTTCTGGAGGGGATTAATCGACTCAAAGGATTTAATCAACTCAGAGGACAATCTGCCATGAACGATAGCTCTTGGATTTAATCGACTATCCTATGAGGAGCAGGAATGTGGATAAAAGAGAGAAAAGAGTTGGTTTCCCCTCCAGGAGCAGGAATGTTTCTTGAAACCAGTTTTTATTGGATTTAATAGACTCAGAGGACAGCCCTACTTCAAGCTCTTGGATTACAAACTGCCATGAACGATAGCTCTTGGATTTAATCGACTCAGAGGACAATTAGGCGACAACGGTGGAGACTCAGACGGAGGTGACGACGGAGGAGATATCAGGGTTGAAGTCGGAGATAATAACGGATCATTCTACAGTACTTTGCATCTCATAGATTATGCATAGATGCAACCACGTGTCCTCGATCCAACGATCATTGGACAATCTCATAAAACACTCAAGGGTAGAATTGTCCACAAAAAATATAACTTTAACACTGTTAAAATTTTGGGCTCTTTGTCTTTTCCTACACATTGAGTGTTCAACTGTCATTAAGGTAAGTTACAGAGGAGGTAACTGTTTTTTTCTCATAAAATAATTTTAATCATATATAAAATGGACATACAATTTATAAATATGTCATGTGAAAAACAATAAAATAAGATTTATTTATACAAATATAGACATTTAGCACTAAGGGGTTAAAATAAAAATTTAATCGATTTTAATGGTTCCAAATAGTTGGTTTAAACGATTTTACTTTTTAAACCAATGAACCGTTTAACTATGCAATTTCATTTTTAAACCATAATCGAATAGAATAATAAAAGAAAAAAAGAAATCAATTTTGGGTAGAATCAACATTCATCAAGAATAAAAGTATAATTAGGTTCCCATAACAAAAACCCTAATCACTAAACCTTAAATCCCTAAACCCTAGCCCTAAAACCTTAAACTTTAAACCTTACACACTGAACCCTAAAACCCTAATCCCCCTAAAACCCGGAAACCTCTAAACTCTAACCCCTAAATCCTAAACTCTAAGACCTTATACCATTAAACCCTTAACTCTAATCCCCAAACCTTCAACCCTAAACCCTTATCCTTAAGCCATAAGCCCGTAAAAAAAAAAACATAAACACTAAAAAAATCCAAAACCTTAAACCTTAATCTATAATCCAAAAACCCTAAAAACCCATAAGCCCTAGATTATAAACCTTAACACCCTAGACCCTAAAAAAAACCATAAAACACAAAACCTTAAAAGTTTCCCAAATATCTTAAGAATTTTAGGTAAATTATACAATCATGATTATAACATTTTTTTTTACTCTCCCACTACTTGCAACCAAACAAACTCTTTGTGATGTGTATTGACCCCATCGAATATTGTAGCCAATTGTCATGTTGTCATGTGCCGTAACAAGGGAATTTTGGATGCCAGAAGACTGTCTAGACACTAAAAGTTTCTCTATTACATATGTGTACCTGCATATATACATGGGTCCCCTTCTTCTTCACATATTTTTCTTTTTTTCTCTTTTTTTTTTTTATTGACGGGGGGTTGGTGGTGATGGTGGTGGGTTTGGGTACTCTGTATTGGTTACTTTAAAGAACAAGTCTTGGTTCCTAGTGTTAACTATCAATTGACTATTCTAACAAGCATGGTGATGGAGGCCTCTTACAGGAAAACTTCTATTCATACGAACTGATGTGAAGTAACTGTGTAAATTAATCAATCCTCCTATTGTAGTCAACTGTAAAAATACAAAGAACAGGAAATAAAGTAATTTGAAATGGATTTTGTGTTTGTCTCTAATGTCAAGGGATAAAAGGCCATCAAGGACATTCCACATCAAAATTAGTTGTTAAATATTGTTAAGTATTCAATTCAAGAGTTCGAATTAGTAAATATAGGACTTTCACAAATATAAGACACCTAATGTTCTAGTTTCTAAGTATCGTGGAATTATTTCCAACACTCATTTTTATATGTTACCCCATTTTGAGTGGCAGTACAAGTGGCATCCTTCTTTTGGATGACCGTACAGAATGTACATTAAGCGATGATACCATATTAAGTTTCTAATTCAAAATTTCGAATTATTAAATAGAGGGACTCTCACATGTATAAGACACCTAAGTTTCTAGTCTATAAGCATTATGGTACTATTCTCAACAAAAGTCATGAGAAATGGTTTTGAAGCACTTGATTTGCCTTTTTTTTTTTTTTTTATTTATTTCATTTGATTTTAATTTCTCACATTGTCCACCTCCCCCACTCCTCTCCTTCAAAAAAAAAAAAAAAAAAAAAAACCCATAAATATAGGAAGAGATTTTTCTTAGAAAAAGCTTTGGTCCATCACTTTATCCTTGAAAACTGTAATTTGATCCAATAAAAAATTATGCTTAAAATTATGAGCTCTTAGCTATTCACCTCCATTGGCATCTTTTATGGAGATTCCTTCCAAGCTATTGCAGGAGGAGATATTCTTGGTCTCTTAGGAATTTACTGTTTTGGAACTATTTTGAATAAAAAAAAAAACAAAATAAATAAAAAAAACCTTTAACCTCAAAGCTCTAATTTAACACAAGTAAATATGATTACACATAAATTTGATTTGTCTGCCTTTTCCTAAGTCAACCTATTAAATTTTGAAAAATATTCCTAATCTCTTATGGAATTCTTTGTTTTGGAACTTTGTTAATTTTTCAAATGCCTAATAACCCAAATTGAGTAACTGATTATGAAATTGGTTTCAAGCTTAGTAGTCCAAACCAAGATCAACTGATTATGTAATTGGTCTCAGGAGTCCAGACTGAGTCTTTTTTTTTTTTTTTTTTTTTTTTTTGTGAAAAAACTATTTTATAGCCTACAAAAGGCATACAGGTAACAGAATTGTCATCACCAAAGGGATTATTTCTTGATGCATGTGCACCAAGCGAATTTGTTTGTCTATATTTCACAAGGGCAAGTGGGCTACAACTTTGACAGTTTAATATTTTTTTCAATAAAAGAATTGTATAAAAAAAGAAAAAAACTGTTATTTTTCCCTTACCCCCTCTCACACGGGAGTTTGAAATGATCATACCACCCCTGATGTGAAAAGATTAGTTATGCCACCCTTGATCATCTTACAACCCTTGGAGAGGGCACAAGTGGTGTTTCTGGACAGCAATTTTTTTTTTTAATAGCATTTCTACTCTCATTAAAAAATAAATAAAATGCCAGAGGGTATACCTGCCAACTGATTTGGATTTATTGGGGTTGGATTATGCTAATGGATTACTTACCAAACTAACCACACTGATACTGGACTAGTTAATAATTGGTAGATTGACCTCCATTGGTTTATTTTTTTTATTTTTTTGATAAATATCTCCATTGGGGTTTATATTATACGCTGGAAAAAAAAAACGTATCTTGTATTTGCGGGAAAGAAAAAAAATCAATTCAGTTTATTTGTTTCATAGCGATGGGATTGGATCTATCAACATATTTCTCTTTCTCATTTTGCCTATTTTATTGAATCTCTAGCAAGCCAGTTGAGCTTTAGTCATTTAATTATTGTTTTCAACAAGTTAAAATACATCTTTAAAATCCAAACTGAAATTCTGAAAAACCTAAAGGATATAGAGCTTCCAAGAGATCTCAATATGTAAACCTAAGCTCCTTGATATATAGTAAAAGAAAATTTTCACCCACCCCTCCTACACTTCGTTTTTAAGTTACTCAATTCTAACTTCTTGATTAATTTCATGCACCCCTTCATCTGTTAAATATGTATCACACAAAATTGTCTTAACAATAATTACCCTTAGACACTAGTTAATTTATTGTTTTACCTTCTCCCAAACCTTATTTTACTATTTATGATATATTCAATCTAACGAATTGAAAAGAAAAAAGAAACTCAAAACTCATACGAGGAGGAGGAGTCAAGAAATTCTCGCCATTGGAAGAGGAAGAAGCCGGGGACAGAATCATTCTCGCAATTGTTGCTCCTTTGTCTAGACATTCTCGCCTACAGAAGCAAATCTTCCTTTGCGCACGACCATCCTCTACGCCACACTACTCCTCCTTTGCTACTTCTACCCATTTTGTCTTTGAATTGAATTCACCTGTAAAACTTGAAACAACGAATCACAAAAAAAGTTAAATTATTGGAGTTGCGGAGAGAAGCAGGCAGAATGTTTCAAAATTTTAGAAAAAAACCATTTAAATAAGAGATTATGAGGGCGGAGTAAAAGATTTGAAGATCGTTTCCACTATAAATTCTTGAAGATCCGTTAAGAATCAATGAACGATGTTCTTGAAAATATATGCCCCCCTCTCCCCATCCACACACACACACAAAAAGAAGCAACTTTTCCTAAACATCGAGGCAAGATAATCGAAATTATCTCTATAATAGCTCAAGTCTATGAAGATAATGAAGTTGAGTCTTCATCACCCGCATTGCACAACTAGCTGAATTAGAATCCTATCCCATCTTTCAGTCTGTATTATCTTTGTTATCTTTTCTTCTTTTTCGAAATACAAATCTTTATTATAAACTCAGAGGACCCAAATGGAAGATAAAACAAGCATTTCAATCACAAATTATCCACACAATAAAAGTCCTCTACAAAAGATGAGGAAATAGCAGAAGAATTGACAAAAAAGATTACATTTTGTCTGTAATTAAATTCAGAAGGAGAGAATTGAGGTTACCTCTCCCCTTGATTAAGCATGTGTATAGCCGCACAAGGGGTATGATTGAATCTGAATAAAAAATTTAACACATGGATATCTGATTATCTTGATGTCATTCTTCCAACAACAATGCAACAACAATAGGGTTTTTAGAGAGAACTAAAGAGAAGAATGGTAGGATGTGCATGATTATACTCAAAGTACACTAAACTCTAGTAAATGATTATTGAACTAATTCATCCAAGTCAATTAAGATGAGGTCTTCATGCTTAAAACAAAATATGGAACTAAATAATATACACAGTACTAATTAAACAGTATACCATCGGTTAAGTGATATAAAAACATACCATACCATTTAATTATACGATACCAATTTTATTAATTATTGATTAATTTATCGATTTTATAGTATAAAGAATATACTATGATTTAAAAACGCTTTGATACCATTTTGACACCTTTGAGTGGACATAGAAAAACATCCTCACACCACGCTCCCATTGCTCTCTGTATGGAAAGTCGGCAGTAGTCAGCACTTTAATTTTTGTTTCAATATGGCAACTTCAACCACGTGTCTCATTTTAAAGGCATATAATATAAAAACCTGTTTGAGACTTTGAGTTTCCCGCCTTTGTATTAGACCGTGACGATTAAGATTTAGAAGATCCTTAAGATTTTATTTTTCAGACCGTTGAAGATTAAGATATTTATTGTATCATCCAGTCTCGTTAGTTCTTATAAAAGCCTAAAGGGCAGAAAGTAACCGCGAATGATCTCTTTTTTCTCGAAGGGGACAGAGAGAGACTGAAGTCGCAGGGGTTTTCTCTGCTTCTGATTTCCTGTTCCTGCAATTGATCCTGGCTCATGAAATTGAAGATCGTTTGGACTGGTTAGTTCTCAGCATTGAAATTCTCCGATTGGATTTATCGAATCAGAGGTCGCCGGGGTTTCTCTGCTTGTGATTTCCTGTTCCTCTGCTACTCGCTTCTTTATGAAGATGGGCGGGTTTTATTTTTAAGATTGTCTTGTGTTATGATAATCTGTTACGGTGTGAGTAGACAGGTTTTGTTTATTGTTTCACAATTGGTTTTGTATTTATGTGAGCGTCGATCTCTGTTGTTGCTTCTTTCATGTACAGACTTTCCGCAAGGATGACAGTATTATGCTAAGTCGGAAGGAGTTATTTAAGAACACTATGAGGAAGTTGGCTCATGCATGGAAACAAATCGTTGAGCTCTAGTCTTACTGGTATGGTTCTCTCGCATTGTGTTTGCAGGATACTCTTAACATTATTTAATTTTTCAGAAAAGCTGGTTGTCACTTAGGACAACTAGACTTGTCAATGAGAGGGGTCTGCACTGTTAAATTTTACAAGATTTGAGAATCCCTTTCCATTGAGAGAGTTGGGACCTTAGCTCTATTGAATTTTCTTCTTTTAATGTTCCAGAGAAAAAAGAGACAAATCTCCCTGAACGTCGCCGATTGTGAAGTAGGTGCTCTTTTTATAAGTATGTCAACAGTTCGTCTAGCATGAAGCAAAGCAACGCCCATGGTTTAGAGTGCTTATTCACTTAAAAAATGTGGGTAACTAAAACTAGGGACATGCATTCCAATCATTTGGGGTCTGTACATACTATCTGCTCCCTTGGCTAAACAAAATATACCAAATGAATTCCTGGACTCAAGTACTCTACTGAACAAACTTGGTTTTCATACTAGTAGAATGACATCCCCATACAATTATTTCATTGTGCTTTAAGCTTCCATACAAACTTGGTTTTGATGATATTTTGGACTTTTATCCAACTTTTTACATTTCATTAATGGTTATTTCCTATTTATGTTGCAACTATTGAGTAGGAAAGTTATTTAGTTGTTTTTGACAAAAATTGTTGACTTAGTTCACATCTTTCTTCTTTGTAGGGCATGTTTTTACCTGCTATAAAAGTGGTGTCCCTTGGCATATAAGATGTAGATAATTAGCTGCTATGTACCAACAAAACTTGGTAATGGCTTTAATGTCCAAGGACTTGAAACCACTGCAACATTTGACCCCAAAACTGATGAGTTTATTCTTGACAGTTTGACCTACTTCAAGCAAAGTGAGTAAGGGTTGACACAGGCATTTAGTTAATTCTTAGTAGAGCATAGGCATATAGGAATCTAGGTCCTCACTAGATGAGAAAGTGTGGATTTTTAAATTTAGTTTTCTATTTTGATTGAGGGCATCTCATATATGTGTTTGGGAGCGTTGACTGTGGAGATTACATATAATCTGCATTTTTTCATATTATACAGAATAGATTTGTCATCAGCTCCTCCTAATACAATCATTTTTTCATAAGTCATGTTCCTTCACTCTCCTTTCTCAAATTTTAAGAGAAATTTGGAGAAATATTTTTGAATAATGGCGGTTTGGTGGACTTGGTAAAGCTTTCATACATGCAATGGTATATGGCTGCCTTATAACGGATGGTTAGGCCCATGGGGTGCATGGTAATTTTCTAACTTATGACTTGTTAAAAAAAGAAAAGAAAAGCTTTTGACTCAAAAGCCTCATATGGGTGGTTTTTGTACTTTTCATTTAAATAAGAAAATAACATTTTTATTTGACTTGACAGGTTTCAATTTACACCTTTGAAGCTTAGATGACCTCTCACCTCTTCCTGGCATCACTATTGGTGATATTGCGATGAAGAATGGAAATGATGCATAAGATTTTCCTTTTGTAAATTTTTGATAAATTTGGCTCAAATCATAATTTGGGGTTGAAAGTGTGAAGTTTTTGATATATTCAAATCATCTTTGTCTTTGACTATAAACCTCACATATGGTTGTTTGCTTTTTCTCCATAGATTCTGGACGATCAATCATTGTTTCTTTTGTTTCTTGTTCTTTTCTTGTTCTTCTAAAATACTCACTTCGGTTCTAATTATCTTATTCTCTTACATCATTATCTTACTCATGAATTTCTGATTTTGCCCTTACTTAAGACGCTGGTGTTTTATTGATATCCTAACTTTTAACTATACTGCTGAGGAATGGTTGAAGGTTAGTGTAATATTAGCAGCATTTCAAGCAATGGCTGCCAGGATGTTTGTTGTCTAGCAAAGTCCGACTGATTCTTGGCCGATTCTGGGATGATTCGAATCAGAATCGAATAAAATTCTGTGGAGACCAATCCTGTACCCAATTCTGAGTTCTCAAAATCTTCGAAGGAAGTTAAATTATAATTCATCAAATTAGAAAGTTAAATTATTACATTTCTCTTTTTTCCGAATTTCCCATTTCTATTGTTTTCTACTATTATTTGCCATTTATTAAGTTCATGCACTTCAGTTCTTTTGATTATGTGCTCTTTCATAGGAAACATTATTTATAAAAACATTTCCCATTATAAGTGAAAGAAAATGGATGTCTCATAAAATCAATATGAGTGGAGAAAATTGTCATTTATCTTGCTTTTGTCATTCATGTGTGACCCGCAAGATATATAAGACCACTGTTAAATAGTTCCTTCTAAGACCATAGGCTAACATTTGGCCAAAGATGGTGGTACTTAAGCAGTTTGTATGATTTCACTTGTCTTATTGGCTAGTTCTATGATCTGCATATAAGTTGGGATGCCACCATCTTATTAATCTATGTTGTGTGTGGAACATTTAAGAGAATGGTTGTTTCTTGTCTAACTGCAAGTTCAGGCGACATTTAAGTTTGTTCTCTTTTGTGTACTTTTTTATTTGGCTTTGCAGAACTCCCTACTGACTTGGTAGAGGTAGCTGTTGGCTCACTGTCAATTAATTGTTGTGACTAAGTAAGCTTCTTCCTCTTCTCTTTATATCCATGAATGCATGGATAGAGACTAAGATATTATTGTTCCTTGCGAATTGAGGTTTGAGAAGTTGCAAGAGGGCTTGGCTGAAGAAACCATGAACAACTCATGCTTCAATTCTTGTTTAGGTTAATCAGTTTATTATTTCAGTAACCTTTGTTAATGTTTGCTAGGAATAACATGGCATTATATTCTTTCAGATACATTGAGAATTTGCAACAAGCCATACCTAGAAAAGGGTGAAGAAACAGCTGGAGGCACTGTTCAACATTTATGCTGTCTCACTAATTCACAAGCACCACGGTGATTACCTCGTGAATGGGTGCATCATCTCCAAGCAATCCTCTCTTGTAAGCATGAAGCTTAGATCTTTGTAACCCAGTTAGTCTCATATCAATTCCAGCTATGTATCATCAATTGGTGGTACTATTGATGCTTTCTTAACAAACGCTTTTTGGTTCAATTGACAAAACTTCCCTTTCTTTTGGTAGGTTCGTCCGAATGCCATTGGCCTCGTAGATGCATTTGATTATATTGACTATTTCCTTGGCTCCGTTTTTTGCCGTTATGATGGAAATTTGTATCCTAACTTCCTAAACTCTATGAAGAAGCTTGGAAAGATCCGCTCAATGACTCTATGGTTCCAGATGGTTACCATGAGCTCATTAGGCCCATGCTGAAACAGCAACTCTAGACAGCAAGATTATAATGATCAAATTATGTTCTTTATGGCTTTATTGATATATTATTGCTGCTAAGGCTTTAACAACAAGCCACCATCCCAAAGACCCAAACCAGGACTCGTAGGGCAGTGAACTTGCAGAAAACAGAGATGTATTAGTATATCTCTAATCCGCTTTGTAATAAAGCCTTCTGACACGTATTTGTTCCTTTTTGCAAAAATGAGAAATGTTGTATCCTTTTATACTATTTTGGAGATTTAGTATCTGGATTTTTTTTTTTATAATGAATGACATCCTTCTTTTTTATTAATTGCTTGGTAATTAATTTATTATGTTGGACTGATCATTTCTGTGAACCAGGTTTGTCTTTTTTATTTTCTAGGTAACCTGATCCTGGTGCTTTATATGACTTTTGGTTATCGGATAACTGCCTCACAAGGTAAAACAATGCCAATTAAATTTAGGACATTTGCATCACTGTTGAGAAAGAATCTAAGAGACCCCCAATCAAGCCTATGCAATGAGCTAATTATGCTTGTAGAAATTGTCAACAATCTTATTTTCTCCATATTTGAGAATTGGAAGGGGTAATCTGAACTTATATTTAGGAAACGTCAACATCTATATTTCCAAAAGGAAGGGACTATTGAAGCTTTTGCTTTCTATACTTTTAAGGCAGTGACATGAGAAATTTGCTGCTTCATTTGATGATTAACTCTATGACAGGAATTGTGCAACATCTATGAACTCAATTGATGAATTCTCTCTCTTTTTTTTTTTATAGGTGTATCAGATTGCATCGAAGGTGGGGTTTACCATGTGAAAGCCTTGAAGATCTTTTGAATCACAAAGCCAACTTGATCGATGGCAGATATGTGATCAATAGCATTATTTTTTGAATGATTATTTCAAACGAAAATCAAACAACAAATATTTGCATGACCAGGGAATTACCATAGATTCTTTAGCAGTACTTCATTTTTAAAGCCCTTTTTCATTTTTGAATTCTTCTTCGTCTAAATTTGCAACTTGACCCACATAAAATAAGTGGTGGGATTATGTTTACCATATTGGGCTCTAAATCCGTGGCTGGAATTTAATCTATTCTTGGATTATCTAGTCACCAGCCAGAAATTCCTGGCATTATCACCTCCGCCAATATCCAGAACACCAGACAAGAAAATCAAAATCACTTGATTCCTGCTGTCCCTTACTCTCTAGCAACTTAATCAACTCAAATTTGAATATAACCTTTAAAAATCATGCAACAATTACTTTAGAAGTTAGATGCTTACCTTGTTTTAACTGGGAATGTAGTGATAATCCCTACAATTTATACCTTAGAAATGATATATTCTCAGTTCTCACCTCAAGAAAATGCTTACCTAAAGAAGCTTATTGCTCATTTTAATAGATAATTTGGAGAATCACAACGGTCATACTAAGGTCAGGGCACTGAGGAGCAGTAAAAGAAGTGGTTACCCTTTGCTTACAAGATGCAGATAAGTGGCTGATATGCACTAACAGAACTTGGTCATGGCTCCAACGTTCAAGGACTTGAAAAGTTGAAAGCACAACAACATTTGACCCCAAAACTGATGAGCTTCACAGTCCGACCTAAACTTCAAGAACAGTAAGAGTTGATGAAGGCATTTAGTTAGTTCTTAGTAGAACATAGGTATGTTTGAATTTGGGTACTCACTAGATAAGAAAGTATGGATTTTTAATAGTAATGTTCTATTTGATTGAGAGGACATCTCATATATGTGCTTGGGAGCCTCGGCTATGGAGACTAATTTTTTTCTATCATAGGAAATAAATTTTTCATCAGCTCCTCCTAGTACTATCTTTCTTCTCATAAATTATGTTCAATTAACTCTCCTTTTTCAAATTATAAGAGAGTATTTTGGTGAATTTTTTTTGAATAGTGGTGGCCTGGTGGGCTTGGTAAAGCTTCCACACCTGCAGTGGTATATGCCATCTTATAACGGATGGTCAGGACCATGATGTGCATGGTAATTTTCTAACTTCAGACTTGTTAAAAAAAAAAAAAAAAAAAAAGCTTCTGACTGAAAAGCCATATATGGGTGGTTTTTGTACTTTTCATTTAAATAAGAAAATAATATTTTTATTTTACTTGACTGATTTCATTATATAACTTTGAAGCTTAGTTGACCTCTCACCTCTTCCTAGCGTCACTATTGGTGATATTGGGATGAAGTTTGGAAATGTTGCATATAACAGTATAGATAATGGTGTCTTACGGTTTGACCCTGTGTGCGTGCTTCCATAGGGGTCAAATGTTGATGAGGTTTATTCCCCTTTCTCATGGACTCTGTTTTACTCTCTGAGTCTATTTTGAGTCTTTGACTTTATTTCCCAATACATTTTCTGTGTTTGTTTCATGCTGAACCTGTTGCTCTGTAGTTCATGTGCTTCTTGAGTTAACTTTTCCTTTTGAGGAAATTTAAACCTTAATTTCTCATAATGTTTAACAAATTTCTTGATAGGTTATCGAAGGGTACATAGTAACAACCATAGTCAATATGGGGCAGGAGGTGATCACATTGCCATGGATTCAGATGCAAATGTGGTTGGTGGCAGCTCACAAGAGAATGTCTCTAGCACACAAATTCCAATGACACCACCTTTGGAGAGGGGACTAATCTACTCCAATGCCAAGAAACAGAGAGGGGTGGTTACTCTTGTCAACTTGCCACTATGGCTGCAAGCATCAACCAGAGGCAAATGCATTTCAAGAGCAGCCCAACTCCAAAGATTTGACAACTATACTCCATGCGATGCAGGAAATCTCCAGTATTTCTGATGACATCGCAACTAGGTCTTCGAAAACTTGAGCGCAAATCCAGTTCAAGCTAATATATTTATGACATGATGTCGCACAGGGGCATCCTATCTTTGAAAACTTGAGCGTAAATCCAGTTCAAGCTATTAGCTCTTTGAAAATTTGAGTGCAAATGCAGTTCTTTTACAAGGTTGAGCAACTAAACGACCGATTACAAGATCTTAAGGTTGCATTGGGTTCTGGCAATGAATGTGCTAATAAGATGGAGGATTCAATAAGACTCATTTTAAATGAAGTAAATGAGTTGGATGAAAGATTAAAAAAGGGAACAGATTGAAGAAACATTTCAATGATTTGGACAACAAAACAAGATGTTGGTGTGGTCATGTGTAAATGAGGTTGATTGATGGGAAATTCCAGGAATTTAGAGTCAAGGTTGAAAATAACTGCATTGATGGCCATTGTGTTGCCATTGGAATCACATTGAGGTTCTTCACTCAGCTTTGAGAATCTAATGCAATGTTTTGTGTTACAGGTATACGTACATTTCTTTCTTGATCAATAGGTACAACTGTTCCTCAACCCAAGCTTTTGGGTATTGGTACTTGGGATCAGATTGGGCCTATCAGATATTGATCAATAGGTACAACTGTTCCTCAACCCAAGCTTTTGGGTATTGGTACTTGGGATCAGATTGGGCCTATCAGATATTGATCAGACCTGGATTGGTGGCAGATTGGTTGGGGTTTGATATGGATTGATGCTGATAGTTATCATCTTGTCTGGCAGATCTGTTATCGTTGGGTTGTATCATGAGTTGGTGATGTTGGTCTATTTGTTACAAGAAATGGGTGGGGTGTAAAGGGTAAGACCTTGTAACCTATTATCCCTAGTGAGGCCATTCATAACTTTGGTCAGTTAGATCAGTTGTTGTTGACGATAGTGTTTTATTTATTATGGAAGGGCTGGCCCGCGCATCCCCGGGAGGGGGGGGGATGTTCATTCCACTGAGACTAAATTTTTGATTTCTATCTGGGGTGCAGAGTGGTGGGAAGAGAGTAATACTCATGAAATTTGATATACACGCGCACAATGGTAGAAGAGGCATTGAAGTTTAAACATTCTTTGTAGTTAGAGTTTGCACCCTCTTTTGGTAATTGTATAAAATAAATAAATATGTTATACAAGTTGGCTTCATCAACTATGGTCTACATTCCCCATTTAGTGATTCGTCCTTGCTATAGTATAGTCAAGGTTTTTGCCAAGAACTTTGAAGGTTGGCCACCTGTTTTCGGCACTGGGCGGTGAGATGATTGTTTCGATTGGCCAGACCAAGTTGGCATTGTCTCAAAACATTGATTTGCAATAAGTTTGATTTTAGTGTTTTTACAAAGTTTATGTTTTAAATTATACTGAGTAGTTTATGTGGGAATTATATTTTTCTGTTCTAGTTAATTTTGAGTTTTAAAGCCATGTTAGAATTTTAGGCATAGGAGGCTTAAAATTGATTTTTTTGATATACTTAATATACCTTTTCTGATATTGGAACTGATTTGATTTTATTTCTTGCGAGATCTCCAATCATATAGGGGTTTTCTCTAGGTTTTCTTTTTATTTTCATCTGCTTTGTGGTATTTAAGTTTGGCTAAATCGATGAATTTGCTTCTTGTTTAGGGATGGTTGTGAATCCAGCTCATTGCTACGGGTGGATATAAGCCATGGAATGAGTCTAGCTTCCTATATTGCCATTCTCTACTAGTTCTGGTTTGTTGGATCCCTAGCTGATTACAGAGGTTTTGATGTGTGTAAGATGTAATTGATGTGATTTATGATGGGACAATGGTTTGGTTTATGATAAAGCATACGTTCAGTTTATGATAATGCATACGTTCAGTTTACGATAAAGCATAAATTTTTTGTGTTGATACAGAGTTGGCGCATGACACTCAATTGATGCTTGTGTGAGGATGCTGTAGGTATGAAAATTCATTGGGCAAGGGATTGGGGTAGCTTCTTTCAGGTATCAAGATTGTTGTTCTTGTGTATTGAGTATGTCAGTTCAGTTCAATTTGAATGTAGTTTAATTCCTGTTCGACTTTTAATTTGTTACTCAAAATTGTTTTGTCAGAATCATCTCCATGCAGACACGGACGCAGTATTCAATGTTACATTTTTAAGAGCCTCATCTCATGCTTTATTGAAAGTTGATGTTTTTCATATCTTCAGAGGAGATGATGTATTCCTTGGATTAAGAAAAGGTATGCCAACTGTGGCCTTATTTTGTAATTATGTTTCTCTTGGCACTACATAATGCCTTTCAGGTGCACAAATGAAAAATGAAAAATGTTACGCATACATTGCTTGAATTATTCTTCTGGATGTGATTAATTACTGTTCATGTACTATGGATGGGTCATGAGTCCAAAATCAAACTTAGCTGAGGGGAACAATTCATTTGTTATAACTTATAATCCCTTCATTTTCTCCAACTGTCCCAACCTGCTATTGTATTGCTCTATTAATCTATAATTATGCAGAAGTTTTCACTTATTTTTGAGCTGTTACTAGCGGGCGGATAATACTTATTGTCGTGTTTGAACTACTAAGAAAGTTTTTAGTTTCCAAACAATTAAAATTCCAAATAACTAACACTATTTTTAGGAAAGAAATAAAAAAGAGTGAAAATCTGCTGTTGGTACTGTTCACGTGTTCATGTGAACAGTGTGGGTTGGTCAGCAATTGGGCCTGGCCCAATTTTAGACTTTCGGCCCCTTCTGGAGTAGACTTGGGCTGCATCAATGGCTGTAGCAGACATCTGTTTGGGTGCATTTGCTATTTTGAGGACCTGCATTCTTAGAATGTCATGCTTCATATTTTGCTGATTTGTAGGTGAGGGCTGAGATAATTTCTAAAACTCTCACAATATGAAACAGTAAAGCAACTCAAAAGAGAAAAAAAGAAAGAAAAGAAGTTTGGGATAAAAAATAGAATACATCTTGATGTGTTATGAATATGGTTTTGCAATGGGATTACTCCAAGAAGGAAGAAGATCCAAGAGTTAATCCACAACTATAGGGAGAAGCCTTAGACCTCGACTTACCAAGAAGCACAAATCATAAAGGGATTGCTGTTCCAAAACATAACCTAGGTTGAAACACCCATGTTTTGGGTCAGCCACCTCATGTTCGTTTCAGATTCCACTGAAATGAGAAGCTCATTTCATTATGAGCATGTTGCTTGTTACTCTTATGAATATGATCATGTTAATTTGATTGTGGTTCCAGAGGTAAAACCCTGGTAGAATTTAATTTCTTCATTTTTGTTCTTTTCTTCCCCCCATTTCCAAAGTCTGACGAATGCAAGAGGGAAGAACATCTAAAGGGACTCCAAGATGATGCTGATGCTGCTGCTTATTTGTGTGTTAGAAGGTTGTTTGTTGATTCTTTTTTGCATAGGTTTTGCATTCCTAATACATCTTTTTCTTTGTGCTATGTGCCACTTGTGGTTAAATTGTCTTCATCTCAATAAAAGACACATTTCAAGTGGACGGAAAAAGAGGATGTTCTATCTGAAGCCATATCAAAAGAAGACAAATGAATGCAAGGAAAGAACCAGATTGGACCCCATGGTGAGGGGTTCAATCAGCTATTGCTAACAATATTCTTTTAAAATGGTCCAGAAGATGCAACACCTGGTGGTTTTGGTCCTTTCATGGGAAACCTTGAATGAATTTGGTAATCTTAACTTCCAATGATCCTTTTTTCCTAGACTGTTCATTGTAATGACTTTAGCCATTTAAAAAGAGAATATAAAATCTTGAATATTAGACCATGTGCATCAGGGTTTTTTTTTTTTTTTTTGGGGGTACAAGAAGACCTTAGTCCAGTGTTATGGTCGTGGGTGATACATGGTGTCCTTTTAAGATGCCAGCCTTAGAAACTGTTAGGCATTCTATTCTCCATGATTTGTTCCATAGGTGGAAACAGTAAAATGCCCCAAAAAATTTCAAGCACAATCTGCATTTGAGCGTGTATGACTCCATTTCACGTATATATAATTGTGTGGTTCATGTCAAAATCTTTTGGTGATGTTCCTCTAAGGCTATATGCCTATATCAGATATGAGAGTTAAGCATAACAGTTTCGTCATACTCTTACAAAAACAGAAAGATTCTTTCCTGTTATCTTTTTGATTTGGATTTTTACATTCGATCATGCAGAAAATTCAAAGTCAAGGGTACCTCCAAAAAATGTTGAGCATTAGGGACACTTTCCAAAATTAACGATCGCAGAATGCCATTGCATTGCTAGCCATACTTGTGTTCAGTTTTAGATGGTTCACTTCTATTTTCAGATCCAAAGCATCCATATTTTTTTATAGTATTTAATATACATTGATTATTGATATCATGAACATATTCAGGTTCTTATTTGTGGTACAGGTTGACATTAGTAATTGCATTAGGGATTAACCATAGACTGGTGGTAAGATCTCTTTGTTGGTTTGTTTTTTGTGCACATCTTATTTTATGAAGTTTTGCCTGTCTCCCTCTATGCTGAACATAGACATGAGATAAAAGAATCATATCTTTGAATAATTATCTTTATGTTCAGAGCAGACATAACAACTATCTAAGTTCAGGGAACTTTTAAATGTATCTTTTTATTTGCTGCAGCACTTCTTCTGTTTCTTGAGATGAAAAAATTGTTTCTATGTTCCTTCATTTATTCTTCAGTACTTGTATTTTTTTTCCTGGACTGCCCATTATGGAATCTATGGATGGCAAAAATATCTTTCGTGAGGCAGATCAGATGGGGCTGATATTTTGTGGACAGGTATACCCTAGGGTCCCTGCTCCCAAATCATATATCATCCTAAAATGAATTGGCGTAGTGGCAAAATAAAGCTTTGAAATCCAATAAAAATGAAACATATTGAAAAGAAATGAACAGCTGAAAATTCAAGGGGAAAATTCATAGACAAGGGAGGGAATATAATTGAATTTGAGTATGAAATTTGATAGGTTGCCAATTCATCAACCTTCTATGTGGAACAACTAAGTGGACCTTCCAAGATTGCATAGTGGACATGCCATCCAGGAAAACTATAATTTTTAAAATCACTACCAGGCATAGCTATATGTTCTTATGGTTTGGTATTTTTGTGTTTTAGTCTCTTTATGTGGTTACAATTATCAATTTTCATATGTTCTTGCTATTATTGTCTTACAATATAGACCCAAAGATCTGTGATGCCAATTATGTCTAAAGTCAGTTGGATTCATATGCATGTCTTCCTGCCAGTTTTGATCATTTTATTACTTGTAACACATTAGCCAGTAGCCACTCTAGTGGCATTTGAATGACGATTTTCTTCCTCCTTATTCCCAAAAACATAATCGGTACTTTTTTCTATTCTTTTCAATGTAGTTTCCTTTTTTCTGAACTGTGACAAATCAGTTACTCTTTCAGTGTGGAGAAAAATTTCTTATTCTTCTTATAGCCAAAGTTGTCACTTGTACTATGTTAGTTTTGATTTTTTTTTTTTAATTATTTGGGTGGGCAAGGGGACTATACAATTTAAATGTTGTTTCTTGTTTTTTTTTTTTTTTTTTCTTCTTAAAGTTGTGGATTCATGGAAATCTTTGTAATATCTGTGATGCTCAGAAGTTGACACCTAGACCATGTGGGGCCCTTGGGTCGTTGGCTCATTCAATAACTTGTGAAGATGATGTTGGTGGCCCTAGTTAATGTACTCATGGCAGCATGAAGTTTGAGCTTTGTTGGACAAGCCATGAGCCTTCAAGAACATTACCCTTCATTTTTGTCCTTGTCCAACACTCCAACTTACTGTGAGCTTTAAAGATTGTTAGTTCACTAGGATTAAAAAATTCATGCTGGACGGAGCCGCAACAATTATTTTTCTCACTTTCTACACGTCCGTATCCCCTAGGGCTATAAATACCTTCCACCTGCCTCGATGAGCTTGGTTAGCTCATAATGGAACTCCTTCGGGAGAGATGGTTCATTTTCTCTTTCACAGTCCAATGTGTGCCTTCCTTATCATTCTTTAAATCCTTTTGGCTACCCACAATCTTTGAAAAGCTTAATGGTCGCGCTAGATACCAACTTATAAAGTTGTTATTGATTTTAAAACGCCTCAACAAAAGTGATGTTACTGCCCTTATATAAATATTTTGGGGGAAGGAAAAACTGTAAGGGAAAATCTTTGAATACACAAACCAGTAGGACATATTGTTTTATTCTCCTCATATTCTTGGCTCAAGTGTGAATGAGATTGCTATATGTCTCAAAAATTTTCTAGGATGACTTTCTTTCAGGCATGGCAGGATGTGCAGCCTGATTTGAGCCTCATGGAGGGCTGATGTGGCCATTCTGAACATTCGGTAGGCAGATACGCTGGATTGGCCACATGTCAAACTTTGTGGGTCATCTCAACCAAATGGCCTACCATGTCATAGAATTTTCCCTTTATATTTTTGTCCATCTTAATTTTTTCAAAACATGAATTTTCCGAATGATTTTCGATGCTTTGCTTTGCCATGTATTTGCTTGCTTGGTCTCAAATTTAAAGCATGAAAATGGGATGGCATGGACTGCCTGTGCACCAAGTTTGGTGGCTGGTAAGCTGCCACTTGTCAGTTATGGCTGCTGTTCCTGCCAACCTTGGTGGGATGGCAGTTCAACCAACCTCCACTCCTAAGTTTACTGCCTCTTACTACCCCTCTTGCATTTTGTAGGATTGACATTTTGCATCTCTTTTGTTAAAGTTTCCTACTGTTTTCATTGATATGAAATGACATGAAAGTGCCTCCTACAATTAGGTTTGCCGATCTGGAAAATTTTTATCCCTAAGCAGGTTGTCGGTTCAAAGGACATGCAGCAGTTTCTTGGAACCCTGGGTGAGGTATGATTCCTTCTATTCGGTAAGGATTCTCTCTAGTTGCACAAAAATTGACATGAGGGAATGTATTTCGAGAAGAAGTTAACTTTCCACATGCTTAATCAGCTTGCATGGGCTATCGTCTTGAGAAAATCACTTTCCTGCGAGGGCCAATTTCTTGTCACGGTCCTGTTAAGTTTTCCCATTTGGATTCTATTCCTATAGGCATAAGAATATGATGTGAAACGAAACTGATAACCTTGGCTAATTTTATACATGGGATTGACAATATTTTTATGTATATTCCAGAATATTTGGCAAGATTGATATAGAAAGAGAATAAATTGTTTTGGGCTTATGGAGGTAATGGGATTCTTGCAATCTCATTGTGGGATAATTAGAGTATTATTTGATTTATTTAAATTAAATGATTAAATAAAATTAGTTGGTCCCACTTGTTTTTGTAATTAAAATTACGGACCCATGTAGTAGACATCGGGGAAGGGAATAAATATTTTGAGGGCCTCTGGAAGTAATGGCAATCTTGTAATTATACCATGATTTAACAACTTCATCAATCACAAATCCATATATCCAAAAACATGTAGGGGTTGTAAAGTGCAACTTTCACAAGCCAACCAAACGGCCACTGGGGTGGAAAAGTTAACACTTTACCGTAACTTTACTATACTTGTCATTCACCCCTCCGACATGTGGGACCCAATCCCTCAACTTTACCACCCCACATTCTCCGACAAATAAACTGTATAGTTTTCCTTTCTATGATGTGCAGGATGTGAAGCATGGCCCTTTTTTTTGGGTTGAGGTTATTGATGCTCAGGGGTCTTGATTAGATGATGATTGGATTTATCTCTAATTTAATGGTCTTTAAATCAGCGTTAAATCATTGTATTTACTCCTTGTTTTTTAGGATCGGTTGTAAACCCAGGACATGGTTTTGAGTGGATATATGCTGCATAGAATGAATATACTTGTTTGTACGATGGTTCTTCTTACCCAATCTGTGAATATGATTTGTTGGTGCCCTTATTTGTTAATGAGGTTTTGATGTGTGGAAGAAGTCATTACTTTGTGGGATGTGAGAACTAACGGTTTGGCATATGATGCACAAAGTGTACATTTTGATGAAATGGTTAATCAAGCATGACACTCGATTGAGAATCTTGTGGTTATTGAGATTGTCTGAGAAGGACTTTATTTTGAAATATTTAATAGGTTTATGAGGTTACTTAAGATTTATGTTTGATCCTTGTCTCCGCCCTCTTTGTTATTGTCCAATTTTGTTTTATGATTGCATGTTTTGCAGATTTAATGCTCTTTATGTAGCATGTGACTGATATTTGATGTTCCTTCTCTCTTCCTTGGTTAATTCTTTTTGCAAGATGCAAAGTCATGGATTTTTGGGTGCAGGTTTGATGCACCTATTATGTTCGTAATTGTTGATTTGTCTATTTGAAGGGATTAATTAGAAGGGGTCTTAATATGATTATGATTTGACTAGTCTCTTATCTTTTTTTTAGTCAAATGTCAGATTTTCTTTTTATTTTAATCTGGTTTAGTGGTATTGAAGTCGGCTAAATCGATGACTTCGCTTCTTATTCAGTGATGGCTGTGAATCTCCACACTGCTACTGGTGGATATAAGACATGGAATGAGTATACCATCCTATATTGCCATTCTTCTTCACTAGTTTTGATTTGTTGGTTCCCTGGCTTGTTACTGAGGTTTTGATGTGTGCAAGATGTAATTGCTCTATTTTATAGTGGGAAAATGGTTCGGTTTGTGATGAAGCATACATTTTCTGTGTGGATATAGAAATGGTGCATGATACTCAATTGATGCTCATGTGAGGAGAGCTGTGGGGTCTTCTTGGGGACAAAAATATTCATGGAGATATTCTCTCTTGCCGTAGTAGGTATGAGAATTATTTCGGTAAGGGATTGGGGTTGCTTCTTCCAGGTATCAAGAATGAGAGCATTTTCTGTTTTTATGTCACTGTAATTATTTTATTTGGGGTTACTTAATTCCCAATTTACTTTTCTTTTCTTTTCTTTTCTTTTAACAGCTCAAAACCAAAATTCTGGTTCCCTGGTCAATCTTTTTTGCAAGATGCAAAGTCATGGATTTTTGGGTTCGGGTTTGATGCGAGTATATGCTCGTAATTGTTGATTTGTCTGTTTGAAGGGATTATTTAGAAGGAGTTTCAATATGATTATGATTTGACTGCTCTCTGATAAATTTTTTTAGTCAATTGTTAGGTTTTCTTTCGATTTTCATTTGGTTTGTGGTATTTAAGTTGGTGGCTAAATTGATGAATTTGCTTCTTATTTAGGGATGATTGTGAATTCAGTACACTGCTACGGGTGGATATAAGCCATATAAGCCATGGAATGAGTATAGCTTCCTACATTGCCATTCTCTTCACTAGTTCTGGTTTGTTTGATCCTTTGCTGATTACTGAGGTTTTGATGTGTGCAAGATGTAATTGCTCGGATTTATGATGGGACAATTGTTCGGTTTATGATAAAGCATACGTTCGGGTAATGAATGATATAGCGTAAATTTTTGTGTGGATACAGATTTGGCGCATGAGACTGAATTGATGCTCGTGTGAGGATGCTGTAGGTATGTAACTTCATTGGGCAAGAGATTGGGGTAGCTTATTTCAGGTATCAAGATTGTTGTTCTTGTGTACTTAGTATGTTAGTTCAGTTCAATTTGATGTAATTTAATTCCTGTTCGGCTTTTAACTTGTTACTCAAAATTGTTTTGTCAAATTCATCTTCATGCAGACCTAGATGCAATATTCAATGTTACATTTTTAAAAGCCTCATCTCATACTTTATTGAAGGTTGATGTTTTTCATGTCTTCAGAGGAGATGGTGTATGCCTGGATTAAGAAAAGGTATACCAACTGTGGCCTTATTTTAAAATTATATTTCTCTTGGCGCTATCTAATGCCTCTTAAGTGCACAAATGAAAATTGAAAAATGTTACGTATTCATTGCGTAAATCATTCTCCTGGATGCGATTAATTATTGTTCATGTATTATGGATGGGTCATGAGTCCAAAATCAAACTTAGCTGAGGGGAATAAGCTAATTCATTTGTTATAATCCGTTCATTTTGTCCAACTGTCTCAACCTGATATTGTGTTGCTTTATTGGTCTATACTTGTGCAGAAGCTTTCACTTATTTTTGAGCTGTTAGCTTAGCCTGTTACTAATGGACAGATAATGCTTATTGTCGTGTTTGAACTACTATGACTGTAGCAGACAGCTGTATAGGTGCATGCGCTATTTTAAGGACCTGCATTCTTAGTATGTCATGCTTCATATTTTGCTGACTTGTAGTTGACAGCTGAGATGATATCTAAAACTCTCACAATATGGAACAGAGATAAAAAAAAGAATACATATTGATATGTTATGTATATGGTTTTGCTGCGCAATGGGATTACTCTTATGGATATGATCATGTTAATTGATTATGGTTCAAAATGTGAAACCCCGGTACAATGTAATTCTTCATTTGTTCTTTTCTTCCCCCCCTTTCCAAAGGCTGACCAATGCAAGAGGGAAGAACATCTAAAGGGACTCCAAGATGAGGCTGATGCAGCTTATTTTTGTGTTCGAAGGTTGTTTGTTGATTCTTTTTTGTATGTTTTGCATTCCTAATACATCTTTTTCTTTGTGTTCTGTGCCATTTTTGGTTAAATTGTCTTCATCTCAATAAAAGACACATTTCAGGTGGAAGGAAGAGGAGGATGTTCAATCTGAAGCCATATCAAAGAAAACCAATGAATACAAGGAAAGAACCAGATTGGACCCCCATGGTGATGGAGTTCAATCGATATTCTTTTAAAATGGTCCACAAGATGCAACACCTGGTGGTTTTGGTCTTTTTTTTATGGGAAACCTTGAACGAATCTGGTAATCCTAACTTTTCCAATGATGCATTTTTTCCTCCCCAACTTTCTAGACTGTTCAGTGTAATGACTTTGGCCATTTAAAAAGAATATAAAAGCTTGAATGTTAGACCATGTGCATTAGGTTTTTTTTATTTTGTACTGTACTAGAAGACCTTAGTCCAATGTTATGGTCATGGGTGATACATGGTGTCCTTTTTTGTTGCCAGCCTTAGAAACTGTTAGGCTGGCATTCTATCCTCCATGATTTGTTCCACAGGTGGAAACAATGAAATGCCCCAAAAAATCTCAAGCGCAATATGCATTTGAGCGTGTATGACTCCATTTCATGTATATATAATAATTGTGTAGTTCCTGTTAAAATCTTTTGGTGATGTTCCTCTAAGGCTATTTGCCTATATCAGATATGAGTATGACAGTTAAGAATAACAGTTTCGTCATAGTTTTACAAAAACAGAAAGATTCTTTCCTGTTATCTTTGTGATTTGGATTTTTACATTCGATCATGCAGAAAATTCAAAGTCAGGGGTACCTCCAAAAGATGTTGAGCTTTAGGGACACTTTCCAAAATTGACAATCGCAGAATGCCATTGCTTTGCTAGCCATACTTGTGTTCAGTGTTAGATGGTTCACTTCTATTTTCAGATCCTAAGCATCCATATCTTTCTTATAGTATTTAATCTATTTGGTTTGTTGATATTGTGAACATATTCAGGTTCTTATTTGTGGTACAGGGTATGGTGAGATTCGCAAATGCATCAGGGATTAGCCACAGGCTGGTGGTAAGATCTCTTTGTTGGTTAGTTTTTTGTGCACATCTTTTTTTATGGAGTTTTGTCTGTCTCCCTCTATGCTGAACATAGACATGAGATAAAAGAATATCTTTGAATAATTATCTTTATATTCAGAGCTTCAGGGCAGACATAAGAACTAAGTCCAGGGATCTTTTAAATGTATCTTTTTATTTGCTGCAGCACTTCTTTTGTTGCTTGAGATGAAAAAATTGTTTCTATGTTCCTTCTTTTATTCTTTAGCACTTGTATTTAAAATTTCATAGTGGGTTTCCTGGACTGCCCATATGGATGGCAAAAATATCTTTCATTAGGCAGGTGGCAAAATAAAGCTTTGAAATCCTATAAAAATGAAACATATTGAAAAGAAATGAACAACTGAAAATTCAAGGGGAAAATTCTAGGACACGGGAGGGAATATATTTGAATTTGAGTCTGAATTTTGATACGTTGCCAATTGCACATGACCCTTCCCTGTGGAACACTAACTGGACCTTCTATGATTGCATAGAGGACATGCCATCCAGGAAAACTACAATCTTTAAAATTCACTACCAGGCATAGCTATATGTTCTTATGGTTCGGTATTTTTGTGTTCTAGTCTCTTTATGTGATTACAGTTACCAATTTTCATATGTTCTTCGTATCATTTTCTTACAATATAGACCCAAAGATATCTGATGCCAGTTATGTCTAAAGTCAAGTGGATTCATATGCATGTCTTCCTATCAGTTTTGAACGATCTCTTACTTGTGACACATGAGCTACTCTAGTGGCATTTGAACGACGGTTTTTTTTTTCCTCCTTATTCCCAAAAACATAATCTGTACTTTTTTTCTATTCTTTTCAATGTAGTTTCCTCTTTTCTGAAGTGTGACAAGTTAGTTACACTTTCAGTGTGGAGAAAAATTTCTTATTCTTCTTATGTCCACAATTGTCACTTGTACTGTGATTGTTTTCAATTTTTTTAATTATTTGGGTGGGAAAGGGGACTATACCATTTTAATGTTGTTTCTTTCTTTCTTTTTTTTTTTTTTTTTTTCCCCTTCTCTTCTTCTTAAAGTTGTGGATGCATGGAAATCTTTGTAATATCTGTGATGCTTAGAAGTTGACACCTAGACCATGTGGGGCCTGGGGTCCTTGGCTCATCTAATAACTTGTGTAGATATTGTTAGTGGCCCTAGATAATGTACTCATGGCAGCATGAAGTTTGAGCTTTGTTGGACAAGCCATGAATCTTGAAGAACATTCCCTTCATTTTTGTCCTTGTCCAACACTCCAACTCACTGTGAGCTTTAAAGATTGTACATTCACTAGGATTAAAAAATTCATGCTGGGTGGAGCGACAACTATTATTTTTCTCACTTTGTACACGTCAGTATTCCCAGGGCTATAAATACCTTTTTTTGCCTCGATGAGCTTGGTAAGCTTATAATGGAATTCCTTCGGGAGAGATGTCTCATTTTCTCTTTCAAAGTCCAATGAGTGCCTCCTTTATCATTCTTTAAATCCTTTTGGCTACCCACAATCTTTGAAAAGCTTAATGGTCCCGTTAGATACCAACTTATAAAGTCCTTATTATATTAAAACTCCTCAACAGAAGTGATGTTACTACAGTTATATAACATTAGGGAAAATTTCACCCGCCTCCCTTGTCGTTTGGCTTAATAACACGCACCCACCTTTTTTTGCGATAATTACACTAACATCTTTGTCGACACCCAAACATTTAACTGACTGACAAAATAGTTAAAAAGGCCTTTTTACCCCAAACACAAATCCCTTTGATTTTGATATTTTCTCTATTTATTTTTACAAAATCAGTCTTTCTCTACGTCTCTCTTGTGCAAAGTGTCAAAAATCTTCGGCAACATCTCCTTCCGCGACTTCTCCATGGAGGCACCCTGTGCCATCGGTTGTGCATGCGGTGGTGGAGTCCTTGTCTGTAGTTGCTGATAGCCTGCAATGATGCCACCCAAACACAAGCAATCAATGAAAGGTCCTGCCTTTGTAATGTGGGCAACCGTGGTGTCGGATTTCTGAAGTTGAAACAAATATATGAGGAGAGAAGATTAAAAAGGTGAAAGCGTGGCCAATTCGCGGACTGCAATTTCTGGGTTTAGTTTTATTGACAGAGGAGTTCACCAATAAGGAATTGGAATCGGTCAAAGTAGAAGCTGATTTTCCATGAGATTGATCTTCTGGAATAGCTGCAAATGCAGAGTTCAGGCATTTCTTGGAGATCTGCGAAGAGCAAAAAGGAAATCTTCAGAACGATTCCATTAAGCCCTGAGATTTTTTTTCCTTCTTGTTTGTCATCATCATTGAGCTCTATTGTTCTTTCTTTTTCTCCAATAGTTTAAAGGTTTTTGGATATTGGTCTTTTTCTTAGTTTGATTCC
Source organism: Protea cynaroides (assembly GCA_028583415.1). Classification (NCBI taxonomy): domain Eukaryota; kingdom Viridiplantae; phylum Streptophyta; class Magnoliopsida; order Proteales; family Proteaceae; genus Protea; species Protea cynaroides. The sequence continues at coordinate 96,296,534 of CM053274.1, forward strand.
ATATCCCAAAAAATCCTTCTTCGGTCCATTTGTCTGCTGGAATAGCTTTAAGCACACATCCTCAACAACTTTCAGAGGCATCTGACTTAAGAATAAGCTTATCTCCTTGTTAGGAAAATAAACCTCTGGTTGAGTTTAAATTTCTTCTCTAATCTGTTGCGAGACTTTTCTGTCTTCTTTCGTCCAAAGAAATTGTTGTTCCTTTTTCAACTTATTTAACCAAGGTATTTCTTTTTTGGATAAATCCTTAATAAAATTTCGACCATAGGTAAGGATTCCCAAAAGACTTTGAAGCTACTTTTTCTCAATTAACTCTGAGGAAAGTCTTTAATCTTTTGGCAGCCAATGTTAGGTAATGCATTAAAGCATGTAAAGAGACTAGATTTGCTTGATCACCTTTACAGGAATGGGAAGGTTTGAAAACCTGTAACCTCGCACATTCTCATACTGTTGCTTTGGTTAAAGCCAATCGTCCTTAACTACAGTCCAGTGAGCAGAAGTAGAACTTGCCAGCTGTTATCCATATTGCAGTATGCTCTTGTTCATGTAGACACTGTACTACCAAAAAACAATGTCTTGCTTGCAAGTTTTCATTATATTCTGTGCACAGTAATAAAAATTATACCTCTTTACTTGTGCACTCACACATAAAACAACTTACACTTAATTGGTTAGAACATCCCCCCTGCTCCTTTTGTTTCCTGCCCCTGAAATTCTCTATCTTTTCATCCAGATCATGGATTTTCAACCTGGGGAGTATCTTAATGTGAAGGTATGCTTTCTTTCTTGCTTGATGAGATGCTTTTTGAATTTTCTTTTCAGAATCTAGTATCCTGAGGATAAGTTTTAGATTGTCCATGAAAGTTGAAATCATTAAATACCATGGGTTTTCTTTTTTATACCGTTCAATATAATCAGCATGGCTTGTTGCTTTTAGAGGGACAAGGCATCTATGGTGATTTCTGGTAAGAATGCCATTTAAGATATGGACAACTAGTTCAGAAACCAGTTGCTAGAAGAAATGTTCTTTAATAGTTGAAGCATCTAATTGGTTTATCACCCCGGTTCATCTACTTGGGAGGGTGGAAGTGAGGGATCCATCACATTATACTTCTGCAAGGATGCTTCTATCAGCCAATGATGGAGCCCAGTGGAAAAACTTATGTGCCTCATTGAGAATAATTGCCAAGAATGTTACCATTAGAGCATGTATTGTAGCAATGCTCCATAGAAAAGTTTGCATGCCTTTCCTCTTTTTCTTTTAGTCCCTACTTCCTATTCCTTGCTGATTACTTGCCTCATAAAAAATGGAGTCATTTTGAACTATTAGTTCAGAGTGGACAATTTGGGCATGAAATTGGAAGCATTATTTTGTTTGAATTGGTCCAGTTATTGTTTCCTAATCTCATATTAGGAAGTGTCACACCCCAATTCCGGCTGAACCAAAAGTGTGAGTGAACCGTCTCCAAACCACGACTCATACCAGGATCTCAATAGACTGTCTCCACAAACCATTCAAAGCTATCTAACCATAATAAGAGAATAATAAATAGCAGCGGAATTAAATAACTAAATAAATTGAGTTTCTAAATGTTAAATAATAATTATTCAAATTATTCTCAGATCCCAAAACATAATTAAATAAATTTAATACATCGACTATATCCAACTGAAAAGACTAATAAATAAACAACCCTAAAGGAACACACAATAAGCACTCACTTGAGGCATCATGCTCGTCCTCTACTTCCTGTGTGTCAATAGCAGCCACTATTCCGTACGCTGGGGCAGCCATGAAGTCCTCAACGGTGTATCCTGCATCAAAGTCTGAAAATAGTGTATATACACGAGGTAAGCTCACAACTTAGCTCAGTAAAGCACAAGACCAATGCAACATACAAAATGCATGAGATAACATTACAATTGGGTCAGGTATAACTTGCAAAATGCTATGGTAAGGTTTTGAGCACACCCAACAGTCAGGCTCAGATCCACACTACTGCTATTGCCCTACATTACTCACTCCGGTATAGAGATAGAGCTAGAGTCTGACGGACAAGCAGAGCCACCATTCCACGTCCTCCCCCTGATACCCTACACCGCACCAACACCTAAACCCCTGTTGGCAAGAGCTTGCAAGTGGGTTTCGTTTCTAATCAGTCTTATATGTCATCATAGTATCTATGGCCCTACCCCAGCATAGCTTCCTACGACATAGAGATAGGGCTCGAATCTGGTGGGCAGGCGGAACCACAATCCCACGTTCTCCCCCTGATACGTTATTCGCACCAAGCTCACTAAGGTAAACGACGATACGAAAAGGTGTTAGTGTGAAGATATATCCAGGGCTCCACTCCCCTTCACATTCTACACACTAACGAAAACATTCACATGTCTAAACAACCACATTCCTAGCATACGAAATATGCATGAACAGATAATGAATTTAAATAACAGATGACATATGAAATGCACAGGCAACAAGCAATAGATACAGATACAAAGGTTTACTGTTTAGTAGTTAGTTAGGGTTTGGGGTCATGTCCCTTACTTGACGCTGGATTGCAAGTTCGCTCTGCGTCACAGAGTCCACTCACGTCGTCCACAAGTCCTACATGACCATATTTATAGATTAGTATTAGGTTGCTAGGGTTTTAGTTGGTTAGAACCAAGTTTGGCCAAGTAAACAGGCTCGGAATAACATACCGGTTTCACTCTAGTGAGGCCGGTATGTGCCTACGGTATATAACGCAGGACCATACCGATTGGGCTATGGTCCAGCGGGTATTCCCTGAGGTATGGCATACCGCAGGACCAGTTTGTCCCGGTATGTCCTACGGTATGGGTCCGAGAGCCTAATCTTGGACCTCCCTCTCCCGTTGATCATCGGCTTGGTTTTAGGGTTCTTCCTAAACCATTCTAAGGTCAAGATATCTGTTTGGTTATCTAGGTTTAGATTATTTCGTCGCATCCTTCTCAGAATGGATCTCGATGAGAACTAGGGTTTTGCAGTTCTAGAGTTTTGGATCATTACGCTGTTTCACGGCTTTGATCAGTAATCCCAACATTAATACAAAGGTCAAGCACTTACCCGTGTTTGTTGAATGGTGGTGCCCTCCTCCTATTGAAAATCCCTTCTCGAGCAGCCTCCTTCTCTGCTCCTTCTTAGATCTCTTTTAGACAGCTCTAAGGTTTGAAAGTGTTTGGAAAGAGTATAAGGAGAAGGAAGGTCTCATATATAGAGTGGGAGACCATTCTAGGGAGGTCTCATTCGTCTAAAATATTTCCTAAACTCGGATTCGGAGTGTGGGACCCACTAGAGTCTTTCTCCACTCGCGAACACTTACCGGTTGCACACAGAGTGAGACCGGTATGTGAAAATTTGGTTTTTAAGTATCGTTTCTCATACCTAGATGCCATGGTTTGCCATCCAACCTTGTCTTCCGGTCCAGATATGATTGGGAGACCTGTTATGACGTAAACCATAGGTTAGACTGGGTTTTCAAAGTACGGGTCTTACAGGAAGTCCAGTGCTTATGTTGATTTTAATATATGTAGTTCCTTCTCGTCATAGTAGTTACTTTCTTGATAAATGATATAAAAGTTTGTCTTGTTAAAAAAAGGGAGTAATTTCTTTTTGGCCTAGTTAGCAGATTATATGGTTGATGTGGGATCTAGGTTGGGAGAACCCTGTTTGGATCTGCCAATGGGAGGAAGAAGAATATCAGAAGGGAAGCGGAAGAAATAAAACTCACCCATTGATGGAAGGAACCAAAAGCAGCAGGGAGATATAAGAACCAGAGGGGAAAGAAGATTCAAAACAAAACATTCCATTTTTATCAAATATCCAATTTTTACACCTTGTATTTAATGAAAGAAATAGAAAACTCCTAATCTAATTAGACTCAACTAAAGACAAATTTCAAATGAACTAAAGGACTTGATAGATATAAAACCAAGTAAAGATAAAATCTAATAACGTAGACTCTATCGTAAAAGCTAAACATAATAGAAATAAAACATGATAATTGAAACTAATCCTAATCTAAAACACAATTTAAAAGCAAATTAAACTCAAACAAACACTGATCTCGTAATTAAAAACTCCTAAGTTGGGTTTATAGTTGTGGCCCATTATATCAAATAACATCAAAAAATAAAACGCCCAAGGCCTATAGGACACATCTGTAGGCCTAAATGGCCTGATTGGCTGAGCATAGCTGCATCAATTCACCGGTGTTAGAAAAAAAGTTAAAAACTCATCCTCGAGATATTATAGTGTGGGAGGATCTGGACCACTCGAACAACATCTACGATCATCCATTTGATTCCTCGATCCGAACAAAATCAGCGACTGTAGGAGCTTTGACAATGAAAATTTGTAGTGGAAGAATAAACTCTATATAGTAGGATCCATGACGTAGCCAGGTTTGGGTAGAGGACAATTTGTCTGCAAACCGTGTAATAGGAAAATTCATCCACGTATGTGGAATCTTGTTCTAATTAAAAGGGTATTTTAGAAAATACCAAACCCATTGGAAAAAGGGCAGATTCCAGATTTTTTTTTTTTTTTTTTGGTAAGAGGCAGCTTCCAGATTGATGCACATGAAACGGGACAGCAGGAGTTTTCCTATTACCCTGTTTTTTTCCATGGGTAGAATGGTATTACTTGGCTCTTGCCCTATTGGCTAAGGGCATGGCTTCAATGATAATTTTAACGGAAAAAGGCACTAAAAAAGGTTTAAAAGTAAAACTATTAGGATTAGAGTTGAAGTGAATCAGTGAAATAGTGAATGCACAATTACTCTGGTCAATCTCAATGGGTTTAGCTGAGCTAAGCTTCGAAATGCAATTCAGAATCAGCAAGTTGATGCTGCCGCTAATATTGACTAAGAAAAAAGTAAGAAAATTTTGTGCTTATTCCTGGAATCCATTTGAAAACCAAGGGTTCCCATTAATGTACTCTCACTTCTAGGTTACTTGCAAAAATAAGCCCTTCTCATTGGAGAAAAAGAAAAGGGGAGACCACAAAAGGATTCACATCTCTCCTCCCCATGAATCAGAAGGAGGGAGATGCCCCCATTGGATGGCCGACACGTGGAGCTCGGATGAATTTGAGCCCTACATCAGAGCCGACACCCCCAGTCTGCTCAGCTTGTCGGCTCGGTGTAGGCTCGGATGGAGGGCTTGGATTCACCTGAGCCCCAAGTGTCGGCCATCCATCCAGGCCACCTCCCCTCCTCCCGAATCTCTGGGACAAGAGGATTTGAATCCAACCACAAAACTACCTCATATTTTTAAACCGCTGGATTGGAATCCATGAGTTTAACTGGGTCCCACTACTTTTCAGTAATCCGGGGGTTTCAAAGCCATACCCTAATGCCTTGTCTATTTAATTACCACTCTGTTTTGAGATCCCTTATGATGTAAGGTGTGACTTCTTGATTATGAAATGGGTGTGAAATGCCAAGCCCGTATTGACTATGCTAAATATATTTATTTGCTTCTTATTTTTATAATTTACTTTCTCATCTTTTATGGGATTAAATTTTTATTTATTATCTGTAAAGGAACTGTAAGTAATCATCTATAAGAATCAAAGGATTGCTTTCCAACTTAGAATGTATACCAAACACATACCATTAAAGCTGTGTTTGGTATCCATTCTAAGTTGAGAATACATTCTAAAATAACAGAAATGCTATTTGGTATGCATTCTAAATTGAGAACACTCTCTCTAGCCGATTCTGCGCTCTCGTTCTTGTTACAAGTAATGATTCCAAAATTTTCTTGTAGAAAGGCATCTCCTTTCTGGCAGCTGCTGCTACTACTGCCTAATCTAATCGGATTGCATGAAATCTTAAGCAACGGACGATGAGGCTGGCAAGGAAGAAAGGGAATGATGCATGGAAAGAGCAATCACCAGATTATCACTCACGGTCCTTCGCAGCTCTTCTTTACTCTAGTCTCGTTTTCTTCACATTCCTTCTTTTTCTCTGTTTAGTCCTTCACTAACCTCTGCAGGAGCTCCTTTTCCGGGCCAGGAGGATAAGAGATTTTGAAGGCAAGATCACTCTTCTGTTCATTTAATTGCCAATAAGGTGTTAGACAAAATGCTTGAACAGTTTAAAATCAGAATGCATCCAAACAGTATACACATTCTTCGTTAAAAATGCAATTTACATTTTGAGAATGGAATGTGCATTCTCGGAATGCGAATGCATACCAAACATACCCTAGCTGTAAGAACCCATTTGGTCAGGACTCAGGAGTGAGTGTGAGAATTAGTAAATCACTTTACTTTAAATCCAATGCCCTATTATAAAGTTTCCTTTCTTTTTTTGTTTTGATTTTCAGTATATATTTCACTTAACCATTGAAAATTTTGTTCCACTTTACTCCTAATAAACCAAACGGGGCCTAGGAAAATCTCTTAGCATCCACGGTCATGTCCAATAAAATGACCGTGAGTGACATCTATGGTGATAGATACTTGTTAAGAAGCAACCCCTGACGCCATAAAATGCTCACGTTCCACATTTCTTGGCTATATTTAGATGCCAAGAAAAGTATTTTTTGGAATGGAGGAGAGAGATAGACATATAAAGTGATCATTATTTTATTATTAATCTTTGTCTGATATATATATATTTTTTATTGACATCTAAACATAGCTTAATGTTACTTCTTGTTATTTTAATTTTTTAAAATTTTTAAGATTGTCCTGATTCGTATCAGTGTGTGAAGTTGTAAATTGGGAAACGTATTAGAGTTCCCTTGAGTGGGCGAACCTGCTTGTCCAGGCCCAAGTAGTAGATACAAGCCTCTGTTTTGTGGGATGCCTTTATGTTCCATTTGCAAAATGTGATTGTGAACACTGAGATAAACGTTAATTCACTTTCTACAAAGTAATTAATAGCATTAAGAAGTCAAGAAATTCCCTTACCAAAGATTTGACATCCTTTTGATTTAACACCCATTACTATATATAATCAAACGTTTACAGACAGTGGTCTCCATGATTTTATGTGTGAGATTTTTCTATTGGGTATTCTTCTTTTTCCTTTCTTTTCCAATCTGGCGGATCAAGAACATATTTTCATCAAGGAGACATTCTTTTCTATTTTCTTAATAGCTTTCTTAAGAGCAGCATCTTATTTTGGACTGGGCAAGCACATTAGCAAATCTGAAACCTTGCTTGATCCATCCTACCTCTTTTTCCCCCTCAAGCCTCCTAATCTTCCAATCTGAAAGGCTTCTTGTGCTTTCCTTTGAGTGGCCAATAAGAATATTCTAGGTTGGATAGTTGCATACATTTGGATTGGGCTAGTTTTGCTGCATAGATTTCCAAGTTGAGAGATGTAATGATGCTTAGACGATAAAAAAAAAAAATACATAAATAAATCTACATTGACCTAGTTATTGAAGGATTTATGTACAAAGTACACATCTCAAATCAGAATGGAAATCAATCCTAATCTAGTCTACCCACACAGTCATAATTTAATCAATGTTGTGATGGTTTCATGAGATAAAATGATCTGATGAGGCTCCTATTATATTGTTATAAATTGCAATAGTAGGAAAGGAGGAGATGCTTGATGGTTAGGTGGTAGTTTGCAACTTGGGCAGAGTAGTGAGTAGTAAGATTGGTACATCTGCCATGTGACAGGTGAGAGGGCCCCAAGTTCATTAGACCCTAGTCTCCCCTTCTCATTTATCAAATTTGATACTACAATTTTTTTCATCATGTTTTGAAGTACAGTTGATAAATTTGGTTAAAATTATGGTGAAATATTATTGTCACAATGGTTTGTTACTTTTTCAAATCTCATGAGACATCTATTTTACCACGTTGACGGATGTTGTGCCCATTCTAACCATTGGATAGAGATGATATGGTTTGGATTAAACTGATAAGAAAAGATGAATATGTTTTTATTACTAATCTTTTTAACCCCAACAGGGTAGCTCAGTTAGGAAGTCCCTAGGGTCTACATATCCCAAAAAAAAAAAAAATGGCTTAGATTAACCACATGTTAAACTTTAGAGTCTAATTTAATAAAATACCCCCTCGTATATTCTCTGTAAGCATCCCATGTATGTTCATGCATGTGTTTCAGTATTCTATCATTACTGTGCACTCTCTAACCCAACTCTAAGCACTTAAGCAGATAGTTCAAATACCCAAAAAAAAAAAAAAAAAAAAGGACTTTTGAAAAATCTTGGCTTGTAAACAATGTAGGGTCTTCTTCCCATCTTAGAATCTTGATTGAAAGTTTGGAATTTTTTGAAGGCAAGTTTTGGAAAGTGCTTCGCTTCTACTTCCCTTGAAAATGTTGTTCGAATCCAATTTAGGCAGGCAGATACAGTTTCATATTAGTTGGATTTTAGTACGTATGACTTCCTTTTAATTTGATCATGTAATTAGATCATATTTCTCATAATAAATATTATTTTACTTATTTTTTCTTGTATTTTATCATTATGAATTTTGAGAAGCCATTTAATATAACCTCATACCTAGATACAAATTTATACTAGGCAAGTGGAAGTAATATCTTATTAATTGATTTTTGTTCTTAAATATAAGTCATTTTATGGCTTAAAGTGACTATTCTAAAGCAACCTGTGAAGGAGTTACAATATACATGACTCTTTCAATTGCAAACTCTTTGTATAAGGCTCTGTGACACTCTTATATAATAAGTTCAAAGCTTCACATTAAATATTAAAACATATCTGGTTCTGCAAGTCCCAATATTAAATGACTCAGAGAAACCTAAGGTAAGCTTTATTCAAACTATAAGAAAAGAACAAGAATCAAAAACCCTTCCTGAAAATGGTACCGTAGAGATATGATTCTCTCATGACCTTTACGGAGCATCTTACCAAGGAACCACCCCAAGCAGGTTGGTCCTTTCCAACAAGAGTTGGAGCTGAATGAGTTATGATAGTGGTCTATAAATAAGAAAATTCCTTTTTGCCAGGGCTGGCTACATGGCCATGCTGCTACTACTCATTCTTAATTCTTTTTAATAGTTCTAACATTAATATCTAAAAATTCAAGAACCTGTAAAGATGGCTATGTGAATTAAAGACCAATTAACTTTAAAGAACTTCTGGCTGTGGACAGTGCTCTACAGTCATAATCATATTCTCCACAAGTGAGATCTTGACATGACCATGCTGGGGTTTAACCCACCAATTGCAATCATTTAATTTGGTGAGTACTGGTCACCTTCAAGAAATACAACTCTAGCCAATGATTCCACTATCCACTCATCAATAATTGCTTGGGCCATCTGGGCAGATACCAATTTTAGTCAACTCCAGTTTGTACCATGTAATGCTTGCCTAGATGTCAGTTCTCTAGCTTTACAGGTAAATTCCGTGAAAAGAGTTTGGTAATGACAAATTGGTCTTGTTAGAATTTCAGCCATGCCAGACTGAAAGCTATTAAAATTAACATCAAACCTCCAATGATGTTTGTATACATAGAAACTGTATGACACTGATTAAATGATGAAATTCAAGGTTTAGACACTCAACAGTCCAAACTTCGACTAGGAAGAATGATGCAGAAGAATTTTAATAAGCACATTTTTTGGTAAAAAGAAGTTGGTCCTGTTCTGTTAAAATTGCATCTCATTGTTCTCTACAGTAGAAACTGACACTGAGTGACTGTTGAAATATCCTTATCATCTGAGTATGCTGCTGGTGGGGAAATTATCACTGCTTGCATTTATTTGAGGATCAACATGACATGCAAAATTAATTATTTCATGTTGGAAATCATCAGCATTTGAGGAAGAGATGCTGAGTAGTAGTAATGCATGAATCCCGGAAATTACTACTTGGTCAATGTAGAATTTTTGTTAACAGTGATAATAGATTTCTCTTGTTATCAATTGTTATTAGATTCTTTAAATTGCATCTATTCATGAATCTATAAGCAATTCAAATGACAAAAGGCTAAACCCTATTCCATTTGTCTTGTGTAATATTGGGCACTGAAATGGTAGAAACTACTTTTCCATGTCTCTTTCTTGGATTTCATATAGTGTGTACTGTAATTTAACTGATGATCATTTGGTAAGTCACATTAGATTGTTAATTTTTATTGGTGGGCCGGAGTCCCTAGTTGTGGATGTTTGTAACCAACCCTGCTTACCTTCTTCAGTAAGCTCACCTTTTCAGATCATGCTGACAAATCTCAAGGAAATCTTGTTCAAGTTGGAACAGCTGGGGTTCTTTTGAATAATCATTCATTCCACTTCATGAATTTGATGTTTCGTAGTGTGGTTGTGAGGCATTTCTTTGGCTTTCAATTTTGCAACCATTCAATACCATGAGTTTTGGCTTTACCTTTAGAAAGCAAATGAATGAATCATGAAAAGTGATAAAAACATATCCTAACAAAGGCAATCATTTTTGCATAATTTTATGGGTCCGTCTGAATGTAACAAGGGTTGTTACAACATGTTATCACCAATTCCCTCTAGTGCACATTCACTGGGCCATCAGGGAAACCCCAATATAGGGGAGGGAGAGAGGCAATTGTACTATTTCACTTGGGGGCTGATGCAAATTTGACAGTGAAAAGACCTTGTTATAACATGTAGTTGTAACTTGTAACAAGGTTTGTTAAAACTAGAAAAACCCTAATTTTATATTCTACCATGAGGGCAATTTCAGGGGTGTCTTATTATTATCGCAGCAACACTTGGGTTGGAAGCCATAATGGGTTTAGGTTGAAGACATATGGGGTCTAGAAAGATACCCATGTTGACACTTTAAAGGGGTTTCCTATTCCCCTAATGGAAGGCCTAGTTAAGGAGAAAAGCTGGACACCTTGTTAATGATCTTATATAATGGATTTCACAGGGAATGGGACTTTGGAAGGTCGATCAGGTTGCTGTAATGGATCCCTATAAATTACTTTATAAATGGAGCCTTGCATGGATTTCTTTCTTAATCATCATTTTAAAACATGAAGTGGATAAGCTTTCTGTGTGAGAGTCTGAAATGTTAATATGATCTTGCTTTGTCCACTATAAACTATGTTAGCATAGAACATTGATAAGAAAGTGGGATTCGCACTTGTCATACATGGGCACCACAACATTGCTTAATGTCGGAGTAACAAGGCCCCATTAGATGGACTGCCACCTTTAAAGGAGATCAGAATCTAGGTAGATGGTTTAATATCAAATACTTAGATATATACCAAATAATTATATATATATATATATATATATATATATATATATATATATATATATATTGGCTCTCACAATTCCATCTCCGTCTATCAAAACTACTGGAAATGTTTCAAAAAAAGTAGGCATACGGCATATATATATATATATATATATACATATCCATGAAACTGAGGTTATTTTAGTTAAGGAGGAAGGTCTGCTTGACACTTTCCTAGTTTATTTCTTCCTCAGAATTGTTCCTGTTCGTTCCTCCACATACCAAGGAAATGACTTGTTCCTTCACAGGTGACCCCTCTTTCCATTTTATGTAAGGTTCCCCATCTTTCTACTGTTTCATTTATATGTAGTCTGTACTAATAAACAAAACAAAGCACTTGTCATCTCATGACATAACATGATAGGATCCCCCTCTTCCAATGGTTCCAATGTAGTAACAGTCACCATATTGGAGCAATGGAGGAGAGTAGAGGTGAGGACAGGGGGTAGTGGGAGTATTAGGTCAATGAAAATTAAGATAATCAATGCAAAAGGCACCCACTACTGCTTCCTGCTCCCTGTTGAGTGCCGTTTAACTACCAATGATATTGAAAAGCATCTAAGTTCCACTCTCTTTTTCTTCTCTTATTCTAATTAGTAGTATGAAATTGTGATAATGCTCAATGATTTTTCATAATGTGTTATTAACTGTATCTTAATGGTAGTAGTGACCCTACCTCAATCATCTCAATTTGCATCTTCTGCTGCGAATAGTTTGTAATGCTTTAGTCTAGAGTAGGATATATCATGGTAAAATTGGCTCCCCCCCTCCCCTCCCTTTAGGCTCTGTTTGGATCTTGGGAGTCCAACTAGATTGTAAAATTTTTTCGATCTTTGTTAAAGACCGTGGCAAGAAAGCCTCCATAAACCTCTTCCATAAAGACAGACACATCAAAAATACTGTAAAGAAAGTTCCTGGAACATCATGCCACAGTGGGTTTCTGATATCAATTCCCCTATGTTTAACAATACAGGGATGATCTGTTTTATCCCTGAACCAAAGGTTCATTTCGAACCTCCTCAATCCGAGGTTCCAGTTCTAGTGATGTTGGAATCTACTGGGCTACACAAGTTGAATCTTCTTTCAAATCATTAAGTGTTCGTTCTGACCTCTCTCTCTCTCTCTCTCTCTCTCCCCGGATGGATTTTCACTAGGGTAAAAGACAGTTACCTCCCCTGTAATTTGCCTTATTGACCGTTGACCCCTAAAGGTTTCAAAAAAGACAGTTATTTCCCCTAAATAACTATTAAAATCCAAATAGCCCTACGCGTTAAGAATATTCCATTAGATGGTAACGGTGGGAGTCCAATATTTTTTTAAAGACCAAATTACCCTTTTAGAGAGATGAACTATCTATTTTACCATTACTATTTAATAGGGTTACTATTTTCCTATTTGCTCTCTTACATTTTTTTCGGTTTTTAAACCCTTGAATCGTTTTTTTCTTCGGAGCTCTCTGCCACTACAAATCTTTGAATATTGAAGCAATTTCTCCTAAAATCTCTATAGATTTTCAATCTTTATTTTCACTCCTATCTTCCCTCATCTTCTCCCATTCCAGTCGGCCTTAGTTGACGGTCATTTTCTTTCCTATTCTTCTTTGGTTTCTTCTCTCCTAAAATCTATCCAGATTTTCAATCCTTATTTTCACTCCTATCTACCCTCATCTTTCTCCCATTCCAATCGTCTCCTATTCTTCTTCGGTTTCTTTTCTCCTAAAATCTCTCCAGATTTTCAATCTCTATTTTCACTCCTATCTTCTCTCATCTTTCTCCCATTCCAGTCACTCTTAGTCCACGGCCATTTTATCTCCTATTTTTCTTTGGTTTCTTCTCCTGCTTCCTCTCCTGGCAAATTTTGATCTTCCCTCAATGTCGAAATAAAAAACCATGCCATTTCTCCTCCCTTTCCTAGCTCTCTCTCTCTCTTCAAATCCCGATTCTTCCCCTTCTCTTTTTGCTGTAATTGATTTCTCACAGGTTTTCTCCTCACCAAAATTTGGAGATCCCCAACCCTTTTTTTTTTCCTCTGCCATTTTCTCTCACACCTTACTCTTCTCTCTTGATTCGACAAGTACTTTAATTAACTCACCCATTATATATATCCAAAGGAATCAGTAGGGCTATCAACAGGGAAGAGCGAAGGAGAACCAGAATATGAATTTCATATTAAGAATGAGAATTCAACATGATTAAACACAAATCAGAATACCAACTCATGAAAATCAAAACTAGTGCTTAATCAAGGAGTTTTGCCTCATTGGTCATCTGTAATCGTTCCGCTTGCAACTGAGTCCATCATATCATCTTCGCCGAAAAGAACGTGAGGGAGAATGAAAAGAAGATGAGATTAGGGTTTATTTTAGTTGGATATAAAAGAGTTATATTGGTGTTTTAATAGTAATAAGATTTAAAGTATGGATAAAAGGTTGAGGGTAGAGTTGTTTATAAAAAAATTTAACTTTAACACCGTTAAAAATTGAGACTATTTGGATTTTAATAGTTATTTAGGGGAGATAAATGTCTTTTTTGAAACATTTAGGGATCAATGGTCAATAAGGTAAGTTTCAGGGAAGGAAGGTAACTATCTTTTACCCAATATCTTTTTCACTCAAAAGTTGACGTTCTCCTCATTGTTCATGATTCCATTTTAAAAGCAGCCACTCAATAGGCAGTTTGTATTCCTACTTATCCAACTCCTGAGCATAATTATATTCCACCCTTTCTGGCGCGTCATGCTCCTCTGGTCTGAATGACTTATCCCATGAAAGCAAATCATGGGAAGCTTCTCTAGTCACTGAATTTCAACCTCAGATTCCTTGGAGAAATGGTTTGGCTCAAATACACAATTAAAAATGAGGCCGCCACCTCCTCTTTTCAACCTTTTATCTCACACTTTTCTTGAGGAGATAGAGAAAGATAGCCTTTTGACTATATCGATACTAAAGGAGAAAAAGAGGGTAAAAAAAAAAGGAAAGGTTCAGGATAAGTACACGTGCACCACCACCACCACCACCCTCCCCACTCGTCTGTTTTAATGCAAATAATTTTCTTGTGTAACCGTCAACTGTTTATAACTGATTCCTCTTCAAATCTACTATAATAAAAACTCATTTGTCCTAGTTGGAAAGAGCACAGATTTCTTTCTATTGAATGTGATGATCACCAGATATACCTCAATTTTTTTTTTTTTTTTTTTTTTGTCTAGTAGTCTCAAAGATATTCAATGTTTTTACTGTTTTAGGTCTCGTTCAGTGTTCCTAAGGTTTCGTCATCCTCGATGGATTCTTACCAATGGTTAAAAGTCAGCACATGATAGACGAAATTTATTAGATTCTTTTGCACATATGGATCAGTTAGGCGTTTTTAATAAATTAATGAAAAATTTATTTAGACACTCTCTTGACAATTGGTTTATCATACAGAACTATTCTCTCTTAACAAAAGTTACAAGGACTACCTTTGAAACAATGTTTTATAACATTACAACTTACACCATTAGAGTTTGGGTACTAAAGAAAGGATGGAAAAAATCCAAAAAAATTTTAAACCAATAACATAAATATCCTTTAGGGTAAAAATCAAATAGATATAAAGATCTTTAGGGTAAAAATTATGAGCTCTTAGCTATTCAACTCCATTGGCTTCTTTTATGGAGATTCCTTCCAAGCTATTGCATGAGGAGATATTCTTAGTCTCTTAAGAATTTACTGTTTTGGAATTCTGTTGACTTTAAAAAATTTAATTCATCCTTTATCCTTGAAGCTCTAATTTAATCCAAGTAAAGATGATTATACATAAATTTGACTTGTCTGCCTTTTCCTAAATCAACCTATTTAATTTTGAAGAGATATTCTTAGTCTCTTATGGAATTCATTGTTTTAGAACTTCGTTAATTTTTCAAATGCCTAGTAACCCAGAATGAGTTACTAACTATGAAATCAGTCTCAAGCTTAGTAGTCCAGAGTCTCCAAACCAAGATCAACTGATTATGTAATTGGTCTTAGGAGTCCAGACTGAATCCCTTTTTTTTTTTTTTTTTTTGAAAAAACTATTTTATAAACTACAAAAGGCATAAAGATGACAGAATTGTCATCACCAAAGGAATAGTGAGTTTGTTCGTCTATATTTCACAAGGGCAAGTGGGCTACAACTTTGATAGTTTAATATTTTATTCATTAAAAAAATGTATTGTTCCCTAGCACCCTCTCACATGGGAGTTTGAAACGATCATACCACCTTTGATGTGAAAAGACTATGCCACCCTTCATCATTTTACATCCCTTGGAGGGGCACAAGTGGTGTTTCCAGACAGCATTTCTACTCCATAAAAAAAAAGTGAGAGGGCATACCCTATACTGCCAACTGATTTGGATTTATTGGGGTTGGATTATGGCTAACTGATTACTTACCGAACTACCCCAAACTGATACTGGACTAGTTAATAATTGTAGATTGATCTCAATTGGTTTAAGCGGGTTGAACTGGGGTTTAATGCTCTTATGCCATATTCATCTCTTGTCCTATGTGAACGAGACAAAATACAGGGGAGTGGAGGGGTGGAGTCCTTTTATTCTCACAGTAGCATTCCATGTGCAAAATGTATAAATAGTGTTTCCTTTATCACTCCCCTCCCATGCAATTGAGTATTTGCCCCTAGATCAATGCTTCATCCAATCTGCACAAATTAACATAACATGTTGTGGATGTTGTGTAGGAGTGTCAATCTGTGAATCATAACGAAGCCCATACCAACACCGACTCAGACCAATTAATAAACAGTACAGGCTTAGGCCCAGCCGATTAGTAATCACTCAATCACAGTCCTCATTAAGCACCCGACGACCCGACCGAGACCGACATGATATATATCTACAACCGTAGCGCGGTAACTCACTAACCTCCAACACACAGGCCTAATCTTGTATACAACATAAAGCCATTGCAAACAGTTCATGTATTACATCTTCACAATTAAGTTTCTTTGGCATTTAAACTTCCTTCACTTATGCCCACACGAATGACTCTACACTGTTATCAGTTGAGGAGTAACGCTCTTTAGTTGTTTGAAGCTTGAAGGAGGCTGCAATCACCATGTTTGTGTTGGAATATTTAGTTGCGGGCTTGATTAATGATTGGGCCCATTGATCAATGGGAGTCTCTGTCATTAACTTAGATCGGTTCGATCTAGTTCGTCACAAGATAAAGAAATAAGCAATCCCTTTTACAGTGTGGGACTGATTAAGGTTTTATGAAAGTATTATAAATACTAGGTCATGAGTCCCCGCAGCCATAGTTATTTTCCTCTCTCTGTACCTATGAGCAGTGAGGAAGACGTTGAACCCCTACAGGCTGTAGAAGATCGTGATCAAAGCTTCAACACCATTTTTGGAGATTAACGATGGAAATCAATCTTCTACTCTCAAGTATGTCTCTACTATTATTGATTACATTGAATATCATTGTGTTTTAGATATCTGTATGGATATTAAGGTTTGAGATAAAACCCTATGAACTGTAAAAAGTTTAACAGTTGGTATCAAAACATCTCATACAGATATAGGATCGATGGTTAATGATTGTAGAGACTGTAGGTATGATTGGATTGGAAGTGGGATAAATTTTCCTCCTCTATAAACCTGTATAGGTTTCGGACCTTAGAAAATTTTTTCGAACCAGTAAAAAGAAAACAAATCGCACAAGGTTGTAAGGCTCAGAAAGAAGAAGCCGCCGGTATAAAGAACTTCGCCGACGGCCACCTGACGTGCCTTCACGCGTCGACGAAAAAATCACGTGTGATCCACTCGCCAGCAAGTATTAAAAAAAAAAAAAAAAAAAAAAAAAAAAAAAAAACTTCGACGGCTGACCTAGTCATCGCAGGGTCAACTCGGTAACCCTAACGGGTTATCCAAACCACGGACCGAGTTGGATTAGCCTGACCTGGGTCTCCCACATGGAACCCGACTAGTATTTGACTTGCCCCAGTCAACATACCCTTGAACCTGGTCAACAACCCGAGTTGACCGACCCGATACCCGCCAACCTAACCCGGATACCGACCCGAGGACTCAAAATTATGACCCATATACCCAATTTTTTGGTCCAGGTTAAACCAAACTTGAACCGGGTTCGATTTCAAAAACCTATTCACTGGTACATCTTTGTTAACGTGAGGACTAAGGAAATTATTTAAAAATTTGATTATCCTCATTTTAAATTTGAATTTTGCATGTAGTTAAAGTTGTCTACTCTCATTACACTCGAACTGGGATGTGAAAAATTCTCACCTTCAGATCCTATCCACTCACGCCAGTGGAGGGTTAGAAGACTGGAGTCGCCACCTAAAAGGGGTTTAGGACCTGAAATGATGTCCCTTAATGGAGAGACATTAATGACTCGTGTAAATGGAATGGCTATCTCATCTCACCAAAGGCGGGTAAGTGCCAAATTACGAATTGAGAAGGTGTTAGGCACTTGACTCGTCCGATTGAACCGGTCTCCCTAAATCCTATCATTTTCCTATAGTTTATGAACACTTGGGCTATCTAAATACAATACAAGGCAAAAAGGGGAATCCTAAGTTGATCTCTAATTCTTTATTAAATACGCACGGCATGAATTAAATTAAACGAGAACTAAACAAGAAAATAATCACAAAATAAATTAAAGAATCATACGAACGGCCTAAACATATATCTAAATAAGGGGGAAAAAATATATAACATATGACCGAGGTCTGGGTAAATCTCAGACCGCCTACGTATCCCTGTGAGGCGGGAATCAGGCCAAACGTAATTCAGACGGGTGTGTACATACCAGATGTGTGCAAAGAAGAGGGATGCTCCCAAAATATTGGAAAGCATCCCAAGCAATGGATGCTCCCATAATCATGGAAAGCATCCGATGCTGAGAGATGTCCCCACAACAATGGGACCCATCTCAGTTCAGAGGTATTTCCTTCCACAGAAAAATCTCCTCGCTGAGGTAATCCCATAATACATAGAACTTACCTCAATTTGAGTGTATGTGAAAATGATGCTTCCAAAATATTGGAACACATCCGAAGGATGAGATGCTCCCATAATGATGGAACACATTTCAGTGTAGTGGTATTCCCTTCCACAGGAAAATTCCCTCGCTGAGGTAATCCCATAGTACATAGAACTTACCTCAATTTGAGTGTGTGTGTGTGAAAATGATACTTCTAAATATTGGAACACATCCGAAGGATGAGATGCTCCCACAATGATGGAACACATCTCGGTGTAGAGGTACTCCCTTCCACAGGAAAATTCCCTCGCTGAAGTAATCCCATAATACATGGAACTTACCTCAATTTGACCGAGCGTGGAGCGAACAAACTCCCCCGCAGCCTACGTATCTCTCGAGACCTCTGTCTCTCCAGAATCAGATCAAACGTAGTTCCCATGGATTGACGAGCCATGGACACGCATGGCAACACTCAGGAAAGGCTAAACGCCTCAGCTCCCCACACACGGGAGTACACTAAATCTCACTCACATCCCACATTCAGGATACCCAGGTGGACGATCCGTCAGGCCACCAATCCTATGCATACATCTACCCAATCACACATTTTTCATTAATATACATTTGATACAATGAATTCCCATACTCTTGGATCCAATCCTAGAGTTGGGTGGATTTCATTCTAAATGAACCCACAATGGGTCGGACTCTTTGGAGTCCCCTAGTCAATCACATTACAGGAAGGCTATCAAATATACAAACGAAATTACAATGCAACAATAGAGATCAACTAAAATAGAGGAAGGAGAATACTCGATCGATTCTCGGAAGTCTCTCGTCTTCATTCTGAATCTAGCCCCTGCCACCAAGGATGCTCACCCTACCAAATGACAAGAAAAAGAAGCAAAGGAAGCAAATATAAGTAGAGTACACAAGTCAAATGAACAAATGAACAGAATTAAAAAAATCAATGAATCCCTCACTCATAGCGAATAAGCAACAAAAGTGAATGACTTATTAACCCATGTATGACAAACATGAAAATAAAGTAATGTGTTAACCAAGCACAATAATAAAAAAAAGCAATGGGCAGAGTTTACATATAACAAAATAAATGAGGTGTCCTGAACTTGCTAAAATAATGGACTGTTCTTGAACAAAGTAACACAAAGGGCTGAATCCTAAATGGGTGATTACACATGGGATCGGTCCAATCACAATAGAAGGCTCCAATCAAAAATGAACTTCGGTTCAAATAAGATGGGGTTCGTCCATCCAAAATGGAATTAATGCACATTATAATAGGATCCAATCAATAAGGATGGGAAACAATCAATTATGATGAGAATCTATTACCTAAGATGGATACCAATCCCATGAAAGAGAGAATAATCCAATTATGGTGGGACAACTCTGATTAATGATGGAAATTAGTTCAATTGAGATGAATACTTACAATTAGAGTGGGAATAAATGAGCTCAATGGAGAGTGACTCATTTTGAAACAACAATTCATGTAATCCAAATCCGCTCATTCCTTGAAAAAGAGGCAAGGAGGCCAAACCTGATTTTGATAATTATTGGGAACCAGTCCAAACAAAACAAATTTTGACAATTAAAGGGAACCAATCCAATCCAACTAAATGTTGACAATTGAAGAGTTAAGTCCCTTGAGGTTAATCCACAAAGTGGATATGAAAATCATGACATTGCTGCATCATCAACCAACTTCCAACTCTACCCACTAAATCATGAGAAGCACGTATCCCAATTTCATCAAAACAAACAATCTCATATATCCAAACGAATTGGCCCAAGCATTTAAGAGGACTGGGCTAAGCACCATTAAGATTGGGACTGGATCAATTACAATGGAGATAAATCAATGAAGGTGGGTACCAATCTGTTAAACGTGGGTATTGATTCAATCAAAAGGAAAATTGATCCAAACAAGGGGAAATCGATTCAATTAGGATGGGAGCCAACTCATTAGAACCGGTCCAATTAAGGTAAAGAAGACCCAATCAAAGCAAGGAATGAACCGGATTTATGGCATGAAAAAAAAAAAACAGATTCGGATTGACAAAAATCAAATCACAGATAAGATACAGGATTGTCAGTAAAAAAAAAACCTGATCAAGGCTAGAGATTAACACATTTAAGAAGAACATATGGCTTGTCATCGTGGGGGATCATGCCCAAAAAAAAAAAAAAAAAAACATTGAAGAAGCGACAAATGAGTTGATACCAGTAGGACAGTAGGAGTAAAGAGCACAACAAACCAGATTGAAAGCAATGAAAGAAAATAAAAAGTACTTAGAATTGAAAACAAATGGAACATGCTTGATTGGAAGCAATAAAAATAAGAAAAATTAAATGAACTCACAAATGAGAACAAACGAACAGCAATCATATTACTGAAACAAATGACAAATAATTGAATAAATGGGACAGCAATCATCTAAACAAGTAAACAAAAATGACAAACAATAGATTGCTCACAACCTGAACATATTATTGAATAATATCTAAAAATTAAGAATGAGAAATACCAGGGAAAGGGGTGAGCCCATACTGCTACCAGTAGGAATCGCCCAAGTAAACACGTCTCTAAGTGGCATTTCATCGAACATAAGAGGGGTATCTAAGATCCATGCCTTCATCTCTCTTGAACTCTGAAGCAAACCAATTGACAATTCTCTTGTAAAAATGTCACCACCCAAATGTGCATCTCCCTAGGTAGATAACACCTCAAACACTCCATCTCCATGGTCGAATACTAAACTGGTTTTACTGTTCTTCTTCTCAAAATCATATGCAAATGACCCAACCTTAAAACCCTCTTCACAAAAATGGAACCCCAAACTCACAGTCTCCTCTAACCTCAAACTTAGCAGACCACGGCTTAATCTCTCATTTCTCAAATCTTTAAGCAACTGTAAAACCACTGGACCTCCTTCTTCTTCTTCTTTTCTGTTCATCTTCTTTTCAATCCCCAAACCGAAAGGAAAACTCCAAAACCATTTTCTCTCAACCGTTCCTCTCCCCTGGTTCCCTAATTTCTCTCTTCCTCTCCTTCATCTCCTTACGACAGTAGCTGGAGCTCACAGAGAACACCCCCCCCCACTTTTCTTGACCTTCTTCTTCGGTCCTCTTTCTCCCCTCTCGTCCCCCCCCTCTTTCCGTTTTCTCTCTATTGATTCCCAATCTCCAGCAGCCTCCCATCACCGCTCTATCCTCTTCCCTCATCTCTTTTCTTTGTGCATCGGACAGCCAACTTTGTTAAGTTTGATGGGGTCCTCCTCTTAGGTGGTGTAGTTGGCCATTAATGAGGGATGAAGAGTATTTGTGAGTTGTCGACTAAAGGAGAAGGTTGATGCAGTGGATGGATGGCTCAAGGTGTTTGTGGCAGCATGAATATGAATAGGTACGTATGATGTTGGGCTTCCGATTAAAAAAGTAACTGTCTTGGACTTTGGGTGTGAGGAGTCGAGTGATGGTGTCTCTCTCTCTCTCTCTCTTCTCCTCTCTGTGTCTTTGGGCTCTCTCTTTTTTTTTCTTAACCCTTATAACCAAATGAAAATCTCCTTCATTTTAGGGTTACGATGGATCTATGTATATCCCATGGGCAAAAATGACTTCATTGCCCCCCACCTTATACGCCCATGGTAGCCATTGATATATATATATATATATATATATATATATATATATATATATATATATATATATATATATATATCCCACATGAGTTGCAAATTGAGATCTGTTCATATCATGGTGGAATTTGGTGTGACCACCAAAATGGCAACCTTGTTTCATTATGATGTATTCAAATTCAAGGGTCTATGCTTTGTAGATGCTTCAGTTGACAGTGTTCACCCAAAGGTGACATTGTCTAAGTCTGTTCAAACTAGGATTTGTTGCTATTATGTATGGATTTTGGTGTGATCACCAATGGTGGGTTGTCAAAGAATATAAGAAATTTATGCACATGATTGAATGATCTTGATTTTAGGGGTTTCATCCACCCAAAGGTGATGAGATTTTCGAGAGACATTATCCCTTCCCAATTATTGCACAGTTATCGAAAGGACCAGTGCACATATTGTCCCAAAGGATGTATATGTAGTTCGATTGACTTTCATAGAGATGATTTATCTACATAGGTTTAAATTATATGCATTAGTTTATGTTAATTATCTATTATTGCACAAACACAAGGGAAATCAAGTGTTTATTTATCCGAAAGGATGAATTTATGTTTTGATTGACTCTCCAAAAAAAGGGTTATTTGCTTGTATGTGTTGTATAAATGCTAGCACAGTTGGTTTGTGAGTGTGGATCATTGCTTTATTTACTACACTGCACAATAATTATAGATTATTTTTTTAATCTCAGGATGTCTATTAATGCAAACAATCTGGTTCGTGTTCCTATTTTTACTATAACCAATTACAAACAATGGATTAAATATCTAGAGATAGCTTTAGGTATGCTAGACCTTGATATGGGTATCACGGAGGAGGCCTGTTGTTCTCACATACTCTAGTACCTTGGAAGAAAAACAATACTTGAAAAAATGAAAAACGCCAACAAGAAATGTTTGCTCATGATTAGACGTTATGTCCCTAACTCTATATTAGATGGAATTGAGGGAAAAGAAACAACCAAAAGTTTACTGAAAGGTATTAAAGCAAGATATGAGGAAACTGAGAAAGCACAAATGGACACCTTGATGGCAAAATTGTCTACCATTGTTTATGATGGAAAAGGTAATGTTACAGATCACTTTGTAGGACTTGCTGGTATAACTGAAAAACTCAGAGATATAAGACATACTGCTGCTAAAGATCATTTGGTATTCTTGGCAATGAAATCTCTACCTAATGAATACAAGCATATTAAAGTGGCATATAGAACTTCTAGAACAAAGTAGACTCTAGATGAATTGATAGTTATTTGTACTGAAGATGAAGAAAGTGACAAGAAAATGACTATCGAATCCATTAATGCTACGTTTTACAAGAACAACTCTAACAAGGGCGCTAGACAACAAGGAATTAGAACCCACAAAAGATGAAAATATTTTCTGATAAAGGAAAGAAACCCTACGGCAAGGAGAAAAATGATAAAGAGCAACATGAATAAAAGGATCTGAGTGACATCAAATGTTTTTGGTGTCAAGAGAAGACATATGAAGAGGGATTGCAAAAGTAGAAAGCGTTGGCTAGAGAAGAAAAAGAATTATGGGAACTCTAAGGAAAATGATGCACAAAAAGAATGAAATCTTCATGTCCATGAAATACAAGTCTAGTTAGGAATCAGATACATTAATAGTTAGAAGTTATTTAAATTCAGTTTTTGTTTTCTCTATAAAAGGAGAGTTTGTTTCTAGTTTAAGTATTACCAAGACAGGATTCTATTCAATTTTATTTAAATAAGATTTTATTTTATCTTAAGGCGTCTTTATGCAATAAATATTTTTTTTGTGTTAAATTCTAAATTTACGATGGTGATTGAATATTTGGGTGATTTCAAGATCTTCAAAGACAAATAATGATTCACTAGTGGGAGCCTTCAATGACTTGTGAATGATACTGTAGTCACGAATTATTTTGATGTGCTTAGTCAGTGGGAGTTTTCATTTCTATGTGCTGTTATGATTGTTTATATTGTTTGTGATTTAATTCATGATTCAGACTGTACTTAGTCAAAGATAAAATAGACAATATTTAACCAGACATCAGGCAGTATTTAGCCAAAGATCAAACAAGGCAATATTCAACCAAATATAAAAGATCAAACAAGGCAGTATTCAGCCAAATATAAAATGTGGTATTTAGCTATAATAAGAGATAATATTCAACCGAAGGTAAACGGCGGTATTCAACCAAACAAATTATGACGGTGTATCAAAATGAGATATTAATCCAAGTTAAAAGTAGTTTGCCATGAAAGGATAATATCAAATATAAGGTTTTGAGGTAATTCGATCGAATGTAATTTGATAAAAAAAAACTCATTATCTCATGGTGATTCATACTATTAAATAAACCTCTATTGTGGCTGACAGAAGATTGTATAACGTATATTGAGATGTATTATCCGTTGTTACTCACATTGGGAAGACTTGGTTGATGAATCAAAGTAGATGACGATTTATTGTGTAAATAGATTCAATGGTGACATTATAATTAATCTAGCCCAAGTGGGAGAATACTGAAATATTTAAGTGTAGGCTTGATTAATGACTGGACCCATTGATCAGTGGGAGTCTGTCATTAAGTTAGACCAATTCAATATGATTTGTCACAAGATAAAGAAATAAACAATCACTTTTACAATATGAGATTAATTAGGGTTTTATGAAAGTATTATAAATACTAAGTCATGAATCCCCACAACCATAATTGTTTTCTTCTCTCTATACCCACGAGCAATGAAAAAGACGTGAAACCTCTATAAGCTGTGGAAAATTGTAATCAAAGCTCCGACACCATTCTTAGAGATTAACAACAAAAATCAATCTTCTACTCTCAAATATATCTCTACTATTATTGATTACATTAAATATCATTGTATTCTAAATATCTATATGGATAGTAGGGTTTGAGATAAAACCTTATGAACTGTAAAAAATCTAATAGTTTGTTCTAGAAAATAGGTTCCATTAACAAAAAACATTCCATCAAACACATCAGAAAAATAATCTTACTTATGCAATTACAAGATTAACAAATAAGATCCTTACAATTTCTTTGGGGAAAAAAAAATACCTTTTTTCCCTTCCTCAAGTTACACCTGAAATAGTTGTTTTACAAAATCAATTTGATCTTCATGAGAAAGGGTGAAGTATTCCACCCCAAATAAAATTTCATGGCAAAAAAAGGATTAGTTAGTAAAATATTATTCCAAAGTCATAAACTACTCCTTTGACAAGAGGAAGGGATTAGTGTCAAAGAATGTATTTTTAGACAAAATGCTGAGTAGGGTATTCATGCTCCTGCCCATTGTAATCGTAGTACAATCTCTCCCCCTTTAGTATATCTCTACATGTTATCAGCAAAACTCTACATTCACCATCAACATTATATCTCACGCATTTCACATTCTGCTTCTTCTTCCCGTTCCTGATTCATAGGAGTAAAGCTTTAGTCCTTTTGCAATTAAATGAAACGATTTTCCACATTCTTAGTTCTCTTATAAAGTACTTACTGAGTATGGTTGTTGATGCCATTGATGAAACGGGCAATGTTTCCATGCCTATCAGGACAAATGACAAGGCTTTGTGAAGGATCAGCAGCTGAGATAAGAGTCATCATACTATCACAATCATCATTTTCACGATTACTCAAGTAATCAACATCACCAGTATATTCTGTGATTATTGTTAAATCTTTTATATATCTGTCTGCTTCTACAGTAAACCTGTTCAATCAATTAAGTTCACTAAATCGCAGTCTGAATATATGAAAACAAAAATGAAGAATTCATCTCAAAAAAATGAAACTGAGGCTTACCCTTCTTGAGAATCAAAAACAACCATGAAAGGAGGCCATTCTCCTCTTTCCATCATGCTCTTGCAGAGGTTTAAGGTTTCCGTATCTTCTCGAGATAAAACCTGAAAACCAAGATATCTCCAACATTTACACACATATTGTAGAAAGGAATTGCTCTAGTTTTTTTTAATGAGAACTGGTTCAAGTCTACTATAATAGTTTTCAGGCAGACAAATCTCTGATCAAATCTCAGTCTTCTAATGGAGTTCTATAAACTAAACAATGGATTATCTAGCTTTTCTTTCTACCATATTGAAATTTTTTGGGTAAGTTAGCATTAGTTAACTCCTGAAATTATCATGTCCTCTTACCTGCATTCCTCCTTTCTCAATAGATGGGCAATTAGCCGACCTTGGAGCCATGCCCGGCATATAAGTAAGCTCGTTACTGAACTCTGTCCCTGTTGCAGTCAATGCTGTGGCCAAAGATGCCATCTGCTCCAACCTTCTTGCAGGGTCCTCTGTGGGCTTGAACGGCAATAGCTTTCTCTTTTTCTTTGACACCACTAAAGTACCTGCTCGTTTTCGTGTCCTCTGATAACCTAAATATAAGAGAAGTTGTGAATCAATACCGATTAAATCTTCATAAGTGGAAAAGGCAAATCCATGGAAATCAATACACGATCCTTACCACTTTTAGGCTTCTGGATTAATTCCGATGACCTTTGAACACGAAAGAAGTCAATAATTTTAGTTTGGATTAGAGGAAACTCTGCAACAATCAAACAAAGTCCATCAAGAACAACTGGTTTGATACAAATAGTGTGAATAGAACACAAATAAATGTACCGATTTACGTACTTTTGGGCTTCTTCAGGTTAGAACAAGATGGACAGAACCACGGCCCTTTTGGCACATGAACCAAGATGGGTCGAAGGCAGAAGAGGTGAAACCCTTGATCGCATTTGTCGCAGAGGAGAAGCTCGTCAGCCGCATCTCCGGATCGGCATTCCTCACAATAGGCGTCATCGTAGTCTCCGTCATGATTGCCGCTACCCTTCAGTGACAAAGCAGAGATAAGCTTTGGTGCTCGTGTTCTCCTTTTCAGGGACGATACGGCAGCCATTGAAATGACAAGACGAAGACCCAAAGGGAGATTAGATCTGAGACTGTTTCAATACGCCCTATCTGGATTGCCGTTTTTAACAACGCAGTATCTGAAATGGATATTTTCGCGCGCTAATCTGTTTCGCGGGAAAACGGAAATGTAACTTTGGCGCCATTTGGTTGATCTTTGACCTGTGGTCTGTGATAAACTGCAAGTAGGCAGCAAATCCCAAATAGGGTTTGAGTGGACGATATGATGGGCTGTGCTATAAAACATTAGATAGTCTAGAACAGGTTCTAACCCGGCTCACCATTGGAAATTGAGCTCAATGTACAAGCCCATTCTAGCCTTATTCGGAGCTTGTCTGTATAAGTTGGTTCCTAGGTTTTTTTGGAGGTTAGGGTTCTTTGTCCAATAGTGCCCTCGTACGTTTTCTCATAGGATCGGTGAAATATTCAGGAATGAAGTGATCATTTCACTCCACAAATGAGAAGACATAGGATTATAGGTGGGTACAATTGAATGGAAAACTTTACTTTCTATTTTTTTTTTTTTAATTGTTCTTTTTCCTTTATCGATAAGTTAGATTAATCAGCATTTCGGATGATATTATTCGCAAAACAGAAAAAGGGTTTACAAAGTTTTATGGTAATTCACACTCCTATAGTGGTTCACCCTTCTTCTCAGTTTAGTTTGTTAATAGAATCGTCTCCTTCTATTCATTGGACACCTCCTTCTAAAAGGGAATTCAAACTTAATGTTGAAGCAATCGTGACAAAAGATGCTTCTTCTTGCCAGATGGGTTTTGTTCTACAATCCCACCAGGATACTCCCATTTTGACGGTTTCATGGCATACGTTTTTCTCCACGGTGATCATGGGTGAATCCTTGGCTTTACCGGTGGGTATCCAAGAGGCTTTTTGGCAGATTCTTCTAATATGGTTATTGAGTCCTACAAAAAAAAAAATCACCTAAGATTTTGTTTGTAGAAAAATTCTATACAAATGCTATTTTACATTATATTTTGTTAATGTTTTTACTCTTTCAATCTTTTTTTATATTTTATTTGCAAATATTGACAAGAATATACTTTACATGAACAAATAAAATAATTTTCTACCTTTTTACATGGAACCAACGGAACCTATATATATATATACAATTAAAACATAATTGGTCATTATGTAAGACAAGTTTGTTTGCATTATTTTATGTGCCCCTGTTTGTATGTATTTGCATAAATAATTTTACGAATATGTATAAATTGTTGATTTTTTTTTTGTATAGATATACTATCACATAAAATAGCTCAGTCTTTTTATATATAATTTATTATTATGGTTATATTTTGGTGTATGTTTGATGTTATGGACTATGGAGTGAGACAAATCGAACACTTAAAAATATTATTAAAAAAAAAGGAAGCTTGAAATGTATGCACGAAATAATATAATCTTGAAATGAATGCATATACTCTTATATTATTTATCGAGCAAGGCATACGCGCACGCACACATGCGAGTATAATAGCTTAAGCATTTGAATATGATTTTGAGCATTTTTTTCTAAGATGCCAACATTATTTGCGGGTGATGGGGCTCCTATGCACCAATTGTGTTAATGAATACCTTTATTGGTTTTTCAACGAGATCCGGTTTTGAAACTCCATTGCATTATTAAAATCTTCAATTTTATGAGAAATAAAAATACAGTATTTGCTAAAATCATATGATAAACAACTTTCTCTTTAAATATAGGATAAATTACATACACACACCCCCTCTATAATTGAGAAACTACACAAAATTATCCTGTTTTTCAAAAACTATACAGACTACCCTTTTAACAATGCTTTCATACACTCTTATTCATACACTCTTACGACTTAACGGGAGAATGTCAACAAAAAAATTTAAGACAACAATGCCCTTAAAAAAGCAAACAGACAGATGTATTTTATCTTCCAACGAAACTTCTCTAAAATTAATTTCATTATCAAATATTGCATAGAGAAGAGAGGAGACCAAGTGGGTTACTCATTTATCCATTTCAGTCGATTAGCTTATTTATCATGTAGAAGACCAAGTGGGCTTTTGGTTGATTGTTGGATAAGTTACTTGATGTAGAGTAGTGATTGGATCAGCTTTGATTATTATACACAACAAAGAGGAAGAGAGATTGGATTGGTCTGAAACAAAGAGGAAGAGATATGCGATGAATAACCGTCCCACTTGCATCACGGAAGAATGTCAACTTTTTTAGGAAAAAGTAGAATAATCTTTTACTTGCTCCACCCAAAATAGTAGGATAAAAAAATAAAAAAAATAAAGAGTAAGGGTAACAAATTAGGGATAGAGAAGTACAGAGGAATCAAAATGAATGAGTTAAAATTAGGGATATAGATGTGAATGACCGTCCCATTTGCATCGTGGATTAAGGAATCAAAATGAATTGGTTAAAAGTAGGGAAGAAAGTAAAATTACAGGTTGAAAACAATGACAAGAATCTTAACACTAAACCATTAAAGACAGAGATACATAGAGATATAGAATGATGGAGGAAGAAGAAGAAGATCACATGAGAGGTTTTGAGTTAGTCAATAAACTTGCTCTTAAGTCAATCCACCAAAAAGAAAAAGGATAAGAAAATGCATACCTCTGGATAAGAAAACAGCGAAGCTTCTTTCGAAGAAAATGCAAATCTCTGGAGAAGAAAACGCAAACCACTGGACAAGAAAACGATGAAGCCGGGAGAGGAAAACGCAGAGCTATGGAGAATGAAATAACCAACTCGTGGAGAAGAAACGGCAACGTGGAGAGGAAAGATGAACCTAGGCTCTTTTTTTTTTTTTTTTTTTAAAACTTAACAATAAACCTATTTTGGACATTTTACATTCATTGAGGGTATTTCTGTCTTAAAAAAACTTACATTATTCCATTAGGTTGTAAATAACGGTGTGGGTGAAAGTATATGAAATGATTGTTAAAGGGGTATTCTCTGTAACTTTTGTAAAGACAGGTAATAATTCAGTGTATTTTCTCGACTATAGAGGGAATGTCTACGCAATTTTCTCTTAAATATACTATTTTACTTAGTCACCTAAAACTTTTCATGAATTTTTTTATAAACAAAAATATTATTCCATATCCTGAAGGAGTTGCAAAATATATATATATATATATATATATATATATATATATATATATATATATATATATATATATATATATATATATATATATAACAACATAAATATTTCTCATCCAATTACTACTTGAAGCAAAATTTAAACAAAAAACTAACCCTATAATTCAAATAGTGTGATTGACACAAAGATGAATGATGTGGTAAATTCGATCATTGAATATGTATGGAGTGTGGATTTGTAATGAATCAACTTTCATGTTCAATTCAGTCTTTTTTTTTTTTTTTTTAATGCTTTGTTATGTCATATGGATGGGCTAAAACTTGATAGCATGATATGTAAGAAAGAGACCTTAACTTCCCTATGTTAACATATTAGTTTCATCCAAACTATCACAGAAACAATTAATAGTCGTTTTTTTTATTCTTAACAAAAAAAATAAATAAATAGTCAAAATTTTGTTTTGTCAAATCATCAGAAAAATAAATAGATTAGAAAGTCAATGGTCGAAAATTATAAAATTATAGATCTTGTTAAGGGAATTGGCTAAAACAAATTAAGTATTCTATCTTATGATGTGTGGGTACAATACTTAAAAAAAAAAAGAAAAAAGAATTGTGTATTTGGAATGCAAATAGAATATGTATTGGTAATTTAAAATATTTGTAGGAGGGAGTTTTCCTTGCCAAGTAAGAGGAATCTATTGCATTAGGGGTTTTCCATTTGTCAGTCTTGATATAGTTTAATCAGTGATCTCCACCATTTTAATACACTGCAACGTGACTGTCCGTTTAGTTAATTGGTTTCTCGTCAGTAAGGCATGAACAAATTTATATTCGGTCCGATTAGTCTCAGTCTATACCGGTTGTATGATAATCGGGTTAATTGGTCTGTAAATGGACTGTAACAAGCTCATACCAAAGTGTAAATAGAAACAAAGACATGTGTTGGGTTTCAAATCAATAATTGCTCTCATATGTGTATTAAATACCTTATTGTAAGAATATAAAAAACTTATTAGGCTTCTTATAACTTATGTAGATAAAGACGAAGAAGAAAGGAACCAGTGGGGGATTTAAGAAATGAAATAGAGCAAGAGATGTTTTAATGTTTTAGATTGTTAGCTTTAAGGTTGTATTTGTTTGGTCAAAACAATATTCAATTCGGTTTCAAAATATATTTGATTTATTTGATTAGATCAATAGGATTACAACTTTGCACTATGAACGCCCGTATAATAACTAATACAGGCCTAAAGCTGATACGTTAAATAATTGAGCCAATTGCTATTAGTTTATAATCAATCGGATTTGATCAGAATTATAGGATGTAGGCCTAAAATTAACACCCTAATCCTCAACAAGGGCCCATATGGTGATCGACGAGAAAATGTTGCAAAACCCTTACTCCCCAACAAGGGGGGCCCATATGGTGATCGACGGGGGGGGGGGGGGGCCGGGGGAGTCCAAAAATGTTTTTAAAGGAGGGGGAAATGGCAACGATATGAGATGGCGTGGGAAAAGAGAAAACTGTATTATGGAAAAGAATTCTGATTTTTTTTTTTCCCTATAAAAAAATACTCGTACCCGATACCCCCTGTTTTTCTCGGATAAAAAAGAAAGAAAAGAAAAAAACCGTGGCGGGAAAAAAATTTCAGCGCAAGATTCGAAGTGTGTGTGTGTTTTTTTATTAGGGTTTGTGAAAGATAATACATCTAGCTATTAACGAGAGAAAAGAAGGCTGGGCATGCGTTGGGGCGAGTGATAATCCTACCGGACGCATTTCTGACTGGAACACAATGCCAACCTACAAGATCAGAGGGATCGATGTTGATTTTCCGTTTGAGGCTTATGATTGCCAGTTAGTTTATATGGAGAAAGTCATCCAGTCGTTACAGGATGTAAGTTTTGAATGATTTCGTTTTTTCAGTTGTCAATAGTTAAAATATATTTATTTTGAGTAGATATTATGATTATCGGGGTTTATTTTAAAATACTGAGAGATGTATTACTATGTTGATATTATTTATTTAAACTGTATTCGAGAGATTATAGTAAGTGAGTCCAGTGTAAATAATGTAGAATAGGTTTCAGTCCATTCATTATTGGTTTGGTGTTATCAGTTTCATTCAGCAGTTCTTTTCCGATGTGCATATCGTAATGCTTTTCTATCAATGTTTTAGAAATGCAATGCATTATTGGAGAGTCCTACTGGAACAGGGAAGACTCTGTGTCTTCTCTGTGCTACATTGGCTTGGAGGAAGAGTTTGGGTCCCTTCTCAACTGGAAAGAATGTGCGGAAAGTTAAGACTGCGGAAGACAAACAATTACCTGTCTCACAATCGCAATCTGGAACCGGAAATCTTCCTACTATTGTATACACTTCACGCACCCACAGCCAGCTACATCAAGTAATTCAAGAGTTAAAAAGAACCAGTTACAGGTTAGCCATTGTTAATGGATTTCAATATCTATACTGAGTTATTCCTGCTGGAACTTTTATTTGCTGATTATCTAAGTTATAGAATGAAAGTGATTTGTATGGGGGATGGGTTATAATATTAGCTAATGGAAATGGATCTTAACGGGAAAGTACTTATCCTTGGAAAAGGATGGAAAGTTTTCATTTATTTATTTTTTTCTATTAGTGCCTTGAGCACTCCAATAATATATGCAAGCCAAGACCATTGAGCATATTTTCACGTAGTTTCTGTTTGTTTACAGTTAAGACATGCAAAAGGAAAAATAAATTGTGGAAAAAATTTTAGTTTTTATATTGATTTAACTAAAAAGTTTTCCTTTACGCAGTTTTCCAAGAAAGAATTGGAATCGTTATTATTGTTATTATTATTATTATTAATATTAATTTTTAATTTTTATTTGTTATGAACATCAAAGTAAAAAGTAAACCAGAACATAAAAGACTTAACTGCCATGAAGAATGTGCAAGATCAAAGTGCCATCTTTTCCATTGACATCGTTTCTCTAAGAATTTAACCATGCAATTATGTTTTTTTTTTCCCATTTCATAATTGGAGGTTTCTCCACAGGTTGACTGTGGATTTGTATCTCTTTCTCCCTCCCCCTCACGCTCAATATATGTATGCTGTTAGTTATGCTCCTAATGGTTGTCCCGTTGGGGTCATTTTACAAATTGTTTATAATAGCTATACATGCAAAAGTTTTCCCTAGACTGACAGGTTTAGGGAATCTTTTGACCGGCACCTGAGTTTTGCCACATGGAATGGTGACGTAGCAGTTTTGACTATATAGATATCTAAAGAAGGTCTTGATTTGTCAACTATTAAATTTCAGACTCAGATTCAATCACATACATTCCCCAGCAATGGCATTCATTCCCATGTGTGTCCATGTATCTCATTGGTAGTCTGTGCACCTTTCTTGGTAAATCTGAATTTTTTATTGCTTTTATTTTGCCACTTGGCAAACTCCATTTTCACTGAAACTTGACATGGAAGTAGGGGAAACTGGCATTTACATATCCATAAAATTTCAGCCTTTCCTGTCTGCCATGTGTGCTGATATTTGTGCCGGTCTAGAGATACACTCTAGACCTGCTGACCCAGAAAACTTCTCCCATATTTTGTAGTTTTAATTCATTCACTAATCATGAGATTGCAGGCCAAAAATGGTAGTCTTAGGTTCTCGGGAGCAATTATGCATTCATGATGAAGTGCGTCTTCTTCGTGGGAGAGTACAAACCAATGCTTGCCATTCCCTTTGCAGGGGCCGAAAAAAGCGCTGCACCCATTATAATCGTGTAGCAGGTACTTCTGTTTGACTGGTGTATAGTTTGTGTTTGGGTCATGTATAGAAATCTATGCTTGTGGAATGTGGATAACATTTCCGTTATTTTTTTTGGCCCATTTATTTTTGTGGACTTTCCCTCATCATTGAGACATAACTTTTAAAGATTGGAGTGATTTTTGGGAATCAAATGACCACACATTACCTCTCTCTCTCTCACTATATATATATATATATATGTTTTTTTTTTTGTTTTACTGGTTCTATGAAGTTTCAATGCAAAATGACATTTTGATTAGGCCATGCCAAACAAAGACTTTTATTGATAGATATTGCAGTACATTTTTTTTCCTTTCACAATGATTGTTGTGTTTTATGGGTTTTAGTTTTGTTCTTTTACATGGAATGGATGTTGGTGCAATTTTCTCTAGTTGGCTTCTCATGGCAACATCTATTCTTAGAATAAGAGTTTCTTTCTGATGTCATGATTGCCATGTGGGCTGGGTCAAATACTTGAAATCTTCTTGTGTAGGGTTACAAAAAAGGGATAGGGTCCTAAATGAAGGGTCTCACGCATGGGGTGCTTGAGTGTGCTATACAGACTTGGTGTTTTACCATTGAAAAATGATCATAGCTGTGGTTTGTTGGATTAGGCCATGAATTATTCTCCATGTGATTAGCTTGGCCTTGAAGGGCTCTATCAATGGCATAGATGGAGAACCAAAGGCTTTGGTTGCCACTCCTTTTGCAGCTAGATGTTGATGACTGATGTGTTTGGTTTTGAATGACACTGATTCAGGTGACCTGCAAGGACTTTGGTCCTGCAGTTGCTTTGGAATCAGTCGTTCATTCCCAGCCAGTGACATGTTAATAGAATGTTTAAAATATTTTTTCCTCCTCAAATAAAGGGGATATTTTCAAGGGCCTGCTACAAATTGG
Organism: Protea cynaroides; assembly: GCA_028583415.1. NCBI lineage: Eukaryota > Viridiplantae > Streptophyta > Magnoliopsida > Proteales > Proteaceae > Protea > Protea cynaroides. The sequence continues at coordinate 96,331,245 of CM053274.1, forward strand.
AGGGGTGAGACAAAAAATTGGAAGAAGTGACTTGAGGAATGGTGTGGAGAAAGAAGGGCTTCTAGGGAGGTGACACGGATCATAAAATGGGCCATAAAACTGTATACTTGGGTTTGGTCTTATTGAATGGGATGCAATTCCCATAGTTCTGAGGGATCAGTTTGGGTACAGATAGTATCAGTCTCAGATGGTTGAGATGGATAACCATCCGCTGATAGGTTGGGCAATCCAGTATTGGCTAATGACTATACATGGCAGATGGACTGGCACCCAAACTTTATGGGCATGTAGCTTTATAACCCTTTATTCATGTGGTAAATTTAAGTCCAAAAATTTCATTTCATAATTCATATAATACAATCCACAAGTCAAATTTAGTTAACATTTGGACAGTTGAAAAAGACTGAAACCGAATGGGCCATATTATTGAAGTTGAACTTTGGCGTGAGATTTGGCAAATGGCTGCAGAAAGAATGTTCAGATTAGTTTTCCACAATTTAATTGCTGAAATAAAGGGAAGAAAGTTCAGTACATGGTGGACGATGAGGTTGAGAATGGCTTGGTCCATGGAATCTATGTGGGTAATCCAAAGGGTTCTCTAAATATTTGATGTTGGGACTGGCTAACATATTTGTCATAGTTCTACTGTTAGAACTTAGAAGTTATTGCATAAAAGGGGGGGGGATCCCAATGGGCCTACCCGATGGCAGTAAAGCCTCTACCCTCTCTTTTAATTTTTGGTGATTATTTCCTTGGTTGCCCTTACAGGGTTGTAGTCTCTATATGATATATATTGGATGGTTAGGGGATCTCAACACATTGTTGAGACTCCAAAAGCTACAACAGTCTCCTTCTCTCTCCATTCTTCTTTAGCTAACATTAGAAGTGATGAGATGTTTTTAGTGAAGGTTCTTTGTTGGCTTGCATACCCTTGTGATTTTTCAGGCATTTTTCTTTCAATAAAATTGTCATACTTGGCTAAAAAAAAAGAATGTATTCATCTTCTTGCAGTGTTGGAAGCGGTGGATATTGTTAGAAATGAACTTGATATGAAGTACCTTATCGTCTCTTGTTAGATCTCCCTCGATTACCCCTTGAAGTAGTCATTATTAATGCTTGGGACTTACCTATTCATCTTTAATGTGGATAGGATGTACTGTGTTTCCTTTTTGTATTTTCTCGTTGTGCCGTTTTGGTGATGGCCTTCAAGGATCTCAACCTTGTTTCCTCTTTGGATTTTGTTGATACAATTTTTTATTCACCCAAAATAGATATGACGATTTGGATTGAAAAAAGAAGAAACATTCTTCTTAATGAAGTTATCTCTTTGTTTGTGTTGATATACATTTTTATGTACCCTGCCTAACAGCACGAGCTTTTGGGATAAGTGGTTGTTACATGGTATGAAAGCTAAGAGTTTTTGTGTTCGATCTAGATACAGAGTGTGCTGTTGTGCTGTGCACTGTTTCCCTTGGTTACATGTTGGTGTCACGTGTAGAGGCATGTGTGTGGCTGCACGTGTGAGGGGTGTTGATATACATCTGTGTGTCCTGCCTTTTGGGATAAACTGTTATAACAGTTTGGTTGGAAGAGTTTGAGGTCCAATGTCCATTGGTCCATCCAAAGGTGGAAGTGTTTGCTTGGTTACTTACCCTTCATACATTATTAATGATGGTTGTGTACTTTACTTGTACATTGAAGGGAATGTTCATCACCTTTTTCACCATTGCGAGTCTTCACGGTCATTTTCTGGCTAAATTTTTTGTGTTCCTGAGGAGATTGGGCATAGGGCAAGGGAGTAAAGGCATGTTTTTCAGAGGATTCCTTTGTGTTCTTCTTAAATTGTTAGATTCTTTGCAGGATTCTTACTTTAATGTGTTAGGGGGTCTGTAAGCACAGCAGTTCTAAATTCTTGGAGGACTAATTCTTGGATGACAAACTCTAAAGTCCTCCAAGAATTTCTGTAGAATGGGGAGCGACCTTTTCGGTGATCATGGACTTCCCTATAGGCATATGGATGTTATATTGTTTCTTTATAACAATGATTTGTGGGGTATACTTATCCAGTCATCACTGCAGTACTGCTTATTTTATACATAAGTAAAATATCCTTTATCTTGCCAACATAGTTATCAAGGCATCGCCTAGGAGTCCTGATGCATTGGAAAGTAAAATATTCTTTATGTTGCCATCATAGTGCCTAGGTGGGCGGCTGGATGCCTTGGGTGTCCGGCAACCCTTTGGTGCCTTGGGTCGCCTTGTTGCCATGATATCAATGGTTGCCACTCAAGACGGAAACTGTATTTCTGGGAAATAAATGTTTGTGTTTGGCATTTTTTTTACTTCTAGTTTTTTGCATAATTCTTTTGTAGATTATGTGAAGCATCACCCTTATCTTGGAGATGAACCTATTGACATAGAGGATCTTGTCAATATTGGACGAACAGATGGAGCGTAAGTTTTATCAGTATCTCCATCTCTTTGTTGTCATTGTGTGTTCTCTTTGTTGCATTCAATGTGAATGGTGGTTGACGTTGACTCTGTTCGTTTTCTCTAATTGAACGTCAACCTTCCTTGCAGGTGTCCTTATTATACTTCAAGAGATCTACACAAGATTGTTGACATTTTATTTGCTCCTTACAACTATCTTATAGATCGTAGGAACTCTAAAACTCTTAGCGTTGAGTGGCATAACAGTATACTCATATTTGATGAAGCTCACAACTTGGTAAGGAACAATTCCTTAGTCTGGCTCATGACAAATGGGATCAGTTCTCTAATCCTTTCTTTTGTTGTTTTTTCTTTTTCTTTTAATTAGGGTAATGAGAATATCTTGTGTGAGAAGTGTAGAAATTGTGGGGATATTTATGATTTAATCTTAAATATTGGTTTCTTTCTGTAGCCTGGCCTTGGTTTAACCAGCCAGGCTGGGCTGGTTTCATGACACTGGTTTTGCTCGCTGCATTGGTAAATTCTCCTTTTTGTATTTTAATTCTGTTTGTCTTTCACTTTTGAAGTCAATTATTTGATAAAAACTCGAATGCACAAGTGATTTGGTTGCATCCATGCTGGAATTGTTACTTGCTTTTGTTGTGATGTGAAGTTTTTGGCAAATGCTAAATAATGAATTGCTTATTCTCAATTGTAGGAAAGCATATGTGCAGATGCAGCATCCTTTGACATACCATCTGGCCTTCTGTCTTCTTGCATTTCTGAAGCACAAAAATGCGTTGACCTTTCTATTGCAAAGAAGGCAATTGAACAATCAAATGATAAAACTCTTAATCCAGATAATTTTGCTATTCTTAAAGGTAACTGAATGGAGTACACATGTTTCATGTTGCCACTTTTTGCTGATAAATGTGATATTGAGCTCCATTTCCACTTACTGCTATTTTCTTTTTATGGGCAATTGGGTGGAGAGGGAATGGTTGGTTTTGGTTTCTGTGCAGCTCTAGTCAAATGTAGAGCAGTATTTAAGATACTTATCCTTATGTACATTTTTCCCCATCTCTCTGATGAATGAAAAATATTGTGAAGAAGATGAAGAAGGGGGTACAAGCAGTCATGTGACCTAGAAAGATATCGAACACAAAATCCATATAGTGTCATAATAATTCCTTCCTAGACAATGGGATAAGGACTGATACTATCCCTCTAAATGACCACTTTGAGCAAGCTTATCCATGGAGGCATCACCAGATTAGCCTAACTCTTGATCTCTTTCGGATGAGATAATCCAACTGAGTAGCTGAATCCCCTGTGACCTTCCGATGATATTTGTATGCCAAGAATAAAATACTTTAGGCAGGGATCGGAAACCTAAATTAAGCCTGCAGTTATGAGCCCTCATATTAAATTATAAAACATAACTTCTATACTAAAAGTTCAGATTAGAGAATGATAATCCAATGCACAGAAAATGATCTGTCAGATGCTCTCTGATGTTGACAAAAGCCTGCAAATTGGGTTTTGAGTAAGAATAGAAGAAGAAGATTAAACACCCGGGAGGGGGGGTAGAGAGATCTACCAAATCTATCTTTCTTCCTTTTGTCTCTAATTCTTTCCTTCCTCCCCTCCCAACAATTGCTACCTCTTTCCCTTATCTCTTTTCCATTTTTTTCTTACCACAAAATTTCTCTCTTTCCTTGGAATCTTTTAATTTCTTCCTTTAGATATGGTTTCTCCTCTTTCTTTTGAAGCTGGTTTCTTTTCTAGATATGTTTTCTTTCATTTAGTTATTTCTCTCCAGCTCTTTGTCTTAAGATTTGAATCATTTGATCTGCTGCTACATTTTGTGCACTCTTGCACAGTTATACTGGTAACGTGCTGAATAAAATTTATATTATTTCATAACAAAAATCTATTACTTTGAAGTCACTGTTGGGGTACTGTTGAAAGTCCCATAACAGTATCTTCTTTGAATTTCTATATCGTTGAACCCCAACCAATCATACTCCTCCCACCCAAGCTATTAAATCTCGAATCTCGACCTTGTCTTGGTGAGGTCCGATCATCGAGACATTGCATTTTCTCAACATGTAAAGGTTGAGATTCCCAGATTTTGAGAACTCGAGGGGTTGAGATTTCTGATATTATGACGAGATTTTGCTGAGATTTAGAAGTATGCTCCTACCACCTTTCCTTGTATTTCAGCTTTAGAATCTAAATCCCTAGCTGTCTTACATCACTGTTTCCATCCAAAATGTACATGGAGGCACCCAAGGCTAAGCCGCAACGTAACCAAATTTTTTTGGGGGAAGTTTGGGCAATCTCCCTCCCAATTCCAATTTGGAGCTAGATATGCTATGTGAGCTCAAAGACTCCACTGTAGATTCTACCGAGCCACTTAGTGTTAGATTGATAATCATCAACATATTCGTATATTGTAAATCTCAATTGTTCTCCTGTCTTTAATCCAAAGTACTCTTAACGAGGAGCTTGTGTAACGCCCCCAGCCCAAGGGTGACAGGGTCAAGGGCGTCACGGTTAATAATAAAATGAATCCCAAGATCTGTTGGGCTCGACGACTATTAACATGCTATTTTTTTCTTTCATCAAATATTCATAGTTGCGGAAGTGTTACTTAAGATTCATTAACATAAACAGTAGCGGAAGCGTACTTTACATCTACGGAATTTAAAATGCTTAATAGGGTCACATATATTACAAGTATTCATTGCTTTTGGTCTACTAAAAGGTTATAATACATGTGTTACATCATCTACTGTTCTTCTTGCTTTTCACATCTGGTTCAGTTCATTAATTACGAACTTTTACACAATCTCCAAAAAAAAGAGAAAAAGAAAAAAGAGAAATCATGTGAGTCCTTGTGTAACCAGTTCATCTTTGCTCTGCTGGAGCTGATACATCTGGCTCAGCTGGAGCTTCTGGTGATATCTCGTCTTCCTCTGGTTCATAAAAAATGGAGGTATGAGCTCACAGCTCAGTGGAAGAACATTTCTCTCCACGCGTATTTACAAGCATAATAACAACATAGCTTAAATTCATGTGATGGCAAGATATAACTAACATTCTCTGGCATACTGCAAGCAAGCATAGAAGCGGGGTTCTCATCTAATTCACACACCTAGCAAGCAACTACATTGGCATCAAAAGACAATATAACATAAATTCATATGAGCAATCATAACACATCTATATGCAACAGTCCCATATATCCTTTTTCTATGTGGCCTAGGTAACAAAACTCTGGTGTATGCTGTAATGTGGCCAATTAGCTGGAGCTGTGACCTACATGAACATCCTGTGATCTTAGGGTAACTGGGCCTTCTATCATCACCCCTTGTAGGTGGCATCACCCCTTGTAGGTGGCATCACCCCTCGTGGGTGGTATAGTGTCATGAATTACCACTCATTACATAATCCCCTAATGAGAAGGGGCAGCAAACACTGGTTCTCTACATTTTCTTTATTAATTAAAAATACATACATACACTTTTTCTGGTGTTAGCCTTGTGCCAACACTTTTGCTTGGCGGCCTTATGCCTTCACTTATCTTTCTGTTTACCGGCCTTGTGCCGATATTCATGCATTTATTTACTGGCTTTCATTCATTCTTTACACATACTCATGCTTTTCTCATTGTCAGTCATGTTATTCACATCACATGGCATACTTTACTATAAACTTTGCTTGGCATACTTTATTATCTACTCGACATAGCATTTGTCTCATTCATCAAATCATGTCTTATATCATGGCAATTTCATGGAACATCACCATTCTCATAACTTCAAACATACATCTCATAGCATCAAACATAGATCTCATAACATCAAACGTTCATGCACATATGGACATGTAGATTCCCTCATCCGTGACTTGTTCACGGGGTTTTCCATTATAATTCTGAGCAACTTTTGTAGTTCTTTTCTCCTCTCTTCTTCTTCTTCTTCTTCTTCTGCTTGTTCTCTATTTCTGTCACTTTTTATTCCTCCTATGTAAATTTTACAAACAAGTGAGCTACTGTAATCGTTATCCTCGATTTTCTGTCTAAATTCTAAATTTTGTGTTTATACACTATTTTTTAGTCTGGGAATATTCCATATCCTTTCCTGATTAAAACAATTTTTTCGGGTTGTCTGGTTGCAAAGGGTCCGGATAGAATTTCAACCGTAGCTTGCAACCACACAAACCCTGACAATTACTGTTCTCGGGAAGTGTCCGGATGCAAATTCGACCGGAACTTGTTATCGTACACACCATGTTAAAATTTGTAAAAAAACATTCTGGTGGTGTACGGCTGAATTTGTCCGGGTGCAGATGCCTCCAGACAACTTCCGACTGAACAAGGTCGGAGCTTCAAAATACAATATTTTGGCTGGGTTTCCTGGTTTCTTTCTTTATGCTTATCATTTTTCTTCATTGTTCTTCATTCCATTTCATTCTCTTGTATCTGTTTATCATCTTAGCATCATCTTACTTCCATAATCTTCGATAATTCATGGTTAAAATCTATTTGTTCTCTAATTCATCTCCACAAAGTTAGAATTTATAAATTAAAATGAACATTCATGTATATAGGTCCATTCATTCTCTTTTCTTAAAACCAGTCCTAGTTCTATAACTGCAGAATTCTTCCAGTCACCTCTTTGATTCCTTAAGGGATTATCCCATATATGATTTAAATTTTGCTCATTGCATGAGCTTCTTCTTCTTTCGTTAAATTTACTAAATTGAACCTACTTCCACCAAATTTGTTTCCAGTCTTAATACAGCAGTCGGTTGTTACTCTCTGTTCTATTCTTCCCTTCTTCTGTTCTTCCTTCCTCTTCTCTTGCTTACTCTTCGTCAGCTTTGTCTACTGCTGTCCTCTCTCCCTCTCTATTCGCACTCTCTTCCTCTCTCTTCCTGTTTCCTTTGCTGTTTCTGTTTTTATTTTATGTTTAACAAAAGAACTTGCATACAAACTGAATATCCAAATTGAATTCCTCTTCCTTCATTCCATTTATGGTGCTACTTAAAGTTTAATTAAAGTGGGAATTTACTAAACCGTCCCTGAATATCAATTCTTAATAAAATTTTAAAGACTTAACTTGAATATCCTTTGTAAATTATTTGCAAATATTCCCTCAACTCTTCCATAAAGAGGTCAGGGACTGTTGGACCTTATTTTACTTTCAAAAAGTTCCTACCATCTGTCCCCACAGGTGGTGAACGAATTAGTTGCCAAGTGGCAACCCAAAGCTGAGGTGGGAAGCAAAGATGCAGCCATTTGGCTGTAGGCATGCCGACCGGTCGAATTGTCCGGTGGCAAGGTTTGGTCTGTAAACCCAACTGCCATTTGACCGGACAAGCCAAAATGGTCTTGAACACTATTTACACCTGATTTTTATCTGGTGGGGCCCATTCATATCCCCACTCAAAATAAAATAAAATAAAATTCAACTATCTTTACATAAAACTTTATCAAATACATTCAATCATAAAAATATAATATAATATAAAACATTATATTCCTAGGATTTAATATATCACCTCGGCTGGCCAAATTACCAAATGCCCCTCAACCCAATTTAGCTCCAGAACTTGCCTGAAAAGAGTAAAATTTCCTCAACACATGATACCACAGGTATTGGGGTATTACAGTTTCCCTCGGAAGCCAATTTGAGTTGAGTATTAACTCCACTAGAAGTTAAGGATGGCAATAGGAACACGGGATATACAATAACATGTATAAAAAAAATAAATAAAAGAATAAGAAAAAAGAACAGACAAGAAAATCTCTCTTAAGAAATGAAAAGAATATTTGAACCCTAGGGTAAGGGGTTGCAAGTTACAAACTTTATTAATATGGGCATGTAAATTGGGCTGGGCCAACCTGAAACCTTTATCCTAGCCCAGCTCGGCATGGTCTTGCTCTGGGATTTCGCAGCCTAGGCCTGGCCATGGGCTGGCAATCCCAGCCCAATTCTGGAAAATTTGAAGCAGGCTCTGGTGTTTTGGGCCTGACATGCTTGCACCCCTTGTAGGGAGACACTGTTTATTTCGCATAAAAGGTCTTTTCTCTATGTATAACTGAAGTCCTATGATATTGCTGTTAACATCATTGTTCTTCATGGAGTTATAAAAATTGTATCATTCTAATTAACATAAGCACTAGATTCCTTGTATCATGGAACACTTTACATGCGTTGAGGTAGGGCCAGAAGAACATTTTTTATTTGGCTTAAAAAGGTTCTTCTGTATCTGCAACCAAATTCATATGATACTGAAGTTGATGTTTTTGTCTTTTCATCTTTGTTCTGTGAAGAGAAGCATTTGAAAGTTTTTGTATGGTTTGTCATTCTCTTAATGAGGTGGAGTGCTATACTGCTGTTCTTGCAGCTCTTCTACTGAAGCTTGAGAAGCGAATTGCTGAAGTACCAATTGAATCCAAGGAGTTGGGTTTTACACGACCAGGGCCTTACATCTATGAATTGCTTACTGATCTGAATATCACATATGAAACTGCTAGTATGCTAATTGATACAATTGAAGAAGCTGCATTGCTTCTTGAGGAAGGTCAGCTCAGATTGTCAATGCCTTGAAATTCTTTGCATTTTCCCCCTATCTGCAGTTCATTATCTGAGTTTAGATGCTAACATGTTATTAGACATTTGAGATGGTTGCATCAGTTCAGCAGTCTTATCAGACCTGCTGGTGTTGTATTATTTTGGCATGTTGTAGGAATATAGTTAATGATGATGCATAATGGATAGTGGATGTTATGTAATTTGTACATGTGAATGCAACTGCAGAAGGAGGGCCCCAAAAGGCAAATGGCACGGTATGCAGGCTTGAAAGCATGGGTGATATTCTTTACACAATCTTTAGAGACGGGGGTAAAGACCATGCCAAATTCTATCAGGTAAGTTGGGTCACATATGGATGTTGTTCTCTCTCTCTCTCTCTCTCTCTCTCTCTCTCTTTTTAGTCTTCAACAGATGAGATTATCATAACTGAGTTGTACTAACATTGAATCTCTCTGTGTCACACCTGCATGGCTGGCTTAAGGTTCATGTGCAGGAAGTAGAAGCGAATATTACAGATGCCTTTAGAGGTAACTGTGACATAAAATCTGAAGTTTGAATTGCCATGTCCTTAAAAATGTTTCACTCGATAAACTTTACACATTCTATTCTTTATATTATGTCTTTGGTCTGTTCTTGTTTCTCATTGAATTTGATGTGTATAGGCAAGGCATCAAGGATTCTCAGCTGGTGGTGTTTCAACCCAGGAATGGCGATGGAAAGATTCTCCAAGCTGGGTGTTGGTTCTATAATTTTGACATCTGGTACATTATCTCCACTTGATTCATTTGCGCAGGAGTTCAAGTTGTAAGTTACTTTATGCAGATAACCCCCCCTCTCTCTCTCTCACACACACCACGTGTATTATATCCATTGCTGAAGTTGAATTGCTTTCTTTGGCCATCTTAGAGAATTTCCTATTCGGTTGGAGAATCCTCATGTTATATCTTCAAATCAAATCTGGGCTGGAGTTGTATCTAATGGTCCATCTGGTTGCTCTTTCAATTCCTCATACCGAAATCGTGATTCTTTAGACTACAAGCAAGATCTTGGGAATGCTATTGGTATGTATCAACTAGTGGTAGTGTGGTACATGGTGGTAATGTTGAGTTTGGGGGATTTTTTTTCTTTTAAATCTTCTTCTGGTGCAAATCTTTTATGAATTGCTATTTTGCAGTAAATTTTGCTCGAATTGTACCTGATGGGCTGCTCGTTTTCTTTCCATCATACTATCTTTTGGACCAGTGTATTGGGTGTTGGAAGACCATGGTATGATATTAGCAATGATAACCTTTTTGTTGTTGTATATGAAGAAACCTTGATGCATTTTTTAATAGGGTCATACAAACTCCACAAATTCGAGCACAATCTGGGAAAGGATCTGCAGACACAAGCAACCTGTTGTAGAACCTAGGCAGTCTTCACTTTTTCCTTCTTCAATTGAAGTAAGTAAAAATGCTATTTACATACAAATAACCTTTTTCGTTTCATTTTGTGATACTTCAATTTGTTCAATAATCTTAATTAATGTTCCTCTCTTCATCACTTGATGGGCTAGCTGAAATAAAGTTCTCTTACAGGACTTTATGACTAAGTTGAAGGACACATCTACTTCTGGTGCTGTATTTTTTGCTGTTTGCCGAGGCAAGGTATGAAACCAAACTGGAAACATTTCCGCATGGTTTTCTTGTCATTTTCTGACAGAGTTACTATGTTCTTGAGATCAGAGTCAAAATATTATCTAATGAATCGGAAGCAAAATTATTCTGCTTGGTCCCTGTTGAAGCTTGTATTTGCTGTGGCATTCTAATTGATTTCAAATATGATAAGCTACCTTCAGATGTCAGAGCATTTGTAATTTGTTGGTTCTCAGGTAAGTGAAGGATTAGATTTTGCCGATCAAGCTGGGAGAGCTGTCATAATTACTGGTATACCATTCGCCATGAGGACGGATCCGAAGGTTTGCTTACAGATTGTTACTCGTAAACTGTAAAAATCTGTAATATAGCTCTATGTAGGTTTCAATGCTATTAAAATTCTAGATGTTCTTAATGCTAAAAAAATTTGTACCATTTGATAATGGTAGAATTATCTTAGTTTTGGATATTTACATAATAAAGAGGTTTTTTTTTTCTTCTCACAAGAGTTACAGTTCCTAAGCTGGCAACCATGACTTTGAAATAATTACTGTTAACTTTCACCTTATCAAATCCCATGAGAAGGGATGCTTACAATATAATGTCTTCGTACAAGGCTAACAACGTTCGGCATAACCAAGTCTGGCCTGTTGAGACCATTCTTTTATTGGTTTACTTGTTAGTTGTTACTGTGACATGCAGGTGGTGAGGAACTTGGGGAGTGAAGGGATAATTAAATCTTTAGTTTCGATTCTTGGTGTATAAACTTATAGTAATTGGCAAAATGTTGCTCTAATACAGCTCACATATGCTAACTTTATTGCCGTGTTTCTTGGTTAAATTATTTGCTATTATTTATGTCTATATTGCTTACTCATTTGCTTGGTTTCATAATTCTAGTGACTGCTCCTCTTTATGCATGAATTTTCTTTCACTAATTTGCCATCTAAATGTTGTATTGTAGATTCGTCTGAAACGTGAGTACTTGGATCAACAGACTCAATTGCAAATGAAAGAATTTAAGGTACTGCTGATATTGCTAAACTTGTTAAACTGCTCTGGGTATGATGATATGATCTAGGCAATATTTGTGAATATGATGGTTCCACTGGAAGGGGATATAAAGTTTCAAAGGATGGAATTTTTTTTTTAAAATCATGATTATTTCTAGAATCAAATTCAGTGTTTGCTAAAATTTCAGGTTTTGACTGGAGAGGAATGGTACAGACAACAGGCATCTCGAGCTGTGAATCAGGCTGTTGGACGTGTCATTCGTCACTCCAATGATTATGGAGCAATTATTTTATGTGATGAAAGGTTTTGTTACATTTACTTTATGATGCTTGAGTATCAACTCTAGTAAATTTCAATAATGATGAAGATGCTCCTACTGTTACAGTTGCTGCCACTCTAGTACTCTACTACTAAGTGCGAAGAATTGAATTTCATTATAGATAATGTAAGAGATAATGTAAGATCTGTGCATCATTTTTTTTTGTTTCCTTTTCCTTTTCAACCAGCAAAAATAGATTAACTTTTCATTAATTAAAAAGCATAATTACAGTTGATATAATATTCATATATCCTTCAAGGTCTATACAAGCTGTACAAAAATACTACAGTATAACAGGGAACCCATATGAAGAAGCTATTCCTATCTATGCTGCCTTGTTCTTTACAATTCATAGTTGAATAAATCAAACGCCTGTGAATATCATCACAAATTCCGGTAAACTTTGGAGTTGTCTTCAGAAAGACTTATATTCCTTTCCTTTAGCAAACTGCAAACCAGAGCATATGGTACTAAATTCCACATCACATTGCCCTTTCACCTAAAGCTCACCTAGGCCATGGAATAAATAGTTCATCAGCATTACAAGCCTTAGTGATATGCACACCAAATAAACAAAGCAAGTAGGACCACACTTTCGCTGCCATATTTTAATACAGAAATGTGTGCACTGCTGACTCGTTTTGGCATAAACAAAAATGTCTAATGTAAGAACCTTGTTTAGAGCCAGCCCCATGCAAATGTAGCTAGTCTTATGGAAAGTTTGCCTCCCAAACCTGCCAGCATCCTTTAACCTTTGCTCTCCTCTTCATCTGCCTCCTTTGTAAAGGAATTGTAATTGGAAGCTACTTTGGAACAGCCACCAGAACAACTCTAACCAGAGCCTTCTGTCCTCTTTGTTGGAAAAAAACAAACCTTTCCCACCTTGTTGAAATCGATGGAAAAACACAGTGATCCAAATATGTGTGTAAACAATAACTTAAATAAACAAATTACAAAACAATCCAACCATAAATGAACGCACCCAATCTTAAATGGAAAACTCTTCTAAGGTGAAAGGAAAAAGCCACAAAACCTCGTCTAGTAACATTCAATTATGAGAAATAATGGGGCTACAATCCTCCATAGTCAATGCTAGAGGTTACCAAAACATCAAGAATAATAAATCTCTTGGATTACAGAATAACTCACCAAAATAGGTGGATCCATACGAATAAACTGTACTCATCTCAAAACCCAACGCAACAAATATAGGAAATACCTTCCCTTCCTCCCTCGATAGAGTGAATGTTGTCATGTCGAACCTAATACGATGAAGATGAGAGAGAGCACTTTCTTCTTTTTTCTCTCCACTCCCACTCACGAAAAGTAACAAAAGATAAAGAGATCACACCAGCTACTCCTCTCTTATATATATATATATATATAAGAGGATGTGAGAAGCTGTGAAATTAAGGAATTGATGTTATGTAAGAGAGTGTGGTATCATTCTCACCATTATCTAAAGGATTAGTGGTTGACGTGAGTCACTTTTTATCTTTTTATTTAAGCCCCGTGGTTCCTTCTTGTGAGTAGACCCAACAAATCCCCCTTTGATTTAGGAGAAGGGATTTGCCAATCATGCCATGTCAACATCTGTGTATCCTTGCAATACAGGTTTTCTACCATTAAATACACCAAACTTCTCTCGTTGTAGGATTACCGACTTACCAATCCTACAACATGGTACCTTTGTCATTGCGAATGACTTACTTGATTCATTCTTCACTGTACACATTTTGAGTGCATGTACCGTTATGTGTTCACCACCCTCTTTGTGCATGCACCATTTTGTGTATACCACATTATCACTATCTGTGCAATTTCGTGGGCAATCTCTGTGTGTCATTCCATGCATTGTTAATACTTCGAATGGACGGCAATTCTTGATTATGATTTGGGCCCAACTTTGCATCGATCAACACTTGTACTTTCATCATGCAACTACCCCCTTGCATTTACGCTCATCGGCCTTTGCTTTTTTAAAGAATTCCGGTTCAGTTTGCATATATTGATGGGTAGATACTTGGTAGATGGCTATTACTCCTTGTTAGATCATATCATTAACTAAGGTTCAACTGGTGGCTCGAGGGAGCTGCTCCCCCCTGTTCACATTACTAATACCAACTGAGCTTCCTTCTCTATTCTTCATGTTCACAAGCTTTTTGATCACGAAAGCTTTGTTGTTGGCAGTTTTCCTTTACAATCCTTCTAGTCTCTTTCATAGTGAATGTGCCAACGTCTCTATGGATACATGATGAAAAATTGTGTCATCCAAAAACTGTCGAATAGTCCTATTAACTTTTCGATCTGAGATCTTACAGTCGGCATCATACATATTTGCTGGTTTTACCATATCACCCTTCATAGGTGCTTGCAGATTCTTGTAGTATTGCAAGTCTTCCATCTTCACTTTCCAAATCATTTAGGTGCTCCTATTAAAATTAATCATCTGTGTGGTGGTATTCTCTTCCATTGTTTACACACGATTAAATAAACTCACTCTAATACTGCTTGTTGGAATAAATACCCCGTTTCCTGTGTGTGTAAATCAATGGAGAAACACAAAGATCCAAATACGTGTAGAAACAATAGTGCAAACAAGCAAATTACAAATCAATCCAACCATAAATGAATGCACCAATCTTAATGTGGAAAACCCTTCCAAGGTGAAAGGAGAAAATCATGGGATACCATCTAGTAAAACTGAGAAAATCACAGGATACCATCCAGTAAAACTTCCACTGTGAGAATCAATGGCCTTACAATCCTTCCTAGTCAATGCTAGAGGATACCAAAGCATCAATGATAATAAACCATACTGGATTACGGTATAACTCATCTAAATAGGCAGATTCACAAGAACAAACTATGCTCTCGTCTCAAAACCCAACGCAACAAATGCAGGGCGATAGAGGAGTTCCTCCAGCGGCCGGAGAGGATTTTTACTCGTGAGATGGACGAAATGAGGTAACTTAAGAGAGTGAGGTTTTGTTCTCACTATTATCTAAAGGATAAGTGGGTTACGTGAGTGATTGACATCGTATCACCTTTATCTTTTTAGATAAGCTCTCCCACAAGAGATCCTACACTCTTGTCCCATCTGTACATCAGATCTGTGTATATACTATATACGTAAGTTGTGAGACTGAGGAAGTGAGGTTTTATTCTCACCATTATCTAAGGATAAGTGGATTACGTGAGTGGGTGACATCGCATCACCTTTATCTTTGTAGATATGCCCTGTGGTCCCCTCGTGTGGGGAGGAGACCCAACACTCTTGTCCCATATGTACATCTTATATGTATGAGAGTATAATTTACTATAATTTAGTTCTAGAACATCTAGGGGCTAGGATTTAGAAATAACAGAAATCCAGAATCGCTGCTATAGTTAGAACCAGATTCAAGAGAATTTAAATTACAGAAAATCAAAACCCCAGATGTGGCTAATATGCTGGTCAAAGGTCAAGTAAATTGGGGAAGAACATAATTTCAAATATTGAGAATTCTCCAATGGTCAGATTCTGAATCTAATAAATTCTTATTAAGTAGGAATAGGATATACAAGAATAGATCTGTAGAACCAGAATTTGATAATAGCAAAGTACTGATCTTTGAATGGAAATCAGAATATAGTTGTCAGGGCGTCGCTTAAGCGTCCGGGCTGTTTTTGTAGGCATGGGCGCCAGGGTGCCTTATGAACTTGAGAAAGGCGGTCTCCCAGGGTGCCTGGGCGTCTCCTAGGCGACGCCTTGGACGCCCAGAATGTTTGGGCGGCTGCCTTGTTTTCATTGTGTCTTTTCTTGTTCTCATATTTTCCCTTGATCTGTGAATTTTCTTCACAAGATTTATTAAGCTAGACAAGAACAACATTTATCAGGTAGTACTTATTTATGACTAAAATATTATTTAAGTAAATGAAATATAATTTTACTTAAGATATTATTTATAAATAAGCAAATATCCCCCCGCGGTTTGAATCCAATAAAAATAGGCTAAAATTCAAATTCCAGAAGGATAAAAAGTCAACCTTCCAGTTCAAGAACAAAAATCGTATTTTTGGATGCGGAGGTGATTTTCAACTTTCAAATGCTAGGCTTTAAAATTCTATAAATCTTATTATATTAAAACATCATTAAAAACCAAGAGCGCACCAAAATAATCTCTTGCTTTGATGCCCAAAAAATAATTTACATTCAGACGACTTTAAACAACGTTCGCGTACTCCGAACAAGGTTTGACCTGAGTGTAACTCCTTCATTTTAATTCGGATTCAAATAATCTCAGATTTGTTGGAAAGCTGATTATGTTAGTTTTGCAACGAATTCGAGATTACTTGAATCCAAACTATATTAAAGGAGTTACATTCCAGTCAAATTTGTTAGAAGTACGCAAATGTTTGTCATAATACGTGTTGCCTACTTAATTCATTTGTTGCCTTGTTGGTTTTCTTATATTAATTAATTTATGTCTTGAATGTTGATTATTTATGTAGAATGCTGTATATATATAAACATTAATATAATATTAATATTTTAGAAATAAAAGGAAAATACAGTTGGAACGCCTTGGTCGCTTAGGTAATGCCAAGGCGCCCAGGATGGCTCCAAACGCCTTGGATCGCTTTGTCACCTTGACAACTATGTGTTATATCAGCAGTAATGATTAGTAACAAACCAGAATATGAAGCTAAAATATGATTTTAGATACTGAAAATTAAGAAATAAAGCATGTGCAGGTCTATAGAAATCTCAGATCTGGAATTTAGAAACAAAGAAGAAAAGAACAGAATAAAGTTAAGTACTAACCTGATTAGTTGATGGGGAAATAAAGATCAGGAATCCACCTGATTTTATCTGGTATCCACAGCAGAGAAGAACAATCAGGAGCCACTGAGAAACTTGAGGATCACCCAAGCAAAGGTCTGAAATCCACAGTCTGAGCTGAAAGCTTCCTTTTTTCATCAATCACATTTTGGGGTGCTGAGTATCCTTACATCTTAATTATGAAAAAGAATAGAACTAAAACAAGATAGAATTCTAGCAAGACGATGTACTAAGCTGGTAGTGTTCTAGACTGACCAAATAATAAGGAAAAGATAACTTAACTGATAAACGATTCTCCTATGCGTGAGCTAAAGGATAAGTCCTTAACGGACTCAAAAACTAACATTATGTAGCTGGCAGCTGCTTTGGAGACATCCTAGTGCTATTAAAACTCTTAATAAAATAAAGAAAATAACTTAAAACATGACTGGACATATTCCAGCCTGACCCAACAACTCAACAATATTAAAATAAAGGAAATAATTCCCTAAAACTATCCCATGACTCGTTGAAGATAAAATTCCTGGAAATCTGGAACTCTTGAAACTGCAAGCTGTGTAGAGACTTCCAAACTGGGCCTAATGAATTGGATAAACCCTTATTTTGTTTTGTGAACCAGATTTGAGAACTGGTTCTAGTCATGAACTGCAGCTTGGTCTGGTTCAGAAATTTGACCCATACTTGACCAAGTTGTACCACATAATATTGTTCTCTTCTTACTAGCTGGATCTGGATCACAGTGCAAGCAACTTATATTCTTCCTCAAGTTTCTTATGCTATACCATAGTGGGGCACCAGTCCATCACCCCACCATCTCTGAGTGTAAAGGTTGAGATTTGGGCAAGGTGCATCTTAGCTTCTTTAGTTGACTATGGAGACATTCAGAAGGTTTTAGTTTGCTTTCATCCTTAGAGAACCATTTTAGAGCAATGATAATTGGAGCCTCTGTAGGATGGTAAAAACCTTCAACATTTCAATGCGTTCAGACTTTGGTGCTGTTTGCTTCTCTTGATTTACTCATATAAAATTTGCAGTGGAGCGGTTGTTTTACGAATCCAACACTACGATTTGTTCAGTTTCTTGTTCGTTATTTCTTGTCCTTTTCTTTGAACAGGTTCATGCAACCAAGTCGGCAAGGCGAAATGTCAGTTTGGCTTCGGCCATATATCAAGGTGCACTAATGTGTTTTGGTGTTATCTGTTTTTGTTTATTAAACATTGCACTTACTTCTGTTCTGCTCCTGCAGTGTTACACTAATTTTGGTGAAGTAGTCTTTACACTGACGCGCTTTTTCAGAGATGGAGGGAAACATGATCTGAAGTCAAACAAAACCATTGGTTAAGTATCTTCTAGCCAAGTTATTAGACAATGCTTATCTTTTCACCCTACAATTCTATTATGTTCAAGAACATGGGATCGGCCCTGGTTGATTCCATTCTGATTCTGTGCCGGATAGTCCCAAATCAGGCAGGATCAGCCAAAAAAACCCTAGGATCAGTTAGACGAGTGCAAAAATCAACTTAACACAGGCTGGATCGGGTGTTGGACTGGATTGGCCCTGTGCCCAAGTTCTTAAACCATGTTTATATGTGATTTTCTTACAGTTCACTTTAGTTTTTCTAGAGTTAGTTTAGACTGCCCTAGGCCTTAGTATGCTCCACTGTTCTTTATTAAGTTCGTAGGAAGAAATTATGCAGCGTCACTTTCTCAGGGAACTGTGTGGACTATTTCTCTAGAAAGCTACCTATGGATGCCAGTATGCATTAATTATTTATACTGTATATGCTTTGAGAGTTTGAGTATCATGTTAGGCATGCGTCTTCATAAATGGTTCATGGTCGGTACATGCACTAATGGATCCGATCCTAGTTTCAGCTAGGATCTGAGATTTTGGTTTATTTTAGTTGAGGATCAGCCACTGATCTAGATATGGTCTGGATTGGTATCAGCCAGGACTGATATGTCCTAGATCCAAGGAAGATTGGTATTGTACTGACGCAGATAAGCAGATCTGATTGAACCTCTCAAAAAAAAAGTAGAAAAGGGAGGATTGGTAATTCAATGATCTCCCAGATCAGGATCATTTTGGACCTATACCAATATTGACACCATGCCCGGATCCAGATCTCTAAACCCTTGGCCGTCACTGAAGGAGACATGAAGAAGCATATTGGAAATGGGACACTCATTTATTGAGCATGCGGCCACGCTTCAACATGTGTATGACACATGGCTACCATGTTCCCCACTCACAACCTGTATGCTGATTGCTGACCAGGCCTTGAAATGAGCATACATGGAAGGTTGGGACATAGCTGCTACATGTCATGCTCCTGTTGGATCATGGCCACATGGCTCATTCTCAATTTATGATTGTGGTGCTGGCATTCCCATTGCAAACTTCCTAAGTATCAGCCATGGAAAGTTGTTGAACAAGTTACCGGGGAGAATTGCAATCAGTTGATCGTTCACTGTGTATCTAGTGGGTTGTTAGGCTTTTTTTTTTAGTTGGATTTGGACTTGAAAATTCAAAATGGCGCAAGGGTATCTGGTAACTCGGTAGGTATTTGTCTATCTTACAACCAATGATGGTTCAACTATTTTCTTATGGATTTTTACTGAATATTAGTTGCAGAAGTTTTTCTTGTGTTGGATTAAGAAAGGAAAGCAATCTATCTGCTTGTTAATGTTCAATGTTATGTTACAGGGGATGCCAAAGGGATGAAGATCATCCAGCCTAAGGACAAATTCTTAGAGGATAAATCTTTTATTGATTTGGTAATGTTTTAACTTTACCTTAGTACATTCTCTTATTTATGTCTATATTTTCTGATATGAACGTCCTAAAAGGAGACAGTTGCTCTATCTTCTGTTTTCAGATTACTCCGGTAGAAGGATATCGCTCTGAACAGCCATTATCCTCAGTACTTGCTGCCAGTAGAGGCAGCACCACCAGCCAGTTGGGAGAAATTCTTCCTGCTAACCGCTCAACTCTTAATCCTTGCAAGCAAACCCATCCTTTAGCCTTAGAATATTCTGGAGTTCTTTCTTGTGGTGAGAAAAAATCATGGACTTCCAAGCGAAAAGATCAACACTATCAAAACTGTGGATTAATTGATTTGACTGTTGATTCCCAGTCGGATGAAAAGCCTAGCACAGCTGAACTGGCAGTGTCTTGTTCTTCAAAGAAGCATAAAATATTGGAAACAGATTATGCTGTTACTCAATTTTCTAAAAACTCTCTTTCCCATGAGCACTCATATGATGTCAAGACAGCACATCCAAACAACACTATCATAAAATTAGAGAAATGTGGGAAACACTCACAGCCTTCTGTAGGTGGACCAGCAGAAATTGTTACTTATGAAAGTAGTAGAAACATGCAACATGCCCAAGTTGGTTCTGTGGAGATAACTGATGATGACATGTTGGCACGGAAGAGTGCTAAGTCTCCTGATAGACACAAGGGTGTCCACTGTAGCACTGAATCCTGTGTTAATGAGGAAAAGAAAGGATCTGATTTTCTGATAGAGGTAAATTGTTTTATCTTCTCATTGACCTAAAAAATTTGACTTCTTATTTTTCTTAGTGTAAGACAGAAAATTCTTCATGACACTTTTACTTTTCTCTAGCATTTTGGTGTTGAGAGACGAGAGATAGAAAGGCATGGAAGTTCGTGTCTTGTTTATTCCAGAAACTTCGAAATTAGTGTTACTGAAATTTG
This sequence comes from Protea cynaroides, assembly GCA_028583415.1. Taxonomy (NCBI): domain Eukaryota; kingdom Viridiplantae; phylum Streptophyta; class Magnoliopsida; order Proteales; family Proteaceae; genus Protea; species Protea cynaroides. The sequence continues at coordinate 96,351,799 of CM053274.1, forward strand.
TTAAACCATCTCCCTTGGAGAGACTTTGGTTTTAATTTATTTGTAATATGCTTTTATCATTTTTATGTAATTTACATTCCTTTTATGTTTAATAATTTTGGCTTAGTTTTGACATTCTAGCTTTTGCAAGTCAAAGCCTATGTAACGGCCTGCTGGTCCTAAATGCCCTTGGAGCTTGGCTTAATGCTCTAGATAATCTCAAATCTTTAGTCTATGTTGGAATATTTGTTTTATAGTTTTCCTTTCTGTGAGAAAATTAATCAACTCTCTTGTGGCTCAGTGATTTATCGGGTGTCATATTCTAATGTTCCTGGAATTTTATTCAGAAGAAAGGAGCCCGTTTTAATTTTTTTGTTTGAATTACAGGTTCAAGAAAAACTTTCAGCTGCAGAGTATAAAGAATTTGTGGGATTTATGAAGGCTTTGAAGTTCAAAACAATGAAGATTAATCACGTACTGCAATCTATTGCAAGTTTATTTTCTGCTCCAGGGAGGTTTCTTCTTCTAAAAAGGTATATCAATATGCTACTTCTGCAAGTAACATTTGCGATAATTCTCAAACCCCTTGACTCAATGAACGGGATGGTACTGCTCGTAACTCTGAAACGTTAGTTAGTCTTATGATAACCATCTTTTAGCCTGAGTTGCCACTTAAACTCTTCAATGCTGCACCTCATCCTCATGGTATGAAAAGCATTGCTAAGGCCTGGTGATTAATCACAGAAATCAGGCCCTTTGTCAATCATATACGGACCAGAGCATTACTTGCTCTCATCAACATATCCTACACCATGTTTACATATGTTTAACTATGCCTACATATTTATTGGAAACACTTTTTTTTCTTAATACTTACCAAATCAACTCTCTAGGGATTATATCATAAGCTTTTTCCAAGTCAGTAAAGGCCATATGAAGATTCTTCTTATATTTTATATATCTTTTCATTAGTTTTCTAAGCAAATAAGTAGCTTCCATTGTTGATCTTCTTGACATAAAACCAAATTGGTTATCCAAAATATTAGTTACTTGTCTCAAGCGAGTTTAATTTACTCTCTCCCATTATTTCATAGTATGGATTCCAAGTTTAATTTCTATAGTTTTATGGCTTTGGATATCATCTCTATTTTTATAAATCAGTACTATTCATCTGATATTTTTCTTGTGCTCATAATCTTATTATCTATTAATTCCTAAGCTCTTCCATACCTCTAATAATATCATTTGGACATACTGCTTTACCAATTTTCTTCTTGTTTAAAGGTTCCTTCGCTTCAAACACCTTAATTTTTACATATATATGAGGTTTGTGGTTTCTTGATGGTTATTCCAATGGTTCAAAATTTTGGACGAAATGCTGAAACTGGGCTAAAAATTTCAGTTTCAACATTGGTTGAAAGTTGAAACTATATGGCATGCTATTTTAGGGGTCTTCAATAGTTTTTTCACCGAAATGACTATATTTTGGTGCTATTTTGGCAATTTCTGTGGTATATTTTAACATTTCTATGGTAGATTTCTGTTTTGCCACAGTTGAAATCCCAATCAAAACCAAATTCTTGAACCTTGGTTATTAATACTCTATTACTTGGATCATTTTCTTAGTAAATTGTAGTCTTTGTAGAAATAGTTTGTCCATTTCTCTTTAATCTCCTTATCACTTATTACTACATTATCTTCCTCACTTTAAATATATCTATTATGATTGAAATTTATGCTCTTCTTTTCTCTCGTTTTTGCTAGTCTATAGATACTATCCCCCTCCTTTGTCCCTAATTTGATATAGAATCCTATATTGCTAGTCCTTGCTTTTCTTACTACCTTCTTAGCTTTGTTTCTAGAAAATTTATACCTTTTAAACTTCATCCTCCTCCTCATCCTCAATCATGCTGGACATGTATTTGAATATCTCTTCAAAACAGTGCCCTCATATTGGGACTTGTTGATGCTTAGATTTAAGGCAAGCATGTGCATGTGTATTTACTTAGGTGTATTGTAATGAATGTCTATAAAAACACAAACAATTAATAAGAAGCAGATATACAAGAAACGTCCTTGTAGGTAGAATCATATTGAGCTATGTTTATATGCGAATAATGCACAGTAGGTCCAAATGAGTGTCTAGTTGTGTTTACACTAATGTCTGACACAAGAAGGGTGATCGCCCAATATATCTACAGGGATGAAAAGAAATTATAAAACCAAGAGAAAGAATCACTTAAAAGGGATGACTACCTAATAGGGAAAGCCGGAAAAGCCCTAAATAGTAAATATAATTGCTATCTAACCATCCTGCTTGGGACAAGCCATCAGCCTAGCTATTGTCTAGTATCAATTTCCAACTGAAAGAAATATTATTATTCAAAGAGAGAAATTTTGTTCTTGTAATAAGATGCAAGTGTCTTCCATGGCCCATGCTCTTGTGCAGAACTGTTCTTCTTAATAGTAAACAAAGCTGCATTGTGCTCCACATCAGGTGTGATCACTGACCTGATCACTTACAGGACTTTTAAGGCTGAACTTCGTGGCCAACACCTTGTGAATAAATTTATGGTTTTGCTTGTTGCAGTGGGTAAGGCACTATCTTGATATCTGTGGTGGCTAATGCCCAACTTTTATCACATGCATGCGACTTTGGGCTCCTCCACCCCCCACCCTCCCCCAATGAAAAGTAAAGATATACTTCACAGCTCCTAAAAGCCCTTCAGCCATGCAGTTTTAGTGAGCAGAATATTCAATTGTTTAGATTCAATGGTTTAATGATCAGTCACGCGTCAAAGTGGACCTGTGTGCCTACCCGGCCCTCTGCATCAATGAGAGTTACGAAATGCCACGTCTCATTATGCAGCAACAATGAAAATCATGAAATGGCAATGTGAAGCTATCACCATTGCATTTCCTTGATCGGTCTCCAAAGTTCTCCTGGCCTGACCGCCTTGTCGAGAGCTCATTGTAACCCTCACGATCATTCATCGCATGGGAGGATGGGTCTGCACATCCGTCTCTGAAGAATGTAGCCATCTGAATTTCTCTATCACCAGCATCACCCTCCTGACCTTCCATACTTGCCTCTTCTATCCTCCTAATTGCTTCTTCATTTCAGGTCGCTGCTCAGGACTCTACTCTGTGCAGGCTGCATTGATGTGGAGCCAGCCTTTACATCTCCCCCCTGAGAGTTCCTGGAGCTTGCAATCTCAGGATCAAACAAGTACTTGGCTTCTCTCTTCTCCAACATTGTTGTGACCCACTCTACGGTGTCTGGTTTAGATTGAGAAGGGAATTTGCTGGTGAGCATCTTAAGGATTGTGATTCCAAGGTAGTAGATGCTACATTTGAGGGACACATGGTGGTATTGTACATAACTAGGGTGACTTGCATTTGTACATGGCCTGGGTGCTTGGATCGGGTTCGCTATCGAGAAATAGCCATAATCTGCAAGCAATGGCTCACTGATGCACAGGACGTGAGGAGAGAATTTTTTTATTTTTTTTTTTTGGGGGGGGGGGGTGTGTGCAGAGGGTGCGGGAGGGACAGAGATGCAGAGGGGTAATCCAGGGATTTTGAAGTACCAAGGGAGAAAAAAGGGAGGAAGTTTGTTTTTCTGGGGAAATCAGAAAAGAAGTTTGGAGTATGGGAGTTTGAGTAAATATAGGTCATCTATAGAGGAGTGAGAATTTTCCCATTTAATTGATATTGGTGTTGGTCTGGCACTCAACTAACAGTACATTACAAGAGTGATCTAGGTCCTTATTTCTGTAGACATAGCTTGAAGGTTAATTTCATTGGCTTATCAATCATCAAAGAAACAAAGATAAAAATTAAAATTTCAGCTTCCAATGCTATGATTCGTCTTCTCCTAGTGCTCATGCATATGTTTATGATCTATCGAAGATATAAAATATAATTGAACCATTATAAGATCTCAATTCCTTTCATCTTTTTTGCAGATTCAAGGATTATATCCCAGAAAAGTACCGACCTATGTATGAGCACCATCTTAGAATTAATGAGGCAGCTAACCATGGATGTAAGAAGCTATTTTCTTGTTGGTGAAACTCTATTTTGGTTAGCATGAAATTCTTTTGAGATTTGCTTTCCTTTTATATTTCATTTTCTTCTTTATTTCTTCCCATAATGCATCGATCTGTATGTTCAATTATCAGCTTAGCCCTGTTCAGTCCATTGCCAAGTATACTGGATTATTTAATTCAATAATTCCAACAATGTGTAATATCTAAATTCTATCTATGAAACCAAATGTTGGATAATTGCACTATATTTCCATGAAAGCAACATATCATTACAAAGCATAGAAATTGCTATCAGGAAGAAAAGCTTGAGAAAATATTAGTGATTAACCTTGTAGAATAGCTGTTGGAAATGAAGTACCTCTATAATTTCCTAAGAGTAACAGGTACAAGCAGAAGATAGACTGGTCATGTCAGAATTGAGATTCACACTTTGTTACCCGGACACTTCATGTATGCCTGGGATACCTGATACCTGTGTCAACATGAAGCCGCCCCCCCCCCACGACCACCAAAAAAAAAAGGGCCATTATCCAGAGCCTGTCTCACTTACTCAGGGTCCTGGGAGGGATGAGTTTGGAGGCAAACCTTTGGCCTTTTGTGCGCAAAGTGGCCGCTCTCAAGTCTCATACCTTGAATTTTCGCTAGCAGCCGGAACCTTTACCATTGATTCAACCAATGGCTCCTAATGTTACAACTGAACAGAAACTCAATTAGTTAAAAAAAGATCATCACCAGAATGCTAAATAGCATCATTTCAATGACATTTGTTCAAGAAAGAGGCTTAGTAATTTCCTCTTTTTTTTCTCTGTACTGCAGCTTAATTCATTTATAGTTGGATAGCTTGGTGTTATAACTTTCGTTGGCAAAGCTGAAGACAAACTTGATTCAGGTAAGTACTGTATTGTGCAGTTAATTACTGATATATTTACTAATATTTTGTGGTTTTGACTTGTAGGGAAGTGCTGGGATGACATGCTTATGATATTTGTGCAACCATACAAATTGGTCAGAATCCTCAAGTAGACAATCATCTGTTCAAGTTGGAATTCAGTTCCAGTGCAGCTACATGAATTACATTGTTGCTAAATGTTGGGATTTGTGAAACTTGACTTAATGTTTATAATCTGGGGCCACAACTCGGAAGCTCTCAAGGGACTCTAGATTCTGGAAGGCTGAAGTCTCTGTGGTCTTACTCTTACCAATCTGAATGTTGCATTTAATGAAATTTAACACATTGGAACTGCAAAGTTAAATGTATGACAGGTTGGACACTCATACAATTTGGCAGACCAGGGGCAAATTTAAGAGTTATTCTGATGGGAAGATTAGGCATGTAGGGTGCTGCTTGCATTCCTTTTTCACTTTCATTGGCAACATCAAACAAAGGAGCCAAGCAACCACTGTCAATTAATTGTAAAGTGAAACTGCCAATACTCTTGAGTGGATATGGAGGACAGGTGTTGCTGACGAACAATAGGAGGTGGTGAAAAGTATGATGGGTGGGCACTGGTGCAATTGTGCAAACGATAATATGAATCCTGGTTTGAAAATGAGACATGCGGCTTGCTGGAGCTATTACTTCAATTTCATGGGCAATGCCAGAAAAAAAAAGGGGCCAAGCAATACCCCTTTAATTAATTAGACAAATGGAACTAGTGATACTGCAGGTCTGGGTGCTTTATGGTGGATATGGGGGTTGTTTACGTGGTGGTGCTTGGTCAGACGGGTTGCTGACAGAAGTCGGTGATGGAAATAATGACTTCAGGAATCATATAGTAGTATATGGATGCTGTGGGCAGAGTTGGTGGAGTATTTGGGCCCATCGCTATTACCAGGTCCTAAAGAATGGTGGAAAAGATCATTACTACCATTAATAACTGAGATGAACTTTCTCATTAAAAAGGACATCTCAGTGCACAAGGCTTTTGCTATTGCTGGGTTTGAGGAGGGGCAGAATGTATGCAGTCCTATCCCTGTAATGCAGAGGCTGTTTCCATGTTTTGAACCCATGACCACCGAGTTGCAAGATGAACTTCTCTCATTATGTTAGAAAAAAATCTTCGATGACAGAAGAATTGGGTTTCATGTGTATGGATGCCCCTTGGAAAAGACTGCATGCAATTATGTCTGGCATGACGAAGCACTTGTACAACGATGGGTTTGGAGCTGCAATGATGCTACAAGTTAATTATTCTTGTACACTATGGTTTTGCAACCTTGAAACATTTGAATATTTAATATTTAAGATGATTATGAGACTATCTATGCCGGATGGACTTGAATATATTGCTTTGAAGGAGCTAAATTAAATGGTGTAACTACAATAGGGAATTTTGAGATAGGCTAGTGCAATACTTGCAAAGTACAGAACTAGAACATATTACTCCAGGGTATTGAACAATGAAGTATCAGGAAAAACTAGTGGAGTCTCCTTTCTTAGTGTGGAACAATGATAATTAGATGATTCAGGCATGTGCAATAATCTATGAGTGTCGCAACAAAGAATGACAGAGGAGCTATAGTGAAACAGAAAAATGAAGATCACATAGTTCTATTATTGTTTGTTTCTGGAGGTTGGAACAATGCCCAGGCTAAATATCCATCTATCAAAAGGGTAACCCTTGCCTCTTGCACAACTGTCAAATCAATTATGCCACTTTTGAAACATGAGATATAAGGGCCAGGGAAATCAGTGAAATAGGAATATAGGATGGGGAAAAGGCTGAAAAAAATTTAATTTCATTTGGTGAGAAAACAACCAAATAATTATGAGGGGGATGGGTGGGGTAGTTTACTGGATGCGCTGCTTTGTTTTTCTTTATTAAAGCTGAGTAATTTTTTTTGTTTTTTAATTAATGTTACCTACACAATTGGAGGAATAGAACCTGAAATCTGGCATTGGAGTTGGCACATTCTCTTTGATACGTGTGCTGATGGAGTTGATGTTATAAACTGCCCACCCTTAACGAAAAGAAAAGGAAAAAGGATAAAGTGAGAATTAGCTATTACATAATACATCTAGAACAGACATGTTTTATCATTCTTGGTTTATCTTATATTCTTAGTATTGTATTTAAAACCAAGAATGTTCAGTTTGTCTATGCAAGCCAATTGATTTACTTTTTCTCTCCCTCCCTTTTAACCTTACTCTGTAGTTTTGAAATATTGAATCTGGTTAGAAAATAGCCTCCGATTCTCCATTTTTAGTCGGATGGTTGTAGCCTGAACCTGAGAGGCAAACCATCACCTTGTGATAGTAGAGGCAATTCTCATCTCATCTGCTCAATATCCCATTGATATTGATATGATTCTGTCATATTTTTATAGCTTCTTCCAGATGTTGAATATGCGACAACTTTATCTCACTTCACTTTTGATTTTAAGAGTTCTGACTCAGGCTGATAAAGTATTCGCTGTTCATACCAATGCCAGCAGTGGTTGTAATATCTGTACATACATTGGAATTTTAGTAGCTCATGTCTTGCCAATGGAGTGACTTTAATTCTTCCATTTGTATACTTCTTATGAAATAATACCTTTGACAATGAAGAGGTTATAGGATTTAAGTCTTGGCTTTTTTTTTTTCTTCGGACATGATCCAAGTAGAATTTCACGAGCCATCTAATTGGAGAATTCATGAGATCAGTAGCCATCCTTTGTGCTACTATGGCAGCCATGGATCGAGTTTAGTATTGGATTATGTTTTGCACAAAACGAACTGGGCAACCATAATTTAGACCTGAGTCCTATATTTATGGACAAGGTGGGGCTTGACCTGCGAAACCAGGCTGGATCTAATCTTGTGGTGGATCACGAAGTTGATAACAACTTAATCAGCACTGCACCAAATATTGTGCCGATCAAAGCATCATTAAGGAAGACATGTCACTCTGTGCTCATGTATCAAGATTCAGAATTGGGGATTTTGCCCTTGAGAAGTCCCAATTTAAACTTTTGGTTTAATACATGCATATTGCCTGAACCTGGATCTCAGTAATGATTGCCAAACAGCAGTAAGGATCCAACCACTCATAGTGCATTAGTAGATAAAATCTTTTTTGATATTACCGAGGGAGATTTGCTAACCTGCATAGGTGGTGAAATGACACTCTGTTCCTGGTCATTTTTTGGTGACTCTTCTCTAGGCATTTTACCTTTTCATGTACGAGGACAAAAAACACAATACGATAGTTGTTTTACCCTCTAATGAGAGGATAAAAAAGCACAATAAGACAGAGAACCCTAGCCTATATATATAGGCAAATTAAAAACATAATACGACAGAGAACCCTGGCCCATATCCTAGTGGTTGTTAGATGAGATATGGTTGCACCGACTAGGCATATCGGCCTATCTCTTCAAGCAGACGTTGAGTATTAAACGATGTGGTTTTGGGTTGAGAGTATGGCTTGGTTTTGATTCAGTGTGTAATAAATAAAATCAAAATTGAATCGTTTATTAAACGGTTTTAAAATGTTTGTCAAAATCGATTATTAATCGTTTTTGATTTGTAAATAGTTTTGTCGTTGGAAGGGAGAGGAAGAGACTCGAGAACAAAGAAGAGAAAATCAAGGTAAGCTTAGTTTTAAATGTTCTATACAATTGGTTTAAATGATTTTATTTTTTAAACTAGAATTGAATTGATTAATTAGACGGTTTTATTTTTAAATTAGTATTGAATTGTTTAATGACTGGTTTTATGGTTTCGGTTTAAATGATTTGATTTTGGTTAATCATTTCGATTCATTTTAACACCCTTTGGACCCATGATGAGCCAAAAATAAAATGAACGTAAATTGTATATATGGCTTATTTTCTCATCTTTATCGAATGATCAAAATCTCATGTTACATCTTTTATTGTTTATGCTTAAATCATTCTAAAAAACCAAAAGGAGAAAGGGGGGAGGGAGGAAAACAACAATTTCTCAAAGGAGGGAAACAAGACTCAAGAGGAGCCCCCACATGAAAATATTTAGAGAGGGGGTTTCAAGCTCCTAGGAAGAATCGTAAGTGGCAGCTTAGAGGAAACCTCAAGAATACCAAAATGAAATTTTTATAAGTAAGCAAGAGCATTACATCTCCTTTCCTCCTCTCTCCTGTCGTCACTGTTTTGTCCTAATCTCCTTTTCTCTTCTTCTCTCCTGTCCAAACCTGGTGGTTACAGATTTAAATTGAGAAAACAGTCTCTTTGCATTATGGGCAGAAGGCTCCTTATATTCTGTTCGTCCTCAGGTCTCTTCTTCTCTCCTGTCCAAACCTGGTGGTTACAGATTTAAATTGAGAAAACAGTCTCTTTGCATTATGGGCAGAAGGCTCCTTATATTCTGCTCGTCCTCAGGCTCCTTACATTAAAATTACATTTTAATGTAATTTCGTGCATTAAAATGTCCTTGGCTACGAGATATCTTCGCCCCCGGAATTCTGACGTAAAATGACTATCAGATCGACGAAGGCCTCAAGTATGTCTTTGTAAAACTTCTTCTCGTTCAGCTTCAAGTAACATAAGAGAAGCTCTTCCATGAAGTTCCAATCCACAACCTCATGCTGGTTCAACTTGGCTTCGACCATCACTTCCATGGATTGTTGGAAATCCTGATAGGGATCTTGTGTGATGGTAATCACCGCAATCCTGTCGTCGGGGAGGTCCAGGTTCAGACTCTTTATCTCATCAGACAGAGTAATCGAGCTCGACCCAATGTCGTCTGACAAGGATGAGCACGACTGGTACTCTTCCAGTAGTGAATTAGAGGCGCAAGTCGACACGAAGAACCGATTCGATGCTCGTATCTCAGGTGGTGGTTCTCCCAACCTGGGTGATTCGAAGAGATATATTCTGGGACTGGTGCTTTGGCCACCTCTATCTTCGTTTCCGTTGTTGCTAGTGTCGCAGTAGAGAAAATTGAAATTCATGCAGAGGAAGCGATCGATGTCGGTGAGAGTTACATCATCATTATCATCATCATCATTACCATCTTTATGGGTCCGATTTACAGAGAAGGAAGAGGTCTTAGGGTGACTGCACCCTGATAAGATCCAATTTGAAGAACTGTTGATTGAATTTGGATGGATAGGAAGTTGGGTTGGCATGGGTTTTTTGAACTTGTTAGAGAGATATATTTGCAGAGACTTTTGAAAACTCTTGCCCTTGGGCATATTTTTGTTAGGTGGGTTGATATACAGTAAAGAAGCAAGATAAGGGGAAAAAAAGAAAAAAGAGAGGAATAATTGGAACAGTTGTATGAAAAATGTAGAGATGGAGGTGATGTTTTATAATGATGATGAGGAAGTAATATAGAAGTTTAGCTATAAATGAGAAGATGTGTTATCAATGTGAGTAGCTGGGTGGGGTTAATGTCTTTAATTGGAAGGGTCAGTACCTCCTGATTTGATTTGTTACCAAGTATGAATTGTTTTTGAATTTAATGTATTTATATGTTTTTGGAAATAATTTAGATTTGGGAGATTTTGTTTTTGATTTTTCTTGGATAAAATTTTTGTTTTTGATCATTATATGGAATTTAATAAGTAGACATATTTATTTGGAGGGTATAACTTGTTAGTACAGTTTTTTTTTTTTTTTTGGTAAAACTTGTTAGTACAGTTTAATAAATCTATAAGGGCATCTTAAATATCTATCACTGACTATTTTATACGAAATTAACTTTTCTATTTACAAGTATAATTTCAGTCCAAATAATGTAAAATTTCAATCCAAATAGCACGACCATATGGTAAATAGAGGGTTGAAAATTCAAGATTGTATTGTAGATCGCGTTGCCACATCATCATTCCACTTGGCAAGTGAAAATATGCCGCTTTGATAAATTTATCAAAGTGTATTGCTCAAATTAGGTTTTCCTTTTCTTGAAATAGGATAAATTATATTTGAGGTATCCAATGTTTTTGAAAAAGGCATTGGGGTGTTCCAAGTTAAAAAAATGACATTTGGAGTACTTTGTGAACAAATTTTATTATAATAAAAAAGGATTTGAAACTTGATTGGATGGGAAGCACCCACAATACAGTGGTGGCTCGCAAGCTAACTAGTGAGCATTGGTGTAAGTCCAAAGAGTCGTGTTTGAATCTTATCCCTCAGGTCTATGAGCCCAATTTCTCTACAATTCTCCCTACCTCCCCTCCCTCGAGCTCGTTTGGGAGCCCACTATCTCTCCCGGGGAAAAAAAGAAAAAGAAAAGAAAAAGAAAAAAAACAATAATAAGGGAAAAAAGAACTACTTGTTGGTATATACTTCTGTCTATATCTTTTTTTCTTGAAATCTAAACACCTTTTCTCTCTCTTCTAAGTGATTAGTTATTGATTTTTTTGTACTCTCATTTCTCCCCCTCTCCCCTTTATTTTATTTTATTTTTTGCTAATGAAGAATATCTAGACATTTGGCTTGACTAGTCCTGCAAGGTCATATTGACTCCACAATCGCATGGACCGAATCATTTTGGGGTTGAACGAGAACTATTCTACTTGCACCCGAAGCTGAAAAAGAAGAACACTTTTACACCCTGTATTAGTGGCCCAAGGACAAAAAGACGAATATTTCCCTCCTCCAAACAAAAGATTATAATATACTCGTTAACTTATAAATCCTCTTCCCTAATAATACATTTATTAAGGTTAAACCCTAATCCCAGGGTGCCTGTATTGCCACTTATAATTAAGGTCACTTCGTGAGGATGCCTTCAATCAAAATCTCATGACTCATATTGTGTTCGTACAAAAATATGCCATAAAGTCATTTGTATTACAACTTACCTAATCGCTAACCGAACAAAACCGTACAACTCAATAGCTAACCAATAATTATACATGAAATAAATTCCACATATGACACTTTGATTGGACACATTTAACCGGGGTAATAGTGCCGAATCAAGTCAATGGGGTCATGGCTACAAATTTAGTGAATATTAAAGGAAAAAACAAACAGTTCTTCAATGGTCTCATAGCTGGAGTTTATGGGTGGATGATATTAATTTGGTAGATAGATGTAATCATTGATTTAGGGCTCTTTTAGTACCAGCAGGTGATTCGAATTTTCTGGGAGTTGATCTCGTGCAGAACTTGTCAGCATAATTGGCAAGGGTCTTGTCAGCATAATTGGCAAGGGTCGATTGTAGATGTAATCATATGGTGTTAGGTGTAAATATCAACAATTAATAAAGGCACGTTACACAGATTTCATCATAATAGTTAAAACAATGAGGACAAATAAGTCTTTTTATAAAGAATCATCGTTAGGGGCATATCCATCAATACCAACTCACTTCAAGGCTAAGGGGTAAGGCAATCCATCATGAATTCTGCATTGTACTCTAAAGGCAGTCAATGACGTCAGCATCTCGAAACCCTGTAAATACTAAATACTCTCCAAACCCAAGGTCACATCACTGGAATATCGTAATAACTCCACTGTTTTTTATCTCGATCAAATCACCTCGGCACTTTTACTATCATAACACTACCTACCTTGCTTTCATTATTCTTTCTCGAATGATCTGACCAAATTATTTATTTGTGGCTTAGTATCCTATCTTAAGCTATAAGTCCAACCTCTTTTATCCTGTTTTGTTTTCTATAGATCAGTCCCACCACGGAAGATCCAGACCGACACGAATAGTAGTCGCAACATATGGTAAAAGAGAAAACCGTAGATGGAGGTTTAAAAGTACTCCTTTGAAGGTCTGATATGCCTAGACTAATCTAAATCCAATCTAATTCTCTTTTTTTCATGGGTGTGAAGAAAATTCGATCGAGCATAAGGCCATCAAGTTATTTAACTCGGAACGATTTTCTCTGCGCTCACATCAAGAGTGTATCCATTGGTTCTATTCACCCACCAATTTAATGGTTGACTAGAATATTCTCTGAACATTTGTTTAAATGGAGAGAATAATAATGAGATGTCAATGGTAAATAAAATAAATTGATGGACACCAAACCGGGTTCCATGTTATAATTATTGGTAGTTGGCTTTGAATGGATCCCAGCTAAAGTTTAATTGAAGACCACATTTTAATGTTGATTTGGGACCATTTGGTATGATGGGGTACAGATTTGTCAGTGAATCAATCATAATTCCTTCGAATCTAATCATTTTTTTTTTTGGTTAAGACTTAGCACCTAATCATAAGTTACTTAGAATCTAATCATATTGTAGAATTGTACATGTCTCCTTTTCGGATTAAACGTGTCCTTCCCCTCCTTTGGGGAAATTTCAAGAGTGGCTCCACCCTTGAGAGATCCAATGTATCATTTTATTCCCTTTTTTTTATTTTTATTTTTATTTTTATTTTAATCTTCTAATAAAACGATTTATGCATAAAAAAAACTTGCATTCTTTTATGGTTTTAAATAATTATGGGTTTTTCTAGCTTATAATTGTGATAAGTTCGTTTCACTGTCGTATTTGTGTTAGTCTGTAAATGAAATACCAAAATTGTTTTTGTATATTACGGTTTTTGTGATGACTTAATAAAGTTGTGTTTGGTAAGTCTCCCAAAGAACAGTTCTTCTGTTCTTCCGTTCTGATAGAACAGCTAAAAACTGTTCAGAACAGCCAAGAACAGTTAAAAACTGTTTGACAAATCTAGTTTGTTCTTCTGTTCTCACAGAACGAACCGGATGAAAAGAACATCTAAGAACGAAAATTTCAGAACATGGTTTACCATGTTTTTACGTTCTAGAATAATTTTGAAAAGAACAAAAAACTAAGTTGTGTCCGATAAAACCTGACACCCTTTCTACCTACTTCCATACACGAAGAAGCACATCTTCCTTGTTCGTTCTCTGCAAGCACAACAGTTATTTTCCCCTCATCTCTCTCCATGTCTCTCTCTCTCTCTCTCTCTCGTCTTTACTTCTCCTCCATCTCCATTTTTTTTGTCTGAAATTTTTTTTAACATTTTTGTAGAAACTACTCCTTGTTCGAGCAGGTAAATCTACTACTGTTTCGTCTCCATCTCTGCAACTTGCTTGTTCTTTGTTTTGGGGATGATCACCTCTCTTTTTCCCTCTTCCTCTCTCACACGGTACCAGGGGATTTCTATCTGAATCAGTACATCGGGTTTGCAGATTTGGATCTGAAACTAATGTGTAGATGGTTCTGTGATTTAAGAAATTAATGCTTTGCTGGTTCTGTGAAATTCACATCTATTTGGCTGTACTCACCAAAAGATAATCAAGTGGACTCTTGATTATTATTCCTGTGCTTAATTCTTTATCAAATATCGACTGAAAACGTCAATACTGACTTTATTTTGTTCTTTTTATTTTCTGTTTCAAATTCCAGATATGAATTATTTGTGTTCTAAATTCTTTTGGCATGAACCCAAATGATAACTACAAATAAAAAATAAAAAATAAAAAATAAAAAATAAAAAGGTCTGCGGCTCTAGATGCATGGAATTTTATTTTATTTTTTGGAAAATTTTCTTGTTTAATTGATCAACTTATCTCCATCAACCCATAGGTACAATTTATAATTAAATGACATTAATATTAATTAATTTGGTAAGATATCGATTTAATGGTAATTCTGTAATATTTGAATCCTTTGAAAAAAAGTGTTCTAGAACAAATTTTACCAAACAACAAACAAGTTAGAACAATGTTTTCAAACTAGTTCTGGAACATATTTGCCAAACAGTTTTAAGGCCAAAAGAACAGCCAAAGAACATTATTTCAAAACAGAACAGAAAAAGACCATCTCTTCCGGTTCAGAACAAGAACAAGCGAGAACGTTATCAAACGCAGCCTAAGAGTCCATTAAAACGAATTGATTACAACTACATATTGTAACCACCCTTGTTACATTCAAATTGACCTAGATAGTCATAGATATCAATACACGATAGGTAGAGTTGGCCTCAGCCGACTATGATATGAAATCTTGTAAGTGAACTGAGAGGAAGGGAAGGGAAGGTATGATACGACAACTTGTAAGCCAGAAGAAGGGAAGCTAGGAAGGGAGGGGAAGGGAAGGGAGAAGGGAGGGAAATTTGTTTTAAAAAGGAAAAAGGAAATAAAGAAACATTTATAAACATAATTATTATAGGAGAGTGGTTTTGGGGGAGCAGTTTTCAAAAAGGCACTTTTGTAGGTGGTTAGATAAAGCGAGAGGGTATTATAGGAACTTCAAATACAGGGGGTGAGAGACTTTGCACGTTATTGAGGGTGAGATGTTTCATACCAATCCCCTCCTTAGTTTAGGGGTGTACCAGCGAAAATTATATAATGAACTTAAAACTGAAAACTCTTAACCATATAGAAAACGAACTACATGCGAGTACTATTTATCCTCTCTCTCCTCATTTATTACGCCTCCACATTTTAATATCCTTGATCCTTTCTACTGAAGGTGCGAAATGATTGTTGGAGACCATGCTCGCATGTACGTACGATTCCTGATAAATTGCTAGTGTGTAGATCCTCGATCAATTTAACACTTATGTTTTTCAATATCATAATTTTTCCTTTTTCAGATTCAAGGTATTTAATTTTTAATTAAACGAACATAGTTACATACTTATGTTAGGTAATTAATTTTCTAATTTTCTTTTGATTCGAAAGGGAAGGATTCGATGAGCTACCCGACTTGGGAAATTTTCCAAAGCCACAACAATCAGTGGACAAGAATTGATTTTGTTAGAAGAGAGCCTACAAGGTCATGGAGGAGAGAGAAACTATCACCATGAGAGGGAATGCTAGTTATGTGAGAAAGTATGGGAAGAATCTCCAAACCGTTGACTTGGGAATATTATTTGGTTGATTTAATTTTCACTTTATTTCTTTTATTTTCCTTTGTAATGAGACATTTTTTCCAGAGGGCCTTTCTTCCCTTCGGACGTTTTGAACAATGAAATTCTTTGTTTGACATAAAAAAACGAAGTTAAAAGGTGTTTATCATTATTGTGATAATCTTTTTTATTTTTATTTTTTAGAAAAAATTTCATCTAACCCCCAAAAACTATGTCAAATTCGATCTACTCCAACAATTTTAAAAGTTTCATCTACCACCCAAAAAATTTCCAAATGTCTCATCTACCTCCCAAAAATTTTCCACCGTTAGTCAAAGAGACCCCACCCGTTAGTAGAGTTCCGTTAGTTACAAATATTAGGACAATATTGCCCTTATTCCAAAGGTAAAAGACCGTAATGCCCCCAAACTAAAAAACACCTTTACCTAAAACCCAACGACGGTGAGTTGCAGAAAATGGTTTTGTTTGAAGGAAGATGAAAAAGCACTTGTTTTGTACCTGAGAATAGCTATCAAATCTCTCGGAACGGATTCGTTACCGAGTTTGAAACGTCCGTTGATGAGTCGATTAAGCCAGAGAGGTCTTGATGCAGGTCTCTAATATAAATGGGAGAAAATTGGGCGATTTCTAACTGGAGATTATGAATACCTAGATGTGATCGTAGAAGGAAATCGGTACTTGGTGGAAGTGTCATTGGCAGCTGAATTCACGATTGCTCGACCGACAGATGAGTATCTGTCACTGCTGAAGGTGTTCCCTGTAATTTTTGTTGAAAAACCAGAGGAGCTGAATTTACGATTTCTCCAGAAACGCTAGTTCCGATGAGAATAAACCTCCTGAGATGCCTGAAATTGTCGAGCTTTCCAGTCAGAGTCCCGACCATAGATGGATTTTCGATGAACACAAGTTCTTCTAAGGTAGAACCCAAGGTTGAGAGGAACCCAGGGAAAGAAACCTGGGTTTCTGTGAAACATCTGTAGAAGAAAAGCTTGCGAAGATAGATGAAGGAGAAGAGTCGAGGGCAAAACATGGAATTAAAAGTGCAAGGAGGGTTAGGAGAGAAATCTGAAATGTAATCGAAGTTGAGCTCTGTGATGTGAGGCGTAATGGTACCGTTTTCGTCTGAGAAATAGTCACAGACGATGCCATGAGGAGCTGAGTTGCAGAGGTCGTCAGGGAAGAGAGATCGCCAATCGATGCTGGAGTTGATTGAATCCAACACTTGATATAGAGATTCCTGCTCGTCGTAGTAGAGGGAAGTAGAAGAGACAGAGTATGCAGCGATGAAGCAGAGGACAAGAAGGCAGAGGAGAGCTATAGAATGTGTATCTTCCCTGTAAATCTCATCATGGTCTATATCCAGTGAAATCATTTTCTAGAGATGGGTTTCACATCTTATTTTACCTAGAGCATGTCACCGAGTTTCGACCATATTTTTCGACCGAAAATATGGTCAAAACTGAAATTTTAGCCGAATTTTTGTATTTTTGGTACCGAGAGCACATCTCGTTACGTATAAACCAAAAATCGAAACATTTCGGTTGAAATAAAAAATTTCGGCTGAAATTTGAAATTATGGTCGATACCCAGTATCGTTTCGGGTTAGTTAAAATCTGAAATATTCCGGCCGAAATTCTTAACTATTCCCATAACTCAATGTTTTATTTTAATGTTTTAAAGTTTCATTTTAATGTTTTAAAGAAAGGACAAATTAGTAACTTTATCTCATTTTAATGTTTTAAAGTTTGAAATAGAAACGGTAGAAATGTCTACTCATATGTTCAGTCCATTCTGTCAGTTAAATGGAGCCGGTTAGAATATCTAGAAACCATTGGGTCGTAGATCAAATTTGACATAGTTTTTGGGGGTTAGATGAAATTTTTTCTATAATATATTATACATTATATAATAATATATAAGGAAATATATGCATATGCCCCAACATGTATTGGTCCGGATTGATAAGGATTGACTGGGTTGGGCCAAGACTGGCTTGGGTTGAGCTAAGTTGATTGGATTGACTGAAATTAACTGGGTTTCTCTCCCTATCATTTCATGGACCATTTCCACTGTCATTCTGCATGGAATTTTTTGATAACTTCTATTCTCAATTTTCTGCATTCACTTTGTAGAACATTAAAAATGAGGAATATTAGAACTTGAATCACCTCATTTGAAAATAAAATGGTTAACTTATGAATTTCTGAAGTTTAAGCGGACCAATTATCGGTAATTTAACTGACCATTCTGCATGGGATCCTTCGGAGACTTCTATCGGAAATCCTTTACGTCCACTTTGTAGAGTACTAAAAATGGAACATAATGAAACTGAAATTACCTGATTTGGATATGGGATGATCAAAATATAGATTTTCAAAGATTAAAAGACCATTTTCATATGTAATTTTGCATGGCACCCTCCAGAGACTTCTACCTAAGATTTTCCACGTCCACTTTGTAGGACATCACAAATGAAGAATAATGGCTTTGGAATCATCTGAATCCGACGTAGAACGGAAAAGATATGAAGCTTTGAAGTTCTAACGATAACTTTGCATGCAAGCTTGCATGTGGCCCACTGGTGACTTCTACCGAAAATCCTTTACGTCCACTTTGAAGATGACTAAAAATAAGGAATAATGGTACTTAAACCATATGATTCAGATGTCGGATGATCAAGATATGATGATTTGAAATTCAAACAATCCAACTTACGATAATTTGCATGAAAGCCCCTGGGATTATTTATGATAATTTCAGAAATGTCCCTTGTACGTATCATCCGACTAAAATGACCATATTTTCTTCATTTGATATCAGAATTGGGCAATTCTGGTATCATTTCGAAGATAATTTCATGACCTATGCATCCATGCAGATTACAGCCTATGACCTTGCTGTGGGATCCATTGAAAACTTCCTCAAATTCATAGACTCATTGAAAACTTCTTCAAATTCACAGTAAAAAATCCAAACTTTCAATCACCTTTCGCCCTTTTATTGTCCACACACCAGCAGGACTTTGTTTAGTTGGGATGACAAAAATGCGGTGCTTGCAGGTTTGTGTCTTGTATTCTGTGGGGTCCACACAATTATAAGGGTAGTATTTGTATTAGGGTATGAGTCTATTACATGTACAAGGGTAAAATTATAATTGTGGGGGGATTAGGATTTCTAGATTATCTTATATATTGTCTCTGTGTGAGAAAATCTAGGTAAAGTCTAAGCAAAGGAGGACACTGTGTCAGGTGGAGAGAATTGTAGAGAGTTTTCTTGGCAATAAAGAATCTCTGTTTCTCTGTGGTGGAGGTAGGTATTCCGATTTGGGTGCTGACCCATAGTAAATCCTGTGTTGTGTGTTTTCTTGATCTTCGTCTCTTTCTCGTGGTTGTGCGTTCATCCCTAACAAGTCGTATCAGAGCCAGGTTTGATAGATCGGTTACGAATATGAAGGAAGGGAGGTGCACAAGGATTATTGGAGAAAGAGGAATTTTTATCTCTCTAAAAGATCAGAATAAGAGGATCACAAGAGGGAAAGAAAGGAATGGTAAGAGCAAACCTTGTTTCCTTTTCTCTTGATTTATTTTTTTGAAAAATAAATCGTTGAAACCGTACAAGTACGGTAGAAGAAAAGGTAAAAAAAATGATGAAAAATTAAAAGAATATAAAAACAAGAAATTTGTTTTCGGTTTTTTGTTAAAGTCATCATTGGTTATTTGTTCCATTCGTTGGAGACGTAGAAGAAAGGAAAGAAAGAAAAAAAAAGGGTTGCTTTTCCTTGGTACGGTGAAAAAAAAGAATAAAAAAATGGTCTATTGTACGATTCGGTGTTCGTATGTTGTATCACCCAAAGAGAAGGGGAAAACATAGAGGTTGTTGTCTCAATGATTTTTGGGTGCTACGGAGTCATTGGATGGCACGGATCGAGCAGATTCGGTGTCCTTGGTATCGATTGGACAGTCTTGTGCAAAAACAACGGTGATTGAAGCTCTTGGAAGTTGATGGCAGACACAGACGGTAAAGAAAGAGTTAATCGGATGGCGGCGAAGGGTTCAAACTTCTCCATAGAATCCTTCAATGGCTAGAATGATTTCACCTTGTGGCAACAACGGATGAAGAATATTTTTACGCGGGAATGGACTGTTAAGGCTCTCAAAAAGAAAGCTGACAAACCAGAAAAGTTGACTGATGATGAGTGGCTAGAGTTGAGGGATCTGGCAAATAGTACCTGTCACACCCCAAATTCTGATCCAACCAGAACGGTGTGAGTGAACCGTCATTGAACCAACGGTTCACACCAGGATCTCGAATAGGCCGTGTCCACCCATACAAACCAATTACACATAACCACAATCAGAATATAAACATACAGCGGAAGACTTTAAATAGAATGAACTGAGTATCTACTGATAATTTAAATAAATATCCCATTATTCAAATTCAATCACATAAAATAAATATCTATTACATCTCTTAATAACAAACGAAAATAACTGAAACAAATAAATAAAATCCATCATAGGTACACGCAGAAAGGGCACTCGCATGAAGCGTCATGCTCGTCCTGTCCTGCCTGTACATCCAACACCGCAGCACCACCATACGCCGGAGCGTTTACGTAATCGTCCACGGTATAACCCGCATCCGGATCTAAAACAATGTATATACAAAGGGTGAGCACACAACACATCTCGGTAAGGCAATCGGACAGTTTCACAAGATTATGCATGAGTAACAATCATTTTATCTTTGTGGTCCGATTTTAAGTTTGCAATGTGCTATAGAAAGGTTTGGTGGCCCCCCACACCTCTATACACGAGTGTGTGGCGTCGCACAGGAATCACACTACCACCAACCCACATGCACCCATCATGGAATAGAGATAGAGCTAAGGTATACCCGCACCTCCCGATACTCTACCCATACCCGGTACCTAGTACCACCCAACAATGGTCGGGACAACATCAATATCGGAGACCAACGTACCACGATCTTCCCCTGATACCCCACCCGTACCAAGCTTGTTAAGATAGAATACTACAAAAGGTGCCAGTGTGAAGAGCGATCCCAGGCCCATGCCCCACTCCACACACCAACGAAAACAATCACATGCCTAACAATCACATCCTATGAATGCATGAACAATAATAATAACCGAAAGTAAGGATGGCATGTGAATATGCACAAACATCACATCATAGATATTCAATGATTAACAACGATTTACTGTCCATTAATTATTAGGTTTAGGTCAGATTCCCTTACCTGACGCTCGTTCGATCACTTGCTCCACGTCACAAGATCCAAACGATATGTCACAAAGTCCTACATAATATTAGGGTTCCATTAGAATATATTATTTAGGGTTTCATGTTGGTCGGAAACCAACATGGTTACAAAATACCCTCACAGAGCTGACCGGTGGCATGTACCGGTCGCAGCTCTGTGGGAAAGACTGGCGACCGGTATGGTCAGCCGGTCCCCCACAAACAACCTCCCGAGAGGTAGCGGTCGCAACATACCGGTCGCACTATGTGCAACCGGTATAGTCGACCGGTATGTCTCCGGAAGACCATACATGGGTTCTTCGACTGCCGTCGACCATCCTCCATGGATTTTCAGGGTTTCTCCTATCCATGCTAAGTCTAGGCTTTGAGTTAGAGCTACCCCTAACTCATTCAAGTCTCGTTTCGACGAATATCATCTCGAAACTCGAATCTAGGGTTTGACGGCAACTTAGGGTTTATTGGCCAATTTAGGGTTTTAGATCAATACCTACTTTGCATGGTATTGATCCACCCACACAACTATCATAGGGTAAGAAGATGGATCCAAACACTTACCGTTGACAGGTGTAGCGAGAGCTTCGTCAAACGGTAATGGCGGCACCTCCTTCTTCTTCCTAGCTCCTTCTCCTTTCCAAGCTCTTTCTCTTCTCTAGGGTTTGTGAGAAACAATGGAAAGGATTTGAGGGGTTTAATGGTGTATTTATAGGCTAGAAATAGGGTTTAGTAACCCTACTAGGATTAGGAAATTTCTAGGATTCGAAATCAGGAAAGTGGGACCCGCAGAGACTAATTTCCAAATTCCCACACATAGCTGTGCAGGCCATACCGGTCGACCGGTACCATCATCCGGTACCATCGACCGGTATACCTAAATCAGGTATCATTGGTCGACTTCGGTCCGATTTCGTACCTGTTTGTTATCTGCTTGCCCCGTCTGGCTCGGTGATGATCGGAAGACCTGTCACGACACAAAACCAAGGTTTAGACCGGGTTTTCAGAGTGCGGGTCTTACAGTACCATCCAGTTGTTTTTGGCGGATAACACTCTTTATGAGGTCATTAGTTTGGAGGATCCAGAAGAAGTTTGGACGAAATTGGAGAGCATATACAAGTCCAGGTCATTGACAAATCGATTGTTTTTGAAGAAACAATTATATGGCTTTCACTTGTCAGATGGAGTGAAATTTGAGGTGCATATTGACGAGTTAAATAGGATTCTGACGGAGTTGTTTGCTCTTGATGTGAAGATCAAAGAGGAGGACAATGCACTTATCCTGTTGGCCTCATTGCCTCATTCATTTGTTCACATTATGACTACCCTGTTGTCTGGTAAGGATACTCTCAAACTTGACGATGTTATTGCTGCTTTGATGATGAATGAGACACGGCAAAAAAATAATATTGATGGGATGTCAGATGAGGGTAATGCCTTGGTTATAATTGGTGGTCAGGGTAGAGGAAGGTCAAATGGGAGACAGGAATATGGCAAGAATAGAGATCGCTCCAAGTCACAAGATCGCAAAATAATTTGTTATTATTGCGATGAGGAAGGTCATACAATTAAGAAGGGATTGTCCAAGCGTAAGGAGGATAAAAAGAAAAAAGAAGCAAAGAGAGTGGAGAAAAATCATCTACTGCTGGTGTTACGGAAGAGTGGAGTGATGGAGATCTCCTTCTCACTACTTCATTAGGTACGGATACTTCAGATTGGATTTTAGATTCAGGTTGTTCGTTTCATACGTGTTCAGTTAGAGAATAGTTTGCTACATATCATGAATGTGATAAGGGTACAGTCAGAATGACAAATGATGCTAAAAGCAAGGTTGTCGGGATTGAGACTGCACGGATTTGCATGTTTGATGAGAATGTGCGAACTATAACTGGGGTTAGACATGTGCCGAACTTAAGGAAGAATCTAATTTCATTGGGGACACTGGATGCGAGAGGTTACAGGTGTTCATCTGAAGGTGGAGTTCTTAAGGTCTCTAAAGAGGCCATGGTTGTGATGCAGGGACAGATGGTTGGTGATCTATACAGACATGCAGGGAGTGTTGAAACAGATGGTGCTTCTGTTAGAACTCAGGCAAGGAGTACAGATGGAAGAGAGAAGATGCAAGAAGTTCAAGTTGTGAATAAGTGCAGATCTGGAAAGAAACGAGTTTCTTTTGCTTCGGATTTTGTGAGTGGAAGTGATCTCTCTAGTGATGTTGCAGTAGTGGGAGAGATGGAGTCACTTCACATCGTACAATGGTGAGCTGTAGGGACACTTGGACGGGATGTGAGCTATTGGTTTGGGTGTAGCGGTCTGACAGAGACGGACTTACAGAATCAACATCAACGGGTTTTCTTCAAGGTGGTTTGTAGAATCCAAGCCAGGTGGAGATTTGTTGGGTTGGTGTCTTGTATTCTGTGGGGTCTACGCAATTATAAGGGTAATATTTGTATTAGGGTATGAGTTTATTACATGTACGGGGGTAAACTTATAATTGTGGTGGGATTAGGATTTCTAGGTTCCTTATATATTGTCTCTGTGTGGAAAAATCTAGGTAAGGTCTGAGAAAAGGAGGACACTCTGTCAGGTGGATGGAATTGTAGATAGTTTTCTTGGCAATAAAGAATATTTGTTTCTCTATGGTGGAGGTAGGCATTCCGATTTGGGCGCTGAACCATAGCAAATCCTGTGTTGTGTGTTTGCTTGATCTTCGTCTCTTTCTCGTGGTTGTGCGTTCATCCCTAACAGTTAGGTAGGAACCTTCAAATCGTTCTCTTTTTTTCCTTTTGTTTCATAGGTTTTCTTGTTAGTTCTTCTACATTTTATTCTATTGATTGTTGGCCCTTCAGTGGCACAAGCCGCTTGATGAAAACATGAAGAAGAAGAAGATGAAAATCTGATTGGTTTTTTATGTAAGGGTTCTAGGGGTAATTTTGTAATTATATTATTTTCTTTTTCAAAAGTTGAAAAATATATTTTCCATCGAGGGTATAATTGTCAAAACCTAACTATGCTAGTCAAAGGTTTGGGTCTGTAATTGCTATCAACTAGGATGTCTTTGTATTATAATCAAATGTCAAGAATGGTATAAATAATTTACCCTTAATTCTATAATACATACCTAATAGAGCCCTAACATTCT
Source organism: Protea cynaroides (assembly GCA_028583415.1). NCBI lineage: Eukaryota > Viridiplantae > Streptophyta > Magnoliopsida > Proteales > Proteaceae > Protea > Protea cynaroides. Next base: position 96,376,024 of record CM053274.1, read on the forward strand.
ATTATGAGATATGAGACTAGCATGCTGAGCAGGTGAAAACCCTTGGCCATTCAATTTCAGAATGCCTGATTTATTCATCCAACCTTAACTCATGTTCTTTCACTTGCCAAGCCCAAACCTTGGCGGGAAATTTTTTTATTTTTTTTTTGATGGCTGAGCAGAATTTTTTTTTTTCTGTTTGATTCCACATAGGTTTGTTACGTACATGCTCTAAAAGAAAACCTTAGGGTTCAACTTAATGTTTATGACTATATTATAATTCCAATTACTATTGCGACTATTTTATATTCTTATCTATTGTTAGTTACTATAATTATTTATACTACTTTTTTTTATCATAACATACAACTAATAACATATAATTAATCATCATATTATTTTACCAAAAAAAAAAAAATAATCATCACATCACACATGTGTATAAAAACATTTTAAAACTTTTAAAACTAACAGTTTTATTTTTAAAACCAAAATCTTATCGAACCTTTCAATAATCTGTTTTATGGTTTATATTTAAATAGTTCTATTCGATTCGATTTCAATATACGGTTTGATTTTATTTTTGTTGTCTAAATACTGCTAAACAAGAGCTTATATATATATATATATATATATATATATATATATATGTTATATGGACTGAAATTATATGTAACAGGAAAAACATGCAGTAAATCAAAGATATCTATGTATCAACTATGTATGTATCTATGTATGTATATCATATAGTTAAAAATTAAGCATACATACGATCACTATGCGTACCTTATTTGCAGTAATCCGATACAAAGAGAATGGGTTGAGTCGTGTTGGTACACTCTCCTTAAGACAATATTTGCCCTCTATCGGTGCAGAAGATTTCCTGCAAATCTGTCTCCAAGATGAAACAACCCCTTTGGAAGGATACCTACCCAGTGTGCACACATTGATAGGTATATGCGGATCCGACGGCTAAGATCAACTCTGAGGAAAGAAAACACCGAAATCTGACTCTTCGATTAAACCGAAAAGAAGAGAGAGAGTTGGAGGGGATCCGAGAGAGAGAGAGAGAGAGAGAGAGAGAGAGAGAGAGAGAGAGAGAGAGAGAGAGAGAGAGAGAGAGCTCGTACTCAATTGGAATAAATAATATGCATGGGGTCGGGCTCTATTTATAGGGCCCAAAGGCCTCTTGGATGTGTCCACTAGATGAGTTGTGACCCTCCAGATGGACTGTCCAGATTAGCCTAGATCTCAGATCCTGAGATCTACGGTCCAGATGGTACCCCTTAAAGTGTAGAGATACATCTCTACATTTGAACCCTTTCCAAAAGGGTATCCGGGTAGGGGTGTGTCCGAATCCGACAGAACCCGTGGCCCGTGGCCCACGCCCCGCGTCGCGGGTCGCAGTTCGGTCCGACACACGCGCGTGTGTGTGTCAACCTAGAGCCGCTTCCATTTTAAGGGCTCAAACGATATACGACACTCCCTACAAATAAATGTCTCTTCCCCACAAACCATAAGCAATGTGGGACTAAAAAGTCCTACATTGGTAATGCCAACTCAAAACCGAAAACCAAAATTCCCGCCCAAACCGAAAACCAAATTTTGGAACCAAATGAAAATTTCTGAATTTTGACATCTTTTTTAAACTTATTTAAAAAAAACATCTTCCTTGGATTTTTTCCAACAATTTTTGACACCCTTAGTTGGACCACGATGCATGAAGGAATAGTGTCAGTGGTTCGGACATACAATCCTACTAAAGTACTAATTGTTTGCTTTCTCTTCGGTAGTTCTGTTCAACTACTACTACTCCTTGAAGAGTACGTAATCCTCCCTTCGAAATTTTATTCTTCTTAAATAGTCCTCCACTAGAGTTCTTCCACTTCTTAAACAGTCCCCTCCGTTCAACTTCATCTTCTTCAATTTTACTGTCTCTCATTCTCGCCGCCAATGCCATAGGTGAGTATTATCTGGAATCTCTTCTAATCTTCTTCTTTTCAGCCTCTCTCTCTCTCTCTTGCTTCACGATGATAATAATTCTTTTTTTCTAATCAAAACTGTAATTCCGTTTTTAAGCCGCTTTTGGCCTGTCGATTAAAGTCATTGGGAAGCTAAGCTCTCTCTGTTCTTCATCTGGGTCTCGTCTTCGAGCTTCTCCGCATCTCAGGTAAGACACACAGACACTCTCTCTCTCTCTCTCTCTCTCTCTCTCTCTCTTCCTTTCGAATTCCTTTCCAGACCGCCTCTCAATCTTAGAATGTGAAAAAAGCTTAAGGATTTTGAACTGTAATCTGTACAACACCATATTAGCTGTTATATACCTTTACCCTTTTTCTTTCTTCTTTCGTTTTTCTTTATTAATTCTGTGATCAGTATTCCGATAATTCATATATCTGATCTTCATAGCCCCATGCATGGATGAATGTCCCAACTTCATAACCCTTCTTTTCTAGTAATTATTTCGAACCCAGACCTAGCTTTTGCGATAGTATCTACTTACAGCTATTCACAAACTAATAACAAAGATATATATTCAATCCATTTTCTAGGATCGTTCAACAATGTGGAATTGTAGGTGTGATAATTGATTGATAGTGTGAAATAGGAATATCAAATATTAAAATTTAACATCTGAATTTTTTTTAGACAAAAAAATAATTCCTGAACCAATCTGAATTAAAATTTTATTTTAAGTCCGTTTTTTTTACCGCATCTTTGATCGAATTCTTAAATTATCGAAATGACTCATTTCTAATTATTCTCCTTCCGAATAATTCTCGAATCCAAATTAAATAACTATATTCTCATCCCTATTTTTTGAATTCAAGTTTATTATCAAATTTTTGCATAGGGGAGATATGAAATATACCAAAGAGAGAGGAGAGAACAGGGTGGGAGTTGCTAACAGATTTATTATTGGTCTAACCATGAGTGCAAACCGAACCTAGCTTATTACCAACTTGACAAGCCCAGATAAGGGTCTAAAACTGTATTAAATCGATAGCTATCAGTTACGGACTGGGTTGATCAGCCCAATAGCTTATCGGGCTGGTCTTGGTGAACACCTATCAAGCCCAACATTGAAACGGCCCAGATCAGTCCATGGTGTCAACGAGCTGGTTCAGTTTCGGGTTGGGTCGATTCCGTTTTGTTACTATACACCTCAGCCCACATCCTATCCAGTAATATAATTTCAATTAATTCTATGTATATATAGTAATAAGTTGGCTTAATAGACTCTTATTGGTCCATTATCGGTTTAATTCGATTTCGGTCTTATTGGTCCAGTTTTGTTTTGGTTTATCAACTTGTCCGGTTTGATTTGATCTTTCAGTGGGACTCGAACATCACGGTCCAATTATGGTCCAGTAAGCTTTGGTTTCGGTTGATCTGATCCTAATTGGCTATCTTCCGTTCCAGTTTTGGGTATGAAGTTTGAACACAATTTTGACACCCCTAGTTAAATGGATAGAAATCGTCTCACTCGTGAGTTGTGTTTTAGAGTTTGAATAGGATTTTACTCTGGTTTTAGAGTTTGAATTGGATTTTACTCTGGTTTTAGAGTTTGAATAGGATTTTACTCTGGTTTTAGAGTTTGGGTTATCTTCAGAGTCATAGTTCGACAAGAATTTCTTTATATGCAACATAGTTCGATGAGAATTTCATCTTTGAGTTACTTTATATAGAGCATAGTTCTATAATAATTTCATCTTGAGTTTCTTTACATAGAGCATAGTTCCCTAAGAATTTCATCTTGAGTTTCTTTATATAGAACGCCATCGTTTAATCTGTTTTGAAGGTTGGGTCGGTGGCATCTTCTCCTTCCTAGGTTTCTGTTTCATACTGAAACTCAGGTTTGATCCCTTCTCTCTCTTTTCTGCTAGTTTTCTATTGTTCTTGCTTCTTTTCTGCTTGTTTTATTCTTCTTATAAGTCTACCTGGCAGTACCCCTGTTTTTGAAATATATTTAGATTGATAATTTCAATTATAACTTCTTCATTAGATCATAGTTTAATCTGAAATCTAATGCTTATACTTCTGTTAAGACTTCTCTTTTTTTATTCTGATTTTATCTTTGGTACATAGATGGAACTAAGAAACTGCTCGTTTTGGGTAGGTTGAGAGCTAGCTGTTATGGATTCTAATGGGGACTGGTCTGCACTTTCACCTGAACTTCTAGAGCTCATCCTTGATCGACTAACCAGTCTTTCCAACCATGATCGACTGACTCGTCTCTCCAAACATCTTCACTTTGCTTGTGATTTAGAGCATCTGCAAAGCCCCCCACTTTCTTGTATTTGATCACTTTCCTGTGTTTGAAATTTCTATAATACATTCTCTTTATCTAGCCACCGTCGGATACGTGTGTGGCTCAATGGTTATTATTATGCCTAAAGCTTCAGTCTGCTTTTTCATTTGTTTTGACGTAAATTTTTTACATGTAATTTTATTTGTTGAAAATATTTTCAATGTTTGTTTCTAGGAGGTAAAAGAAAGATGAATTTTCTTTTCCATCATCCTTAAATATTACTATATTTTACCTATTGGATATGAAGATTGAAATTTTTTTTAACATGTAAAATATTATAGGTAAAATTTTATATCAAAACAAATGGAGCTTAATGAATATATGGGGAGAAATTGACACTCTGTCCAACCCTAGTTTGCTCAATTCTAAATTTTAAACCCCATACGCTTTGATCTTCTAAAACAAAGAAATTTGAACGGTTTTTGTTTGTTGGAGCCAAGTTTTCTTTCAGCCACTGTTTTTGACAATCGGATAAGATTCCTATAACAATAGACAGTGTAGTTTGCACATTCGTCTAGTAGGAGAGAGTAATAATGAAATCCTAAGGGTCCTCTTCAGCCATGATCAAGTTATTCAACGAATGTGCTTTATAATGATATAATTTCTTTGAATTTTTTCTCTCACCTAAAGAGATTTGAAATTCAATCTCTATTATGCTTTGAATTACTAGATTTCATATTATTCTTTAAGAACAACACAGCTGAACCGCTATACAACACATCTCAATAGGTCTAAGTAAGACTTACAACCTTTTAGGTCTGAAAGAAAACTCTTCAATCAGATACGTTACTTATTAGCTTCGCATATAGTTACAAAATCTACCTTACCAAGAGGGTAATGCATGGATAAACTTCTTTATATTTTTCTCCAAATGATACATCTACCATCATAACAAAAAAAAACCTGAGACGGGATTGCAACCACCAATGCAATCACCAAATACTACATCACAATAGCTAAGAATGTCACTACTCCCACAAATGAGCAGATAATCTTTGGTTCTCTGCAAGTACCGCATTGACCTTATATTCCCGTTGTTCAGTGAGCTATACCAGCATCTAACTGAAAACGTCTCAGAACACTCTAAATAGAGGCTATGTGAGAATAAACATAATCTTGAGCATACACCAAGCTCCCGATTACGGAAGCTCTCTCTCAACATCATTTTTTGAACATAACTCTGTCAATTTGTTTCCTTTATTGACTTGAGTGTTCTCAACTTACCTGTTACACATGCACACTCAATCATTCGAGAACACGAACAATGTATACACTTTGAGACAAATCTAGAGTTTCACTTTTTCTGTCACTAGAAAACTCAATATCAAGTACAAAAGGTACTTACTCACACATTCTTCATCTCAGATTTATTAGACATTAAAACTTTGGTTTCAACTAGCAAACCATGTCATTGCTGGTCAGTGATTAACCATCAACACATACGATATATGACTAGAAAATGAATCTGCTCCCACTGACCTCTAGATATAAATGATGATCAATAACAATCTCAACTAGGTTGAAAGAAGATACAACTCTTTCAAACTTGAGGTACGTACCACTACCTGAATGCTTGCTTAATGCACATATTGACTTTATAAGTCTACAAAACAGATTTTTCTTCTCCTTTACCTCAAAACCTTCTCGATAAAGCATATAAACACATTTTTCTAGATTTTCTTTGATGAAAATGATCTTTACATCTATCTGATGCAACTCCAAATCAAAATATGCAACTAAGACCTCGAACATTTGAAATCGATACTTTTCATTCTCTTTGTGTGATTCCACTTCGCTACAAGTCTTACTTTGTAGCAATCAATTCTCTCACTAAAATCACACATTTTCTTGTATATCCATTTTGAGCCTATGAATACACTACTCATGACAAGAGCATAAAATCCCAAATCTCATTGATGTTCATAAACAACAACACATCATACATACCTAAGAGAGCCTTGGCATTCTATTATGAGCCATGAGACTAGCACACTAAGCTGGTGAAAACCCTCAGAATGCCTGATTTATTCATCCAACCTTAACTCATGTTCATGCGCTTGCAAGGCCCAAGCCTAAGCGGAAAAAAAAAAAAATTTGATGGCTGAGCCTGTGCCTAGAAATGGATTTTTTTTTCTATTTGGACCCACATAGGTTTGTTACTTGCTTTCAAAGAAAAAAAAAAAAAAACCCCTTAGGGTTCAACTTAATATTCATGACTATATTATAATTCCAAATATTATGTTCTCATCTGTCGTTAGTTACTATAATTATTTATACTTTTTTTTGTCATAATTAATATACAACTAATAACATATAATTAATCATCATATTAAATATGTGTATAAAAACATGGTTAAAACTTTTAAAACCAAACGGTTTTATTTTTTTTAACTAAAATGGAACTTCTTAATAATCGATTTTATGGTTTTGATTAAACGTTTGGAATGGATTCGATTTTAATAGATAGTTTTATTTTTGACACCCTTAATTGGACCGTGATGTAAAAAGGAATGAGTTTGAATCATTTGCATGTACATGCATTTTTCATGGGACCCTATCACTCTAGATGTGAAGGGAGACCCATTTTTAGAGTATGAGACCCATTAAATATGATTGGTGATGGAATCCTAAAAGGATACAAGTACATGTAATAAGTGAACTATTCTCGAAGAGTAGTGTCAGTGGTAATTTGGACATACAATCCTACTAAATTGCTTTCTTTTCGTTAGTTCTGTTCAACTACTACTCCTTGATGATCACTCTTCTTCCATTCGAATTTTTCTTCTTCTTAATTAGTCCTCCTCCACTACAGTTCTTCCTCTTTTCAAATAATACCCTCCGTTCAACTTCATCTTCAAGTCTCTCTCATTCTCGCTGCGAATGCCATAGGTCAGTATTATCTGAATCCCTTCTATTCTTCTTCTTCTCAGCCCCCCCCCCCTCTCTCTCTCTCTCTCTCTCTCTCACGATGATAATATTTTTTTTTTCTAATCAAAACTTTAATTCCGTTATTTAGCCTCTTTCAGCTGTCGATTGAAGTCATTGGGAAGCTAAGCTCGGTTCTTCATCTGGGTCTCGTCTTCGAGCTTCTCCGCATGTCAGGTAAGACTCTCTCTCTCTCTCTCTCTCTCTCTCTCTCTCTCTCTCTCTCTCTCTTCCTTTCGAATTCCTTACCAGACCGCCTGCCAATCTTAGAATGTGAAAATAGCTTAAGGATTTTAAACTGTAATCTGTAGAACACTCTAAAGTAGCTGTTATATACCTTTTCACTTCTTCTTTCATCTTTCTTTTTTCTTTATTAATTCTTTGATCAGTATTCCGATAGTTCATAAATCTGATCTTCTTAACCCCATCATGCATGAATGTCCCAACTTAAATTCTTCATTGCCCTTCTTTTCTACTAATTATGGCAAGCCCAGACCTAGATTTTGTGATAGTTTATCAGAGCTAGTAATTCACTAACTAATAACAAAATTATATATTGCTTCTCTCTCTCTCTTTTAATGCAGGGTGAGAACAAGCTGTTATATATGGCTTCTAATGTGGACTGGTCTGGACTTCTACCTGAACTCGTGGAACTCATCCTTGATCAACTGACTCTCTCCGAACCTGATCGACTGACGCGTCTCTCTAACCATCTTCACTTTGCTTGTGTATGCTCCTCATGGCAATCAGTTGCAATCAATAATCGCTCTGATAGTCATCTTCGTCAACTTCCACTACTGATGCTTCCTAGCAGTGACAACACTAAAACCCGACACTTTTTTAGTCTTTCAAGTGGCAGGAATCATGGGTTCCATATCCCAGAGATTCATCGAAAATGGTGTTGTGGATCTTCTAAAAGCTGGTTAATTACAGTGGATGGATCAACTGGAGGGATTCAGCTATTCAATCCATTTTCTAGAGGCTGTATTCAGCTTCCTTCCCTTTCCACATTCACCTATCCTCAATTTAGCTTTGACCCTAAATGTCCGCGCAACTCACATTACATCCACAAGACGGTTCTATCTGCAAACCCTTGTAGAACAAGAGATTTTGTTGTGATGGCCATTATCACAAATTGGAGGATATTGGCTTACTACAAACCAGGAGCTGATAGATGGATTACTATTAAAACACAATGGGCTTGTTTTGATGATGTTATACATTACAAGGGACTATTCTATGCTGTTAGCAGCCAGGGACCAGTTGTAGCGTATGACTTCAGTTCTGAGCCCCCAATCGTGACGAATATTATTGATCAGCCACCGGAACAAAGAACATGTAACAAGTATTATTTGGCGGAATCATTAGGGGAACTATTGCTAGTTTTAAGGTTCTTGCGGTTTTTTAATGTCAACAACAGCAACGGTGACAAAGAGATCCGAATTAAAACTGTCCAATTCAAAGTTTACAAATTAGATGAGAGCAGGAGACAGTGGGTTCAAATGAAAAGCATTGGTGACCGCATTTTGTTTTTGGGATGTAGCTGTTCAATGTCACTCTCTACTGAAGACTTTCCAGAATGCAATAGCAACTCCATCTATTTTAATGACGACTGTAGGAGAGGATCTTGTGAACCACCATTTGGTTATCATGACAGAGGGATATTCAACTTTGATAATGGCTCTGTAGTAGTACCATTTTGTAAATCCCCTCCTATTTGGACTACTCCTTCCTTTTGGGTTACACCTGATCCATGGTAGATTTTGTACTATTTTTCTCAGCCATTAACATTATTTACTTTATATCTTTTATTGCCATGTGGCAAATACTGAAGCCTAACACTTCTCTAGGCATAGTGAAGTATAGTACTTCCATAAGGTTTCCCTCGGCTTCTGGTTTATGGTTATTTTGTATTATTGACGATGGCAGGCCCAAAAAAAATTATTGGTTTTAACAGAAGTACTCAGAAAAAAGAAAGAAGAAAGCCTCTTATGACGATGACCTGACCTCATTATAAATGTTTGGTTTGATAAATGATCATCAAGTTTGATAATAAAGAGCTGATCTTACCACACTGATTATTCTTAATGAATGTAGACTGAGAAATTAACACTGTATCCATTTCTAGTGTTTTTTTGAATCGTCTTGTTGGGAATGGTCTCACATTGCTTAGAGACTAGAACTTTGGGTGTCTTACATATGTGATAGTCCCTCCACTTACTAGTTCAAACTTTAATCTTTCTCTATTTCCGTGATTTTGGATTTCCCCATTATTTCCGACGAGCATTGAGTGTGAAGATCCGGCAATAACTCCTTCCCTTCATCAACCTCTCACGAACTATTCTAGTGGGTATTAAGAGCCTTGTTGGTATCCCAATCCAAGTGCCGAAATAGGATGTGAACCCCTTTTCTGCTTGGGAGATTCTGATCAGTCTTCATAATGCAACGAGTCTTGCGAACTTCTCTATTAATTTAGCGAACATTATAGGGATAATTATTGTTTTCTTTGGGGGAACCATCTTTCCGTGCTTGATGGACTTAGCTTTCAATAACCTCGAAGGTGGGCTACCCGCAAGCTTCGCTGGATCTTTGATAGAGTTTGTGTGGCCAAATGCGCAGGAAACAAAACTTAACGGAAGCATTCAGGTTCTATAGAACATGACGTCCTTCACTGAGGTCTGGCTGCACTCAAATGCTTTTACCGGGACGTTGCCGTATTAATCTGGGTTGAAAAACTTACAGAGCCTCAACGTTAGGGACAAACAGTTAACGGGTCCTATTCTAGCTTCTTTGGTGTCTCTTTCATTGCTGAAGATTGTGAATTTAACTAATAATTTGTTTCAAGGGTGCCCTACTCCAAAGTTCCTGAGTTCTCTTGCAGTTGATATGGTTGGTGCAAACAGCTTCTATTTGTCCTCCCCAGGAATTGTCGGTGATTCTCGTGTGAATGTATTGCTCTCCATCGTACAAGACATGGAATACCCAGTCAAATTTGAACAAAACTGGCAAGGAAATGATCCTTGTGCTTTGTGGTTTGAGATTACCTACAACAGTAGTAACATCTCTGTGATTAATATTAATAAAATGGGTTTTACACTCTCTTGACTTCTCTAAAATTCAATCGTTGCAAAAGTTGATTCTTGCGGACAACAATCTCACCGGTCCGAGAGTCCGTTCTCGGACCTCCTTCTTCCATTGTTCCTCCTCTTTGTTTCAGGGTCCTTCCTACACTATTCTAAGGTAAGGATACATATTAGGTTTATATTTCTTATCGTTTAACATCATAGAACGACGTTTCCATCTTTCTCAAAATGGATCCCAATGCGAACTAGGGTTTTGGATCATTACGCTGTTTCGCGGCTTTGATCCGTAATCCCAACATCAATACAGAGGTCGAACACTTACCAGTGTTCGTTGAATGATGGTGCTTTCCTCTAAACGAAAATCCCTTCTTGCACAGTCTCCTTCCTCTTTGCTCCTTCTCAGATCTCTTCCAGAAGGCTCTAGGGTGTGAGAGTGTTTGAAAAAGATATAAAAAGAAAGAATGATGCATATATATAGTGGGAGACCATTCGAGGAAGGTCTCCTACGTCTAAAAGGTTTCCTAAACTCGGATTCGGAGTGTGTCTCCACTCGCGAATACATACCGGTTGCACATACCGGTCTCACTTAGTATGTGAAAATTTGATTTTTTTTAAGAATCGTTTCTCATACCTAGATGCCGTGGTTCGTCACCCAACCTCGTCTTCCAGTCCGATTATGATTGGAAGACCTTTCACGATGTAAACCATAAATTAAACTGGGTTTTCAGAGTACGGTTCTTACAAGGAGGATGTTGGCTTACTACAAACCAGGAGCTGATAGATGGATTACCATTAGATCACAATGGGTTTGTATTGAAGATGTTATATATTACAAGGGTCTATTCTATGCTGTTAGCATCCGTGGACCAGTTGTAACGTATGACATGAGTTCTGAAACCTCAATCGTGACGAAAATCATTGATCAACCACCAGAACAAATAAGAACATGCGATAGGTATTATTTGGTGGAATCATTAGGGGAACTATTACTAGTTTTAAGGTACTTCAAGTGGTTTTTTAATGGCAATGAAGGTGACAAAGAGATCAGATTTAAAACTGTCAATTTCCAAATTTGCAAATTAGATGAGAGGGTTCAAATGGAAAGCATTGGTGACCGCATTTTGTTCTTGGGATGTAACCGTTCAATGTCACTGTCTGCTAAAGATTTTCCAAAATGCAATGGCAACTCCATCTATTTTAATGGAAATTATAGGAAAGGACCTTATGAACCATCATATGGTTATCCAGACATAGGGATATTCAACTTTGATAATGGTTCTGTAGTACCGTTTTGTGAATCCTCTTCCATTTGGACTACTCCTTCCTTTTGGATTATACCTGATCCATGGTAGATTTTGTACTATTTTTTTCAATTACATTATTTATTTCTAGATCTGTTATTGCCATGTGGCAAATATATACTGAAACATAACACTTCTCTAGGCATAGTGAAGTATAGTATTTCCATAAGTTTTCCCTCGGCTTCACTATTCATAATGAAGAATAATGCTTCACTATCTACTATGTGGTTCCAACCATGTACTACCAAGTGTTTACTAAGACTTCACTAGGCATAGTAGAGTTACCCCCCCCCCCCACTCTTTTCTCGGATTTTTGCACTTTCTGGTGTATGGTTATTTTGTATAGCAGGCCCAAAAAAAATGTTGGTTTTAACAAAAATACTCACCATCAATGGTTTAATATCAAGAGGAAACCTCTGAAAATAAGGAAAAAAAGAAAGACGGAAGCAATATTGAATATGATTATAAGTTATGAATTATTTGTAATTATGATTATGAGTTATTTATAATCATAAATTATGAGTTATAATTTATAAATAATAATCGTCTAATATCACTAGATATAAAGAAGTAATAATAGATTATTATGATAATCTATTTGTAGATTTTAGATTATATCAATTTATTTTAAATATAAATAAATATCATAAAACGTACAAAAAAATTACTTACATCATAATATATTATATAATTAATTCTATAATACATACCAAAAAAAGACTTGGCATTCTATTATGAGCTATGAGATTAGCATGTGAAAACCCGTGGCCATTCTATTCCAGAATGCCTGATTTATTCATTCAATCTTAACTCATGTTCTTTTGCTTGCCAAGCCCAAGGGTAAGTGGAAATTTTTTTTTTTTTTTAAGAGGCTGAGCCTATGCCTAGAAATGGAATTTTTCTACTTGGGCCCACATAGGTTTTGCTTGCTTTAAAAAAAATCTTAGGGTTCAATTTAATATTTATGATTATATTATAATTTAATTACTACCGCAATTATATTATAATTCCTAACAGTTGTATGTTACTATAATTATTTTATACTTTTTTTTTTATCATAATATACAACTAATAACACATAAATTTTTTTTTTGCTAGAGATCCAAAATTTATAATAAAAAGGAAAGGAGAAAAGAAGTACACACATGTGTATAAAATCATGTTTGAAACTTTTAATAGGTTTTCAATTTTAATAAAATTGGAACTATTATTTGCAGGGTTTTCCTTGCGAGAAAAATAATTTGAGTTATAACCTATAAATAGGCTTTTTTGGCCTGCTTGCTTTAAGCTTCTTCCCTTACCATTGGGAGGCCTATACTTTGTAATGGATCCGCATCCTGTCCTCCCAGTGGTTCTGGGAGGACAGTGGCAACTTGTCCTGGATAGTCGCCACGTGGTTCTCAGTAAATTCGAGACCCATGTTCGAGTTGACACCCAGCCGACAAGTCGAGTCGACAGGGGTTGTTGGCTCAGACGTGGGTCTCGGATTCAACCGAGAGCCACGTGGCAGCCATATGAGATAGATTGCCGTATCCTCCCAAAATCACTGGGAGGAGACGATGTGCATCCGTTTGTAATGGATTTGGGTAATATTGTTTTCAGGTTGTGCTAGGATTGTTGTGTGAACTTATAAAATGGTTTTACTAAGATATTATTCTGATCAGCTACTATATATTGCTGATTATATGTGACCATGCATGTTTAGTTCAATTTTTTTGGCTTCGAGTTTTTTTGTTTTTATTTTTCTTTCGTACTCTGTTACGTTCTCATCTTAATCCCACATTATTCCCGTAAGAGATTAGATATGGATTTCTAGTCCGGGGTTCCCTTTCCTTACAAATAGGTATTGGATATGGATTGATTTCTAATCCTAGGTTCCCTTTCCTTACAAATAGGTATTGGATATGGATTGATTTCTAATCCTGGTTCCCTTTCCTTACAAATAGGTTTTAAAGACGAATTTGATGAAGATCAATTTATATCACACAAATTGATCACACAGACCTTCTCACTCTTTTATTCTTTTTTTTTTTTTTTTTTTCTTTTTTTTTGTAAAAATCATCTCACTTTTAAGTGATGATGCAGCATGACTTATATTTTTTAATAACAAAATTACCCTTTACACTTTTTCTTCTTTCTATCTTCTCCTTCCTCTGCCAGTGCAGCTCAATGGCTGTTATTCCAACTGCATTGAAACAACATCACAAGGATTTGAAAGGTCCACTGTCTTTCAAATCCTCTCTTGCAGCAATCGGAACTGTTGATTGATCCAACAGTTGGAGTTCAATTGTCGCGCATACCATTACATCGATATGTATGCTGGATGAATTCCAATTGTTGGATCATCTTGACATTCGAAACTGTCGCAGGAAAGGATTTCTATACTCAAACCCTTGCCTTACCTAAATCAGACTCATCAAACCGTCCATCGCATGTTTATACCTTTCAAAACGATTTCACAGAAACCAATTGCCCAATTTTCCAAAACGATTTCACATTTTTTTTCATCGATTTAATGAAGGATCAACCATGTAAAAGCTTTCACAATCTACCTAAAGATCTACAAAGATCTGTTTTGTACACTACCATTCTATTTCCTAGAGATTATGAATTTGAGAAAGATACATTGAATCCAGTTATAGAATGTCGATCTTACCCAAAAAAAAAAAAAAAAAAAATTGTAGAATGTCGAGGAGTTTATATTGCAAAAACAACACTAGGATGGCTCCAACCTCTCACCTTATTCAGTTATAGTAGAGTTCACAAGGCAGAGATGTTAATAACGACGAGTCGGATTTAGAAATAAAACTCTACCTATTCTTAGGTAAGTAAATCAATTACAAGTGAAACTCTTAATGATATATAAAAAGAAAAACAATTAGAAATAAAACTCTAATAAAATCAAGATTTTTTAATTCAACTGAGCATTATCTCAATAAAAAAAATAAAAAAATAAAAAAAACGTGATTATTCATTTTTCTCTCTTTCCAATTCTTTTTTGTCTCGGAAATTTTTTTTTTTAATTTCTGTTTTCTTTTATCCATTATTTCCTCTTTATTGACCTTTGTTTCTTGTGTATATCACTCTTTAGCAATCTTTGTCATCTCGGTTTTTGCTTGCAAATGATTATAAATCCAGGCTTCTACTAGAAAATTAGGTATCTTTATAAATCTTCGAAACCCAACATACAAAACTTGAGATAAAATCTAAAGAAACTTTTTTTTTTTTAAAATGAGACAAAAAGCTGTGTTGAATTAAAATAACAAAACTTAGAGGAAAAAAAATTGGAGAGAGATGGATATTTACGTTTTTTTCAATGAGATAATGTTGAATTAAAAAATCGTGATTTTATTAGAGTTTTATTTCAAATTGTTTTTCTTTTTAAAAATCATTAAGAGTTTTATTTGTAATTGATTTACTTATCTTAAAAATAGTTAGAGTTTAATTTCTAATAGATTATTTACCTAATTTCTAATAGATTATTTAGTTAAAAAAACATTCACCAAATCAATTATTTAAATAAAAGAAATTAAAAAAAATACAATTTGTTTACTCTATAGGACACTTGTTGTCTAAAGAGTATACTAAAAGAATTAGTAAACGCAGGTGATCCGGACTTTAATAATACACTTAAATTACGGAATGACCGTGGAAGCCCCATCAAGTACGTTTCTCACATTCTGTTTGAGAAGTTGAGATTCTTAGGAATGTTGGATTTGAGTTCTAACAGGAATCAAGGAGTTGCTAACGGGTTTATTATTGATCTAGACATAAGTCAAAACTGAATCTAGCCTATAACCAAACTGATAGACCCAGACTGGGACCCGAAAACTGAACCAAACCGATAGTTATCAGTTACAGGCAGGGTTTATCAACCCAATAGCTTATTGGGTTGGTCTCAGTCAACACTTAACAACACTGAAAACGGCCCAGATCTGCCCTTAGTGTCAAACGGTCTGGTTCAGTTTCAGTCATGTACACCTCAGCCCACTTCCTGTCCATTAAAAATTTTGGTTAATTGTATGTATATACCGTAATAAGTTGGTTTAATAGGCTCTATTGGGTTGGTTTCCTATACGTATATAAATAAAATATTGATTTAATGGACTGTTATCGGTCCATTTTTGGCTTGATTCGGTTTCAATCTTATTGGTCCATGCAGTTTGGTTTTGGCTAATCAACTGGTCCGGTTTGATTTGATTTTTCAGTCGGACTAATACAGTCCCACTAAGGTTGGGTTCGATATTAGTTTTCGGTTTAAACACGATTCTAACAGCCCTAGTTAAACGGATAGAAATCGTGAGTTTTGTTTTAGGGTTTGAATAGGATTTTACACTGCTTTCAGAGTTTGAGTTATCTTCAGACTTGAGAGTTATACTTTGATTAGAATTTCATGTTGAGATCTTGAGTTTCTTTATATAGAATATATTTCCATAAGAATAATTCTATAAATTTCATCTTTGAGTTTCTTTATATAGAACATAATTCCATAAGAATTTCATGAACGCCATTGTTTAATCTGTTTTGAAGGTTGGATTGAGTGATCTCATCTTTTCCTTCCTAGGTTTCTGTTTCATAACTGAAACTCAGGTTTGATCCCTTCTCTTTCCTTTCTTCTAGCTTTTTATTGTTCTTTCTTCTTTTCTGTTTGTTTTTATTCTTCTTATAAGTCTACTGGCAGTACCCCTGTTTCTGAAACTTATTTAGATTGATAATTTCTATTATAACTTCTTCATTAGATACTTCTGTTAGACTTCTCTCTTTGATTCTGATCTTATTTTCTAGTTTTATTTTGCTACATAGATCGAACTTTTAAAAAATTGCTCTGTTTTGGGCAGGCTGAGAGCTAGCTGTTATGGATCCTAATGGGGACTGGTCGGAACTTCCACCTGAACTTCTAGAGCTCATCCTTGATCGATTAACTAGTCTCTCCGACCATGATCGACTGACCGGTCTCTCCAAACATCTTCACTTTGCTTGCGTATGTTCTTCATGGAGATCAGTTGCAATGAAAAATTGTTCTCACACTCATCTTCGTCAACTTCCACTACTGATGTTTCCTGGCAATGACCACATTGAATTCCGACACTTATTTAGTCTTTCAAGAACTGGCAGGACTCATGGGTTCCATATCCCAGAAATTCATAAAAAATGGTGTTGTGGATCTTATGAAGGCTGGCTAATTACAGTGAATGGATCAACCGGAGAGATTGAACTATTCAACCCATTCTCTAAAAACCGTATTCGGTTTCCACAATTCCATATTCAGTATTCTATCATTTCTTTCGATTTTCAATTCTGCCCCTTGATCCCCGAGTCTGGAATTCCAGGTGACGATTTTCAATATTGCCTCTTGAACTACGAGTCTGAAATTCCAGATGATGGTTTTCAATTCTTCCCCTTGAACTGCGAGTCTGCAATTCCAGGTGACGGTTTTCGATTCTGCCCCTTGAACTGCGAGTCTGGAATTCCTGGTGATCATTACATCATTAAGGCAGTTCTATCTGGGAACTCTTGCAGAACATCAGACTTCCTTGTAATGGGCATTATCAGTAGGACGAGGTTATTGGCTTACTACAGACCTGGAGCTTATGCTTGGATTACTATTGAAACAGATTTGTTTGGGTTTGATGATCTTATATATTACAAGGGACTATTCTATGCTGTTACCAGACATGGAACTGTTATGACATATGACTTCAGTTCTGAACCACCAATCATGAAGGAAATTGGTCAGGAAGAAAGTAAGTGTGCTAAGTATTTTTTGGTGGAATCATCAGGTGAACTATTGCTTGTTTTAAGGTATTTGATTCAGCTTGAGATTGGATATAAAACTGTCAAGTTTGAAGTGCGAAAATTGGATGAGAACAGCAGACAGTGGGTGGAAATGGAAAACATTGGTGATCGCATTTTGTTTCTGGGGGATTTCTGTTCAATGTCAATCTCTGCAAAAGACTTTCCAGAATGCAAGGGCAACTCCATTTATTTTAATTCCGACCGATGGAATTTAATCTATAAATCAGCAACCGATCTTGATATAGGTGTATTCAACTTTTATAATGGCTCTGTAAAGCGACTTCGTGAGTCCCCTCCTATTTGGACTAATCCTACCTTTTGGATTGCACCTTGTCCGTTTTATCCATGGTAGATTTTGTATTATCTTTCTCAATAACAAAATTAATTATATGTTAGTTAGTATCTAAGAACAGTGTGTGACTATTTGAGTTTTATACATAAAGTAAGCAGTTCTTTTTTTCTTTTTCTTTTTCTTTTTCTTTTTTTGGTACAAGAAAGTAAGCAGTTCAAATGTAATTAAAAAATCAAAGATTAAGGACCAAAATACATGGAAGAATTTCAATATACAAGTTGGCTGGTCTGCCCCAGTTAAGGAGGGCATGATCCAAAATATTTCACCCTCAAAAAAGTGTTCAAAGTCTGCTCTTCTGTGTATTTGAAGTTTCCAACAGAAGTTCCCTTTTGTATCGAGTCTGTGAAAGACACATGTTTTAATATTTGCAACAAGATCCACCCATGTATTGCCATGTGGCAAATAATGAAATATAATGTTTCTTTAGGCATATAGAGCAGGGTCTGGAGAAGGGTAAAATGTACACAGCCTTACTCCACAATATGAAGTAAATGACCGCCAAATTACAATATGACAACTTTACATTCATACTTTGTGTGTGTTGATTATATATCTTTGCCAAAATCATCATAGAGAATTCCCGAAACCCTGCATCTATGTTGGTTTCGGGTTTTGCTTCCTGATGATTTGGGCCTTAAATAAATCTCATCACCATTGATATGGGTGTGGAGGAAGTATAGATTATGGAACCGCGCGCTTAAAAACATCCAACTTCTAATTTAACTGGAGTCAGAGAAATTCCCTAAAATAAATCCATTCTAGTGGTAGTGTTCATCTGGGAAAGACCACTTCTTCTTGTCTCTCCGTCTCTCTCTTTCTTTCTCTTTGTCCTCTCCCTGCGAATTCAGAATGGGTCAACCTTTTTTTCTCTATTTTAATGCTGGTTCCAACCTCTGTTTGCTCCTGCCGATCGAAGGAATGCGAAGCAGAAGCAGAATCGAGATTCTTCTCCATCTTCGACCTCCTCCTCATCCCAGGTAAACAGTTCCTCTTTTTTATCTCTCTCTGTTTTTGGTGGTGGTTAGCGTTTGTAAGTAAAATTAAAATTGAAATTTGTTTTGGGTTTGACATAATCAAGTCTATTAATAGGTTCAAATATAACTTCCCTTTCATTTCAAGATCGTCGCAAAAATGTTTAATTAGTGAATGGTGATACAAGACATCAAAACTCAAAAAGGGTTATTCAAGTTACAAAAACTGATCTTGAGAACCCTTTTGCTTTCTTTTATTATATACCTTTGTCCACATTGTCTAATAACGATCAGGACGTGTTTCAAAGAATGTTGATGTGTTGGAAACATAAAAGACAGACCTGCAACTCCAATTTAGACCTTCTAAAATTTTACAATGCTGAGGCATGAACATCTCCAAGTCAATCAAATTAGGAATATCTCTAAGGCCAGCCCAGATTTGTTTGAACTCACCAATCACAGCTCTCCACAAAGCACAGGTGAGAGGTCAAGCTAAGAAAAAAATGCAGTTTCCTTGACACACAATTGTTGTATCTCTTAGGACTCTACCATCCTCTTGACCCAGATACCCAGATGGGTTCCACAATTAGATACTTGCCTTGATGATGGTACAAAGGCAAAATACCTTCCCAGAGATGGTACAACTTCCATGGCTTTTTGAACCAGGGCATTTTTACAGATCCTAATTTTTCTGAGGAAGGAGAGGCAGATTCTGCAGAAAATTCTCCTTCCTCAGCAGGTGACCATCTTGCTCCATCTGATTGTGAGGGACCAATTTTAGAACTACATTGCACTTGGAAGAGCGTAATCAAAGAATCTGTTGGCCAGCATTTACATTTCTTCTTAAGGCTGGAGATCAAACTTCCTGCCTCTCACTAATCTGATAACAATCACTCCTGGCATTATTTTTAACACAAATTAACACTCTAATCTCTTCAGCCTACCCCTGGTCTCAAACAATTGAGGAGCTTTGTAAGCACATTAACATTCTGAGTTTCTTCATCCCTACTCTTTCTTCCTTTCAATGAGAATATAGGACTTTTAAGGGTTTTTTTTTAAACAATAACCTTTCCTCCTTTAGTACTTTCACCTCACAAAATTATATATTGCTCATCTTTTTTTTTGGGGGGTGCAGCTTGAGAGCTGTCATGGCTTCTAATGTGGACTGGTCTGGACTTCAACCTGAACTCGTGGAGCTCATCCTTGATCAACTGACCCCTCTCTTTGACCATGATCGATTGACCCGTCTCTCCAACCATCTTCACTTTGCTTGTGTATGCTCCTCATGGCGATTAGTTGCAATCAATAATCGCTGTCAGTCATCTTCATCAACTTCCACTACTGATGCTTCCTGGCAATGACAACACTGAAACCCGACACTTCTATAGCCTTTCAAGTGGCAGGAATCATGGGTTCCATATACCAGAGATTCACTGAAAGAGGTGTTGTGGATCTTCTGAAGGTTGGCTAGTTACAGTGGATGGATCAACTGGAGAGATTCAGCTATTCAATCCATTCTCTAGATTCTGTATTCAGCTTCCTTCCCTTTCCACTTTCTCCTATCCTCAATACAGCTTCAAACCTGAACATTTACACGACTCACATTACATCCTCAAGGCAGTATTATCTGCGAGCTCTTGTAGAACAACAGACTTTGTTGTAGTAGCCATTGTCACTAATATGAGGAAGTTGGCTTACTACAAGCCTGGAGCTTATAAGTGGACTACAATTGAAACACAACGGTCTTGGTTTGTTGATGTTATATATTATAGGGGACTATTCTATGCCATTGGCAATAATGGACCTATCGTAACTTATGACTTTAGTTCTGAACCCCCGATCGTGACGGAAATCATTGTTCAGTTACTAAAAGGAAGAATAACGTGCAGCATGCATTATTTGGTGGAATTATTAGGGGGGCTATTGCTAGTTTTAAGGCATTTCATGTGGCTTGATGATGACAACGAGGACAACAATGATGACAATCAGATCCTCGTCTACAGAGGCATTGGGAGACTACAATATAAAACTTTCAATTTTCAAGTTCTCAAATTGGATGAGAGCAAGAGACAGTGGATCCAAATGGAAAGCATTGGCAACCACATTTTGTTTTTGGGAAATAGCTGCTCAATGTCACTTCCTGCCCAAGACTTTCCAGAATGCAAAGGGAACTCCATCTATTTTAATGACGACTATTGGAATGAATCCAATGAACCACCATACAGTTATCCTAACATAGGTGTATTCAATTTTGAAAATGGCTCTGTAGAACCATTTTGTGAGCCCCCTCCTATGTGGACTACTCCTACCTTTTGGATTACACCTGATCCATGGTGAGTTTGTACTATTTTTATCAATTACAAAATGTTCTGTTTCACCTGCAATAGAAACATTATTCTGTTTTATTTCTAAATCTTTTATGTGTAAGTTGAAGTAGCTAACAGCTGTGGGTTATCATTTGAGTTTTATACACAGAAAAAAAACAGTTCAATTGTGGTTTAAAAAAAAAAAAAAAAAAAAAAAAAAAACGATGATTAGGAGCCAAAATACATGGAAATAACTCAATATACAAGTTAAGCTTCAGCATACTAGTTTTATTTATTTCTTTTGCTTTTTTCAAATTTTGGAAAAGGGTTTCTTTTACATTCATTTTCATTTTCATTTTCATTTTCATTTGTTAAATTATAGTTGTCTCTTAGGTGGAACTTTCATTATTGATCAGTGGGATTATAGATTATCAAATCTAAGGTGATTCTCAATCCTCTGGCCTCATTTCAATATTGTAAGAAGATTTGAGAGATATCATGGCATTTGGATACCCTACACAACTTTGATAATCAAAAGAATCACGAAGTACATTCCAGAAAGTATTGATGCAGCATATATAGATTGTGTATGATTACTGTAATCATAGGATGATAATCGAACAGAAACATATCATCTTCGATAATCTCCAATGTAGTGGTTTATGTTCAGGTACTACAGCCTTGGCTTTGGACCAATAAAGCCATGGGTCTTAACTCCTAACATAATTCAACCATAAGGGAATGTAATCCAAAACCCCAACTGAATTGATACAGATTTAGAGCCATGGAGAATTGTAAATAGGAGTTACTACCGACTTGACTTGCAGATACTTCTCAAGGGAATGTAATCCAAAATCCCTTCCAAACCCACTCATCTTGTATCCACCATAAGGGCAGTCTTTATCAAAAGCCATGTAGCAATTGATCCAAATGACGCCAGCACGGATCGATCTTGAGACTGTATTAGCAACATTCAAGTCTCTGGTCACTATTCCAGCTGCTAATCCATACTTAGTGCTGTTGGCTCTCTGAATTGCTTCATCCATCGTCCTACAATTACATAATAGAAAAGTCATTGATGTTTAAGAAACAGAACATCTAGTAATGGATGTTTCGTGCAGGTTGAGAAGCTGTCTTCACTATGAATTTCTCTTTTGGACATGGATTGAATAAAAGGAGAAAAAAGTACTAAAGAACTTACTTGAATTTCATGAGAGACATTACAGGTCCAAATATCTCTTCCCTTGCTATTTTCATATCTTCCTGTAATAATCATCAACGATGGTGCAAAAATGCATATTAATCATTGGGTTTTTTTTGTTGTTATTATATTAAATTGAAGATATACAAATACAATAAATGATATTTTATACCTTCACATCTATGAAAATTGTGGGTTCAATATAATACCCCCTCTCCCCACACGGATTCCCCCCAGTTAACAAGGTGGCTCCTTCTCTCTTGCCATGTTCGATGTATGAAAGGATTTTCTCAAATTGCTTTTTAAAAGCCTGCAATACACAAGGTGGAAAGTTAGAATGTAACAACTGGGTTTCTTGTTCTTGGTCTCGAACGAATCATTGGACCTGTATTGTAATAATGTAGACTGTGAAAACTCGCTCCGATACCATGTAAAGCTTCTATCCCAAAAGAAACAATAACAACAAGGTTTTACCTGAGGACCCTGTTGAGAGCGAGGATCAAATGGGTCACCAACCACCCATGTTCTTGCTTTCTCTGCTGCCTTCTTCACAAATTCATCATAAATTCCTTCTTGGACATAGACTCGAGATCCTGCTACGCAGATTTCTCCCTGCACATTGATTCTATCTCTAGAATTATACTACCTAGCTGAGAGAGTTAAGTACGATTACATTAAGGCTGCATTTGGTCTGCATTTTATAATAGAGAATGTATTCCTAATATAGAATGAGAATGAGCTAAAGAGCGAGATATTTCCATTTCTAGGTTCCGAATGCAGAATGGGCTCCGTTGGAGAACAACTTACATGATCCAAGAAAGAGGATACATACTAAACACTGTTTTTGTCATCTCAGAATATATTCTTAACCTAAAATGCATTTCAAGAATATATATACCTACCTGCACAGCAGCTTAAAAGAGAAACCAGAGGAAAATTACCTTGTTAAATAAGATGCCAAAGAGAGCAAGATCAACAGCCATGTCAATGTCTGCATCATTGAAAATTATAAGAGGGGACTTCCCACCCAATTCAAGTGATATAGATTTCAAATTGCTTGTGGCTGCAGCCTGCATAACTAATCGCCCCACCTCTGTGGATCCTGTAAAACTAACCTGAATGAAATAGATCACAAGAAGAAATGATCATAGGAGATCAGCTTCTGAGAGAGAACCCAAAAATAATTAATTTCTTTGGTAACTATAAGTCTATAAGGCTCTCTTTTGTATTATATAATACATTATGGTATATGTAGTTGTTTGGTATGATTTATAGTATTTATTTATATTTAAAAAAAATTGATATAATCTAAAATCTACAAATAGGTTAGAAAGTGTTTATCATTATTGTGATAATCTATTATTACTTTATTATGTCTTGTGGTATTAAAAATAATTATTATTTATGACTCATAATTTATTCTTATAAATTAATTTGTCATAAATAACTTATTTATATAAATATAAATTATACCAAAGAAATACTAAAACAATTTATGAAGTGAAAAGAGAAATCACTTTGTCAATGTCCATATGAGAGCAAATGGCAGCACCAGCAGTGGGTCCAAACCCGGGAATAACATTGAGCACTCCATCAGGAATTCCAGCCTAAAATAACCAAGAAAACTCATGGTTAAATGAGAACACAAAGATACATCAGAATGATTATCAAGTTAATGAACCAAACCTAATAAACTGTAAGTTACTTTCTTTTTTGGTTGCTCCTATATTCTCTGCTACATGGCCCACCCAAGTACTGTCATGTGGCAAATAGTGAAGCAGAATAGGGTCTTAGGCGTCCTAGGCTCACTATGACTGATGGAAGGATAAGGTTCACTATTTGCCTCGTGGCCTGCGGCCCCCCACCCATGTACTATTGTAAGAGTAAACACCAAGAAACATGAAAGATATAAGACGATTCAAGCAAAGATGACAAAAAGATTTTACGTAGCTCCCAGACCAATACGATATGGTAAATCTATGGGCAAAAATGAAAGAAGATTACTATGTAAAATGAGTTAACACAAAGGAGATCTCTTGAGAACAGCCAAAACTCAACAAACTGCATATGTGCGACAAGAGCAACAAGACACGAAAAGAAGTACATATATCTCCTTCAAGTAGTCGCATCGGGCCGAACCCTACCACACCCATAACAACTATCATGTAGTAGATATTAAAACATAGACATGGTTAAGTGTAATTTTCCATTTTTTTTTTTTTTTTGGGATTTTTTTGGACACAACAGTCCAAACCCATATGGGCCTAGGCTAGATAGATTGGTGTGTATGTACATTGAGGAAAACAAAGTATTACCAGCTTCGAAAGATGGGCAAAGAAGAGAGCTGAGAGTGGAGTCTGCTCAGCAGGCTTAAGAAGCATGGTACAGCCGGCAGCCAAGGCAGGTGCAACCTTCATGGAGAACATCAGAGAAGGGAAGTTCCATGGAATAATGTGGCCGACGACACCTATGGGTTCACGCAATGTATAGGCCTGAAGTGCCCTCGACATCTTCAATGTTTCGCCGTGGATTTTGTCAGATGCACCGGCATAGTAACGGAAAGTGTCTGCTGTAAAAGGGAGGTCGAACGCCGTCCCCGAAGTATACAATTTTCCAGCATCTATACTATCCAAGGCAGCCAGTTCTTCTGCATTTTCTTCTATTAAATCAGCAAATTTCATTATTATCTTTCCCCTCTCCTGCAATCCACCCAAGTAAAAATTTAAAGTGACTCCAATTTTGCTACGATATTTTATAGTAATCACACTTAAAAGAAAATCAAAATAAGGTAAAAAGATACACAAAATGGCACCGCGTGGGGTTTCTTTCCCACACTCTCACTCCTGACCATCTAATGAATTTCCAGTTTTTTAATGATGAGGGTGAGGATGAGGATGGCAAGATAACAAAGAACATAAATAGGAATATGTCACTATTCTTTTTTTGTCATGTCCCACCACCACCGAAGGTGGGCCCTCAAGGGATCCAAATCATCTCTTGCGACAGGAGGATTCTAACCAAGATCCAAGGGCTAAGGTTTATCTAATATGCATATCAATACATCGATATGTGCACCAGATAAAATCCAATTCTTGACAAGCCGTCGTGTCGCAGGAGAGGATTTCTATCCGTCCCCAAGAGGGAAGGGGCAAGGGCAGAGGCGAGGCAGAAATAGGTGTGATAAGGTTATGTCAAACTCATGACCACTAGGGCGAGCAACGCTCCACTGAAGCTATGGCTACCAGTGTACTTGACAGCATACCACATTTATTGTCATTCAATAGATGACAGTTCTTAGAATTATAGTTTTAGTTCTAAGTATCAGATACAAAGAACTTGTGCTCTTTTTCTCGGATTTACATCGTCTCCTCCCAGTGGTTCTGGGAGGACGGTGGCAACCTTCCTTGGATGGTTGCCACGTGGCTCTCGGTGAATCTGAGACCCACGTCCGAGCCGACACCCAGTCGACAAACCAAGCCGACAAGGGGGTGTTAGCTCGAACGTAGGTCTCGAATTCACCGAGAGCCACGTGGCAACCGTCCTTCCAGTACCACTGAAAGGAGACGATGTGAATCCCCTTTTCTCACACCGTTGGTGCACCTATTGTAAAGGGCAGACCAAAGTTCGAATATTTTGGCTTTTTAATTGATAAGATACACGCAACATTGAGAGGACATATGGAAGGTAAATCTCATCTTTCTTGGCAGAAGTTAGTCGGACCCGATACCAATCTGGATCGAGTATGGCTCCAGAGTAGGAGTTACATATGCCTTCTTACACTTTTTTTTCTTCTTTTGAACTTAATAATTACATTGAAACCCAAGGATGCATTCCATACTACCAGCTAAGGAAAGAACAACCACGATATTAATATATGAAAAAATGATCGATCCCACAACATTAGTTTGGGGATTCTTTTTCACGTCCTTTCATATTTTGATATTTTATCTTTCTTCTCTAACATTCTCTCTCATTCTGTCCATATAGATCCGCATAGGCGATACCATTTTCCGCACCTCAATATATATATAATATATATATATATATATAAAGGAAAAAGGGAATTAAGAGAACTTACAAAACCAGACATGCGAGGCCATTTTCCATGGTCAAAAGCTTCTCTAGCAGCCTTGACAAGGAAAAAGGGAAATAAAAGAACTTACAAATCCAGACATGCGAGGCCATTTTCCATGGTCAAAAGCTTCTCTAGCAGCCTTGACAGCCAAGTCCACATCTTCTGTATCCCCTTCTGCTATCCTCGCTATCACTTCTCCAGTTCCTGGATCTATCGTTTCAAAAGTTTTTCCTGAATTTCAATTTAATATTAAATCATCATTAGTTTCAGCTTGACAAGTGTTTAGTAGTATAGTGTGTGTTTAATTGGCTTCCCTTCCGATTTATAATCAACAAAGTAAAAAAGATTTTGTTGATCATTTTCTCCAATAAAAATAAGGTGATGGTGGGTCTCACACCTCAAGAAAAGTAAGGGATCCTATTAAGAGTACACGTATATGCAGGTGAATTATTCTCGATTATACGTACATTGAGTGAGTCTTAATCCGCTGTGCAGTATACGTATATGCAGGTGAATTATTCCCAATTACACGTATATTGAGTGAGTCTTAATCCACTGTGCACATTTGAGGCACATGACTGAAACTGACTGTTCATATAATCAGTCCTAATCATCCTTTATTTTATTGTCCCTCACCCCCGTATGGATGGTAAGTACATCCACATATGTGGATATGGATATTTTCGAGTTTGGATTACCTGCATGTATATGTATTCTTCGTGGGATTCTATCACCATCGATGTGTTATGAGATCCACCTCTAGAGTATGGGACCCACTGGATATGGAATCTCAAGAAATGTACAAATACATGCAGGTGAACTGTTCTTGATATTTTCATAACTAGTTAAAGAGAAGGAAATTTTCAAGAAACCTATTCTTAGATGAACAAAGAATGGTGGGAGGCACGATTCTAGGTATTGGTATTGGTATCGGATCGACTTCGGTATTCTATTATTTTTATTTAATTTTTTAATAGGATCGAACCACGTACGTGTTGTTCAACCATTGGATGCCAGACGAATCGGTATTAGATCGATTTTTGACATTGGCCAAATACCATAACTGATACCAATACCTGGAACCACGGTGGGAGGGACTGCTGATATATACTAAATATTCAAATGAATCTGAGAATGAAACCCATGAAAGCTTCCTAAAACGAAGAAGATGAAGAAAAAAAAAGGTAAATAAAGGGGAGTTAGAAAACGACAGAAGAACCTGAGACAGCATCAACAAATTCTCCATTGATGAAGAGCTTCGTGAACTTGATTTTGGGAACCTTCACATGATTCTCTGAGTTACTACCGTTGCTCATCTTGGCTTGATTTTCTGAGCTACAATTGCTCTCCATCTCTTTTATCTTTGTTGCTTACGCAATGATCGATCCAGCTAATTCACCTCTACCTACAATTCTACGTTCTTTTTCTCTACAAGAGTGGGAGGTAGCGATGGTTAATATATTCAATGGTAGGAACCAGAAAGACCCTTTGGTTTGTCACTAGTGTATATAGACAAAGAAAAACAGGCCCACCAAAGGCTGCTTGACTGAATTACCTGGAAGGAGCCGTCTCTAGTTGTGCTGTCTCTCTGGCCGTGAATTACTAATGCATGCAGGCTGAGTGACTTCAGCTATTAGTTAGTATGCACGCTGACGGACTACTCACTGGACGGACTGCACAATTTAAGACGAGCCCGTCCGATTTACCTTGTACCATGCATGAATTCTTTAATATAGGCTCCGTTTGTTACCATGTGATACCACGGAAACATAAATTTCTTCTTGTAAAATAGAAATTTCCACTGTTTTTTTTAATGTAAAATATAAAAATAAAAAAAAAAACTTTGAAAAAGCAGGAATATTTTACTTGGAGGGAAATTTTCAGGTAACCATGTTTGTTTTGTTATAAATTTATCATGCAAATGATATTTAATGTAAAATTTTTCAATTTTTTTTGTTTTGCATTTTTTTGCAAAAAGAAACATACAAAATTCTATTTTAGAGGAAAATTTTTCTTTGCCATCATTCTACATAAAAATAAAGATACGATATATCATTTGCATGGAAAATTTTATGACGAATCAAACAAAGAAGTAAGATTAAAAAGAAAAATAAAAGTAAAAAGCCTTGACAAATGATGTGGATAATGATCCTCACTGGCTCAGACCCAATAAGCAAAAAATGAGGGTTGTGACATGGGTCTCACAGAGACATTTGGTCCAAATGGAACCATTCCAATACCAAGTGCTGCAGGAATTGGAGTTGGGCCCTAGGCCTGGCATCCTCAACTGATTAACTTGTGCTGCTTTACCAAATATATCAGGTTGGTTAATTTTTTTGGTTTTAACTTGTATTGTTCCAGTTCAATAAATATACTAACCATTAATGATTCAATACCAAGAGGAAACCTGAAACCTCTGTTAATAATGAACTGATTTAAAAAGAAATTTAGATCCTTGGATTAGGAAAATTGTATTCTGAAGCACTTGACACATATTACTAAATAAATTTCTTTTTTTAAAAATTGATTTTAGTATCACACTTGAATGTTTGGTGATTCCCCAAAAGAAAGGGAATTGTGTGGTTCACATGATCACCCTTGTTTAATAATAATAAACAGACAAAGAGGTAGAGAAATTGAAACTGTCCACTCTAGTTTCTTTTTTGGGATCAACCAAACCTTCAATCCCAAATAAATTTGGATTGTTCCGTGTGGAAAGTGCGTTTGCTATTCCTATGCCAAAGGCCAGATTCACTGATCTAACGTTAAGGTACAACAGACCCAGTCCTACCTTCAAAGTATGAGCTAGGACCATATCCTACCACCATTCCAACTCCAATTTTAATTTTTCATCTAGCTTGGAGAGTAGTATGGGAATGAATCTAAATCGTCTCTTATCGTTGGAGGTTTCAATCACTAATCCAGCGATTGGAGTTAAGTGAGTGTGCCTACCAATACATAAGTGCGTCTAGTTAACTCCAATCGTTGGATGGACAATTGGAGCCTCTAACAAATGGAGACGATTTTTTTTTCTATGGGAATGGGTTTTGTATACATCAAGGTTCTATGAATCAGGACAGATCACTATTTGTCCAGCCAGTTTTTGTTTCTAAATAGTGATGTGAGACTAGTATTCTTGCTAAATTGCCAACACTCTCTCTCATGTGTTGTCTCTCTTTTAGATGATAGTATACATAACAAATGTGGTCCTACGTTAGGTGATCGTAATGAGGAACTGAAGCTTTAATACTATGTTAAGTTTCTATCTCAAAAGTTCAAACTAGTAAGTGTTGAAGAGACTCTCATATATATAGGGCACCCAAGATTCTAGTCTCTAAGCAGTGTGCATAGGACTATTCCCAACATCAAAATCGGTTTTAACATACTAATCCCCATTCTTCAAACCAATTATTCAAACCTCGGTAGAGACCAAAGTAACCACTACTGATTTTACCAAGATCAACAACCCAAAGTCGAAATCTAATCCTAAACCACCCTTTAACTGGTCATGTTCTATCTTATCAAGCCCAAGCCTAACCTCGGCTCTCTTGATGCCATCGCATTCTCCATCGGATGATAAATCGAGTGAAGCATTTGAGCTTAATGAGAAGGTCTTGGTTTTCTATCTGAGAAGAAGCTCCCGTATTCAAAAGCCTCCTAATCTTTTCAAATATGAGTAATTTTGTGGTTTCTTTTTCTATTCAAGGAACTCTCGTTTTATGTAATAAGGTTTTCGGGAGTGAATGTGTTTTGTTGGGATCCAGGTGTGGTGATTTTCTCATTGCAAGATAGGCCAGTCTATGGCTATGGCCCTTTTGGGTTTTGTTTGAGTCGTTCCTGCTAGTTTTTTCTTTTTTTTTTTCTTCTGAGGTTCTAGTTTGCTTGAATTCTTTTTTTACACAAAAAAAAAAAAAAAAACCTAACTAACATGGGGAAAAATATTTTGAATCGTCCGATTGGCAGGTTTTCAATTGTTAAACCCAAACCCAATTCCAGATTGAAAGGAAAAATGGCGATCAAGCCTCAATTATATAGAGTTGGGTTTGGGTGGGCCGTGATAAACCAGTCCAAGTTCTCAACTTAATCAGTAAATATCATATTTTTGCTATCACGAGGACTATTTATTTATTAATAGTTAGAAATCATCACAACGACATAGGAAGTATTATGGGGCAACTTTACAAATAGCAGGTAGAATGAGAACTTCATGAATAGGAGAGTTTTTGCTTGAGTTGTCACTCTCTATGACATAGAAAATTAGAAATTAGGCCCAAATAAAAAACTGAAACCAAACCAATTCGATTTGCAAGGTCCAAACCAAAACTGAGCCTTATTGTATAGAATTTGGATTGTGTTTTTTAGAACTCGTTGAATATTTGAAATCGGACCGAACCAATTGATAAACTCAAACCAAACCGGATCAATAAGATATAACTGAACCAGTTTGCCAATGGCCCGCTAAGAGTCCATTAAACTAATATTTTATTAAATATACATGTAGAAAATGAACAACGAAACTGAATCAGCCTGATAAAGCCCATTAATCCTCCTTTTTTTTTTACTACGTATACATATAGTGAACTGAAACCAAACCTATAGTGGACCGATAAGAGTCCATCAAGCTAGTCCGATAACAAGCTAATACTAGACCAGGCTGTTAACGAACATGTATAATGTAGTCCAACCCAGCCCGAATCTCTTATTGGACGTGTTTCAGACTACTCTAAAAAACCCGAGACTGACTTGACCCAAACCAAATCGACCGGTTCACAGCCATACCTGAAGCGGTGTCATAGAGATTAACCCTTTATGTATAGGGACTTTTTAATTGACACCTTGTGAAATGCCAATTGTTATTTTACTTTTTTACCTTGTTTAGTATTGCACATTTGTTTTTTTAGTGAGGGTTATTCTTATCTTTTCACATGTCGAAATCAACCGTAACAACGGTTGACAATTACACAATGATGGATTGCTTTGAATTTTTTGTAATAAACCCATCATACCATACCATTCAAACTTCAAACATTTCCTTTAATTAAAAATAACACTGCCGGAGCAATTAAGAATGTATCCTGTTGCTGGTCCCGTTTTCAATTGGACGGCTTCATTCAAATTTAACGGTTTTGACTTAAATTGACAACTCTACCCTCACCCTTATATGATCTCAGAAAAAGATCATAAATTACGAAACAAACTGACCAATTAGGGGGTTGCGGAGGCGATTAATCCGCAGAAGATTGCAGAGAGACAGAGAGAGAGACAGAGAGAGAGAGAGAGAGAGAGAGAGATTAAATCAACAAAGCATTGCTTGAAATTGCAGCAATTCTCGTGAAGAAAGAGATGCAGAGAGAAATGGAAACGAGCGGCAGAGACAGTCGACGACGAAAAATTGCAGAAAGGGGAAATGATCGCCTCGCTCTCATCACTGGTCGAATCCAAAATTTACCATCAACACCATCATCACCCTCATCATCTTCAGGACCACATCATGCCTACACTGCATCATTACCAGATTTTTCTCTCGATAGTCCGAGACAACAATCCTATCGTTCAACTCAAAGCAATGGTATCCTTTTCTCTCCCCCACCCGAAGAATTTGAAGAATCTATACACTACTTTGTTTCATTCATTTTGCTTTACGAATGTTAGAAAACCGTTCTGTTCTTGTACGTGTTCTTTTGTTCCGTTGATTGAAATTTTTTTTATATCTACTGGATTTTGAATCCTAGATTGTCTTCAGGTTTGCATTGTTGTTATTGTTAGATATGTGTTTGAAAATATTTATTGAACAGGTTTTAATGAATGCTTTCTTATTGAAACCCTTCAATTTCATGGAACTGTAATTGTTAGTGATCCAGATAATACAATTGCTAGGAATTCTAGTGTCAGTGTTATTGCAAATGTACAGGAGAAAATGGTGAGGCCAAGCAATTAAGAATTAGATTTTGGTGTTTTTTCCCTTTTCATAAAATTGTTTTAACTTTTGATCTAAGCAAAGATTTTTAAGATGAAATTCTTTGGTGTATACTTTTCGCTGATAATATTGTTTTGGTGGATGAGATAAAAACAGGGATTAATGCAAAGTTGGAGCTATGGAGATTATCATTGGAATCAAAAGGTTTTAAGATAAGTAGAACGAAGATGGAGTATATGGTGTGTAACTTTAATCACATAAGGACGGATAATGAGGTGGTAAACATTCTTGAGAGGGAAATACAACATAGTAATCATTTTAGGTATTTAGATTCAATCATAAACAAAGAAGGTGATATAGACGATGATGTTTCACAGATGATTAAAATAGGATGGATGAAGTAGAGAAGTGCATTTGGAGTGTTGTGTGATCGGCGTATTCTTTTAAAACTTAAAGGAAAATTCTATAGGACAGTTATTCGATCGGCTATGATGTATGGTGTAGAATATTGGGCAGTTAAGAAACATCATATTGATAAACTTAGTGTAGTTGAGATGAGGATGTTAAGATAGATGTGTGGCAAAACTAGGAAGGATAAGATAAGGATAATCGTATTAGAACTGATTTGGAAGTAGCACCGATACATGATAAGCTATGAGAAAGTCGTTTGAGATGGTATGGTAATTTTCAACGGAGGCCGTTAGATGTTCCAGTTGAAGGGGTTAAAAGAGCTAGGGACAGACCTACGATGACTCTAAGGGAGGTGGTGAAAGACCTACGATGACTCTAAGGGAGGTGGTGAAGAAAGACATACATAGCTTAGGTCTTGCTTCAAGTATGACATCGAACAGAACTGATTAGCGAATAAGAATCCATGTAGCCAACCCCATTTAGTTGGGATAAGACTTTATTGTTGTTGTTGTTTTTTTTTTTTTTTTTTTTTCTTAACTTTTGAAAGCAAAGAAGAGGGGGAAGAAGGAAAATTAAATATAGGATACTCAGGTTAGGGAAATGAAATAAAAAGGGAGAGGAACTTGGAAATATTTGGGAATAACAGGAGAAGATATAAGACTTTGATGGAAAACTACAGAGAGGATTATTGAATTTAAAGGAGAAAAGAAAGGAAAAGAAGAAGAAATCGATTGAAGTTAAATTCTACAATGAGCCTTTAAATTAAAGATCTTTAAAAGCACTTTTAACCCATGGACTCTAAGTGTTTCCCTCAGGCATTTGAATTAAGGACTGTAAGTACATTAACTCTTATAATGTGAATTCTAAGATTGAAAAGAAGAGTGCCTTGGTGGAATAATTGGGTCACTAAGGTTTGTACATGTGAGCAGGAAAATAATTGGAAGGTTTCTATAGTCTGAGCCTGAAAACGCATCTGTGGAACCCTTTGATGGGTCCGTGATGTGTAAAGCAATATTCTTAAAATCTTGGAAGGAGAACTTGTTATTCTGTTTTTTAATTGTAATCTTTATTTTGTCAAAAAATTTCAGGAAATTATCACTTCCTGGCATTAACATTGAATTATGCATGGAAAATTAGATTTTTAATTTACAAAACTCAAATGTAGTTTAGTTCAATGTATTACAAGATGTGTCCATGGTTATGCTTGGTTGTTAATGTGTCGAACATTGTCAGTGTCCTCAATACATACATATATTCCTCAGTCACTCATTGGTCCTTGTGGTATTGCAGTCTCTATTCGTAGTGAGGAAGTCCCCTCTAGCCCTTCCACACCAAAATATGAGACCAGCAACAAATCTGCTGGCAATGCTGCCTTTACTCCAATAAGCAGAATGGCTCCTCAGGTGCAGAAATGTGAGACAAGCGTTGACAACCTAAGAACTGCTCCTCTGGACATCAGCAGCAAAACACCAGCATCATTGGCTCGGAACTTGTCCACTAAGATGGTTGACACTGAACCACGTAGTGAAACCCAGCAACAGAACTCAAGAATTTTCACTACCAACCGAATCATTTCCTCCATCTCTGCTTCTGAAAGAACCCGTCTTCGTTGTTCCATTGGCATAGCCCTTTTTGTTGTTTTATCACATCTCAGGTTTCCTTTACTTGGCCGTAGTAGCTTTGTAGGGAGCACCATTGCAGCTAGGCCAGTTTATTTAATCTTACTGACTGATTTTACTCTTGTGCTTGCACGGCTGTTTGGGAAAAAAGAAAATTCTGGCAAAGCTCAGGAAGAAGCAAAACAAGAACCTTCTGAAGATGGATATGATTGGACAGAGGGGCTAGGTAAGGCCTTAGAGATAGGATTGGTTTTGCAGAAGGTGATTGGTGCGGCATTTCGGGATTGCAGTGTTTATCTGGTAATTGTTGTATGTGGTCTTTGTTTGCTACAACTTTAGTTGTAGTGTTAATACTTTGAGATTCTCTATTTTCTTTGTTTTCCTTTTCCCCCACTACAGAAGCGTAAAGCCGGGAGAGGAGACAGGATCCAACTGCTTTCTGTATTGAATGAAGGTTTTATAGTTTACTTTCCCAGTTTTGATTTTGCTCAGTCATGAATCATGATATCTGACTCCCATGAATGACCTCATAATATTATTTATTTATTTTTATCCTGTGTGGTGCTGTGCTTGTGCTCTGAAATTTAATGCAATTGTTCTTTAATAATTAGACTCGTTATCATATTTGGCTTTTACATGGGAATATACTTTCCTGTGTAGAATATACAACAATAATAAAGTTTTGTTTTATCCCAATTGAATGTTGTTGGTTATATTTAATTTTGTTATTGTATAATGTAAATATGATCACTATAAAAAAGGAAATATTATCATTAATTTTGGTTAGAAAATAAAAAAGCAAATATTAAGTGGGTCTTTCTAATTGAAATCGGTTGGTGTCAAGGCTTTCTTAACATCGATTCCCTTATAAGTGAGAGTTTTCTGTTAATGGAGTTAATGATACCAGGCCGGTGTCAATTAGAAAATCCTTATTAAGTAACATATGAAATTTATTTTAAAAATCAAATGTACTCAAGCAATCAAACATTGAAATATCTTTTGGAGAAAAAACTCTATTTTACATTAAAATATTTGTATTTCTCTTGCAACCAAGCAAAACAATTATAAATAACATATTCTATTTTTTATTTTTTTTGGTTAAGAATAATGTATTCTACTTAACCACAATTTAGAGCCGAATCGAGATACTCTGCATAATAAAATTCCATTTACCAAAAACCTCCTTTATTATGTGGGCTTTCTAATGACGAAACTGAAGCCCATACCCCAATTGGCGTGGCATGGGAGATTCCCCACGGACAAGTGGCATCAATAACCCTCTTCCTTAAAGTTAATAGGAAAAAGGACCTTTAAGTTATTCGCTCTAAAAGGGGGTTTCTATGCTGCCCACTATTATTGTGCCACACAGACAAGTGATGTGGCTAATCTGACAGTAAAAAGACATTTATCCGGATGGAAGTATTGAATGGTTGAGAGGCCCTGATGAACCTCCATTGATATTTATGGGAAGGGGTTTGCTAGCCAACTCCATGGCCCCTGCAATTGCACGGGGACCAACAGAAACGTATGGATGGACATTCAAGAGAATGGGTGGTTATTTCATTGCCCCCATGTGAGAGGACGCAGGAGGATAATACCAAGCAACGTTTTTTTTTTCAAAAATTACATATGATTCTTCATTTTAGCCTTATTTGAATTGAAACTTCTAACCATCCAAAATGGATCAGAGGATTAGAATTGTCAACCCATTATGATTTAGGTTCCATTAAATGGTCCCCAGGCCCCATTTTTGAAACAGGCAATCTCATTACTTGGGTGGATATTAGCATATGCTGACTACAGAGTCCCAACTCCTCCACCGCCGTTTATTTTGAATATCTTTTTCTAATAAGATGAAACCCAACTTTTCCTGTGGTCTATATCTAAGCAAAATTCCAGAATAACAACAGCAGCAAGATTCCCTATTGCCTTTTTTGGGTTGACCCCCACCTCAAATAGAAACAGTAAGAATCACAGGCCATGAGAATTGAGAGATTAAAGGATTGACACAACCCTTCTCCCTCTTCTTAAAGCATCTCATCTTACTTATGGACAAAGCAGAAGAGGAATTTAGAACGATTCAAGCTTTTCTTTTTAGTTTCTCAAGTTTAAACTTACAACAACCCACTGTATTACACAAAGAATTTGAGTTGAAACAACTTTAAAAACAATGAATCTGTTAGAAAAAAAAAAAAAAGCAGATGATTATTTTCCTGAGAACCGAAAAAAGTACAAGGTGGTCATAGATTAAGGCGAATAAAGCCCCAATTATAATCCTTTTAAGGGTGATCTACGATCAGCAACAATCAAACTAACACGTTGTGCCAGCAACAATCAAACTACTGCGTGTGCTAATGCGCCTGTCAATCCTCCGGGACTTAAATAACTCAATTTTCGCCCATGAACTATTTATATTTCCTAAGCAAGTTAAACTTCAACCTCCTTCAAGAATAGTTTCAGTAAGTTTTTGATGAGGAAGGAGCAGATTTAAGAACATGAACAAAATATAGCTGGAAGAGATGACTAGAACAATGAAGCACTCAAATTTTAAAACTTGAGAAAACCAAAGATTTCAAATATTCCTGAACTACTTAGTACACTTACAACATTAATATCAAAAGCTATGAAATAGAAAGAACCTACAGCTCCCTATGCTTTTCATTCTTCAGCTCATCAATCCATTCTTTTGAAATATCTTTTGAAGGAACTGTGAACCGAACAGAGAAGGACCGAGACAGATTATCAGGTTCAGCCCATGTCGACCCTTGATCGAAATTTTGAGAATAAGTGTATGGATCATAAGGGGCCTGTACTGGAGCTGAAGATGAATCAAAGATCCTCTTTTTCTCTTTCTTTATTCTCCTCCACAACACTCTCCACCTTGGGATGCTTGATTGGGTTCCTGAAATGAATTCATCCAACTCGCTTTCAATATATCTCCGGCCCAAACGGATGCTTCTACGGCCTGAACTGCACCAATTTCCGATGTCCATGGATGTTCAACAGCAAGGTCTCTGGTTGTGAAGTTTGGAACTCCAGTTTCATGCTCCCTCTACCAAGAGTGTGTTAGACTAAATATGTCTTGAAGAGGGCTCTTGAACGATCTAGATTGGTTGGTTGGGGAGGTGACTTCCCTCTGATTTGGCTGACTCACGATTTTTTTTTTTAATTTTTTTTTTAACCAACGGATGAAAAGATCAAATGGAGAAAATTTGGATTCTTAATGATTTTCTGTTGTATGTAATATCCGAACTACCCTCTATTGTTCCTAAAGTCACATTCAAAAGTCACAATTTTCACGAAACCCAAGATGAAATTGTAGAGGAAAAAATGAATTTATATCAAAGAAGTTGAAATAAATCATATATTATTCAAGGAATAGTTGAAAGTGTATGATCCAAATTTCATTATAGTTGTAGAGGATTTTAAATGCAGTATTGTTAACACCTTGTGATACGCAATGAATGAATTAATGAATCTTTAAGAATTTAAGAACTGGATACTGAAAGTTCATGGAAGTGCTGCGAGCACATACCACACAGGGTATTTAAATAACTAATCTTTGCTATTTCTTTAAGGAAGGTTTTGTAAGTGTGTACCACAATGTATTTAAATAAAAATTATTTTTTATTTCTTTAAGGATCATGTGTATTTGAATTTTTCAGATGGAAATTTAATATCATATTTTATATCTTTGAGAATATGAAAAAGAAAAACCAACATAAAATTGTAAGGATAAGGTGGGAACATGTGTTTTGAACTTTGAAGAAAGTTATTTAATGATGTGAGAGTTGAAACCTTAATTAAGACATTTATCACATTTTATCTTTGATTTCTTCTCTGTTTAATTCAGTGGCTCGACATTATAATTGAACTTTTGACTCAGAACTTTTCCAAATTCTTACCTGGTTAGTGGTTTTAAAGATGAATTCAATCACCCACCAAAATGGATTTAGTTCTATTGAAACCAGTATTGAATACGGGTATGGTCAATAATTATCAAGTATTGATTATATGCCAATGTGACATACTTTTTTGACATCGGTCAAGTATTAGTCGGTATCGATTAAATTGGTTACGTGTCATCTATGTGTCGGCTAATATTGGCATGTATCAGTTAGGTATCTATTTGGTATAGATCCATGTTGCCACTGGATCTCGCCCGAGGCTTCTGGTGAGGACACTTGTCAATGAAGAAGCTAATTAAGTAATTAAGGGTAGGCTCAGAAACTCTAGGGTCATTCCGACGCCTAAGTCAGAACTAAAACAAACAGATGGAATAAACTTTGTAATTAGATATTGGCAAAAGGTTTGATGTATGACCGTGTATGTACGGTTTTATTTTTAACTATTGAATGGATGAACATAAAAGAAAAAGCGTAATTCCAAAACTGTCCTCCCCTAGACCCCTACTGAATGAATTTTTACGATTTTCCCGCTTTTACTCATTTTACTTCGAAACAAACAAGACCTGAGTGTAATAGACTCTTAACCAACACACACCCCATACACACAAAACCAACATAAAATGATTAATAACAACTGCGAATGAAATATAATCAATATCTTCTTGTGTATGATACAAATTATGTCACCAAATCAAATCGTTAGAATTTCACAAAGCATACCTAAAGAAAAAGGTAGGAACATGGGTTTTGAATTTTGAAGATAATTGTACAATGATCTACAAGTGATTACAATTTTATCCGGTACCAAAGCAGGTTTTCATATACTGAGGTTTTCATCATGGCCAGTCTTCATGTGTCAATACATATTGCCATATATGCTAGGAAATATTGAGAGTTTAGTCTCACATTGACAACCAAATAGTTTTTATTAACCCCCAAATAATCTTTAGTCCTTATATATCGGAGAATTCTCTCCATCTACTAGTTCAAATTTTTAGTTCAAATTTTTTAAATGAAAACTTTACAACATGCACCATATAAATGTATTATTTTTCCCTCAATTTTTCTCTTAATGAGTGGAAATTGCAGAGTGAATCATGCACTGCAAAAAGTTTTTTTTTTTTTTTTTCTTTCTTTTCTGATAGAATACATGCACTGCAATTGATCTTTCATTTCTTCTCTTTTTAACATTTAGTAGCTTACACATTAAATTGAACATCTTGACCCAAATTTTGCCAACCCCTTTCAGTTCATGCTTGCCTAAGTTTCTCTAGCTTTACAATCAACCATTGAAATTGGTATTGAAATTGTGGGTTAGAAAATGTGACTCAGATAGAATGTGAGCTCCAAAGTTCAAACCCCTCCACCTCCTCCACCCATTCTGGATTCTACTAATCACCCAGACTTGCCACACTAAGAAACTTACCAAAAACCTCCCAACTGCAGATTATCAGCAGAGAGCAAATGCAACAGCCATATAAATCATTAGCCGACTCTATTGAGATTTGGTAATGAATTTTGGGGTCTTATCTGCTAGTTTGAGATACACTTTTACTAGCTCCTCCTTGATCATGAAGAGGACTGAAGCAGCCAAAACACTCTGCACTATCTTTGTGCTCATCCCTTTGTAAAAACAAGGCAATCCTTCATAACGGATCATCTTAATGATGGCATCCAGTGCACCTGTATATTGTAAAGAAATGTTGCCACCACCGATCTCTTGCTTTGCTTGAAGTCTTGACTTGACAACCAACAATGGGTATGTTGCCAGAGTTGCTCCCAATTTGGCCAAAGCTCCCACCAAGAAAACCTCTAAAGCAGAAACCACTGTTGAACCCTGCTTTGTAGCAGCACGTTTTGCCCTCAGATGCTTTAACAAGCTCTCATAAATCATAAATTGAATAGATGGATTGCATACCATGACGAGTGTAGGTATAAGACCTTTCCAAAACCCTTTAATCCCTGCTTCAGAGTAAACCTCTTTCACAGCCTGGGCAGTTCCATATGGACGAGGTTTGATCAAATCA
The DNA here is from genome assembly GCA_028583415.1 of Protea cynaroides. Taxonomy (NCBI): domain Eukaryota; kingdom Viridiplantae; phylum Streptophyta; class Magnoliopsida; order Proteales; family Proteaceae; genus Protea; species Protea cynaroides. The sequence goes on from CM053274.1 coordinate 96,416,207, forward strand.
AGTTGGGTTAAGTTGTTTTGCAAAGGAGAAGCATCCGTCGAACTGGTTGGAGCAGTGGCAGCTGCTTCTCTCAGAAAAGCTACCCTTTTCGCTTCCATGATCTTCATCTCTGCTTGGGTATGGGTCTGCATACGAGTTACAAGAACCCATATAGGATTTGTACACAAGACATTCAAAGATCCAGCCATGGCTGCCACAAGAAGCCAAGAGAACATGCCAACCGTACCATCACCAAGACCTTTCTTTTTCTGGGCAAACGCTAGGGTTTCAGCCTTGTTCTTGAAGAGTTGATAGAAATAGTAATAGATGCCCTGAGACGCAGCGGTGCCAAATAGAGAGGGTTTGAGTCCACTGTACAATCCTCCCAAACCTTCGGTTCTTATAACCTTGAGAATTTGAATTAGAGTTCCACCGCCATGAGAGGGAGGATGGGATTGGGAAGAATCAGAAGTAGAATTAGAGAGGAGACCTTTCTTGGCAACCCTGTCAGTTTGCTGGCGAGTGTTCACCGTTTGGAGTGGATAGGTGATGATCTGAGCGATGATGCCTCCACCAGCTCCTGCTAGTCCATTGACGACGGCATTCGACATGCTTTCTCTCCTTTGCTCTATCCGACTGCAAGGTTTTGATCCTCCTCCTCCTCCTCCACTCGTTAGTGCTTCACAAGTCCATATCAACACTCAAAACCACATCCTTTTTTCTTTTTTTTTGGAAAGACAGTAAACTGCATTAAGAAGAAGTAATTTGACATAATATTGTTTGAGGACCATATTGTTCTTTTTACCAAAAAAAAAAAAAGAGGGGGGGGGGGGTGGACCCCAGATAGAGTAGAAAGTTTTGCTGACCTAGGTAACTTATGAGCACATTCCTCTTGGCACTCTTCCACAAAATTTAGTGGTGATTCGAATAAGAATTTATTTAGGAAGAGGTTTTTCGAGCTAGGGTTTAGAGAGAGAGTTCATTGTTACACTTTTGAGTGTTTTTGAGAGATTTCTATTGTATTACCTCATTTTGACATAGTGAAGCACCTTCATCTTCTCCAGTGGATGTAGCATTGGTGTGTGAACCGCATAAGATCTTTGTGTCATCTTTGCTTGAATCATTGCTTTTCTTTGTGTTTCTTGATGTTTGTTTTAACAATTTATGGGTAAAACTTCACAGCAAAACAAACAAGACCTTAATGAAACTCATACTTCAGATTTTTTTCAGAGAAAATTATAGTTTGATAACAATCTGCAGGTAAAAATTTACAACAAAACAAACAGGATCTTAATGAAACTCATACTTCAGATTTTTATCAGAGAAAATTATAGTCTGCCGCATAAAAAAAAAAAGGCATACCTAGTGCATGAGGCTCTTGCTACTATGGGACCTAGGGAGGGGCTGATATGTAGCCTTAACTTTTTGCGAAGAGGCTGTTTCCAAATTTGAACCTATGATTATCAAGTCACAATGGAGCAACATTGCCGTTGCACCAAGGCATCAGTCAGCAACAATTCCTTGCATATCACAAGAACAGATACTGGGTTCCTGATTAGTGATATTTCATAGTAATTTTTTTTTTCTTTTGGGTTGTTGTGGTGTCTCTTACCGTGTTGATGATTTACATTTTCTGTATTTTGATTTTATGATTTTAAGTAGTATATTTTAGTGACTTTCTATCTCTTCTGTTTGAGCTTTTTAATTTTTTAATTTTTATTTTATTTTTATGAATAATGATTTCATTTGACAAGAGTAATAAAGGTACTGCTATGTTTGAAAATCTGCCTACTTACCAATTTACATATTATGCCTATCAACTTCGGCTCCTGTTAATTTATCTGCTGAGGTGTTCTATACTTGGGATTCTTAAGGGATGGGAAGTTAAGAGAAGTCAATAACAACTTCAACTTTCCATATTGCCTATGATTGTTGCCACAACCTGCTGGTACTTTCATAGAAACTTTCTGCTAAGAACTTGATGTTGAATGAGTTCTGTAAATGCTACAATCAACCATATATTTGCTGAATTCAACAATATTACATTGTGAAATCAGAAAAGTTTGCTGCTTTAGCCTTTGATGTGGTGTACACTGCAATGCTTCTCCATTTTAAATGAGGAAACTGCATAGAAAGCCTTAGGAAAGGTAAGGCTAAACAGACTATTTGATATGGAAAAATTAGGGTTGCCAAGAAATAAGACTTGTCAAGAGAAATCATAATGTCTTTAAATTAGTTGAATATTGAAAACCAATGAGCTGCATCAAGCCATCACCATCTTCTTTTTGTTCATTAAGCCACTGTCCTTGAATGATATGAGACAGGCCATTGGGCACAGTACACAATTTTGGACAAGAGAGGAAAAATAGCTGGATGTTAAAGGTGAGATTACAATGAATGTATAGGATTCAAAATCACCTGGTTATAAAAAAAAGGGAAACCAATGGAAAAAAATTAAGCTATATAAGCCTATCAAATCCTTTGGCCAGCCAATCTGATAGTGTTGTAGGACACAGCAAATAAGTAACATGAAAAAAATGCTTTCCTTTGATGTCTATAAAATAGACTCCACAGTGATCAATGAACAAAAAGATAGAGGTAAAAATGAAGAAGAAAAAGAACTACTGTGCTACAACTCAGTTTAAGTTTTGTTGCAAGCAACAACCAGTACTAGAAGAGCAAGGGCTGCAACCACAACAGAGAAGCAACAAGGGAACTTATGCAACAGGAGCAACAATTCCACTTCAATTCCCAAAATCTTAATACACCATATACCTCTTGGATGTCCTGACTCCTCCCTTGCAATTATTTAACGACCCATAGCTTTGAGAACAGAATTTCTTAAAGTAACCAAGTTTTAGCACTCATTTCTCACTTCTGAACTTAGCAATCAGATATACTACTTTGATTCAAATTACAAATTAGCAATTCCTATCAATCTTTTACAAATAAAGAAAATTAGAATCCCTTATCGAACTAATCTTCTAATTAATAGAAATACTACCACAGATTGACCTCCTTTTAGTAAAGTGACCACAACCCTAAACAGTTTGGATTTGTAGATCTTGATCTCAGTGAGATCACAAATAAGCTTGCAAATAACACCACGACCATGTTGAGGGACACTGTCCAGAAATAACCATAAAGAAAAGTGTGCAGAGTAACACAAGCAGGGAAATTCAAATTTGGGGAGGGTAATAAACACAGGACCTTAATCTGGGGTTATTATATTTATTGTCAGTAGAACACCAGTATTTCGTAAGTTTATTTTCCTGCCTGAAGCAATCTGAATTCATATCGATCCAACAATCCACACAAGTTGTCAACCTCACTAACAATTATGTTTTTTTTTATAGAAACTGCTATCTGCTTCAGATATAAATTGGTTTAAGAATTACTCATTTCCACCATTCCATGTGAGTTCTACTTTTGTTCTTCGGTTTGACATAAAAATAACAGAAGCAGAAATGCAAAAGGGGTATCATTTAATGTCAAAACTCTCATGAACCCTAAAGTGTTGACTTCATAAAGAACCTTGAATTGCAAAATACAGTGACCTGCCTTGGACTCCCCTGTAAACTTTATAGGGCATGTGCCATTCAGCATTTTATAACTCCCCAAATGACAAAAGATTAGAACTGGTCATGTCCCTCGCATGTTTTTAAATGCAAGCTAGAATATACAGATGTAACATATAATATCCAACCTTGTTTCAGGTCAACATGCATCTAGGTGAATTTGTCCTGACTGGCATAATTCTATGGAAGTTTGTGCCAGAAGTAAATCAATCCCTAGTAACTATTTCTCACTTAAAGACTGGAGTCCTTTCATGGTTTCTTGATTTGGAAAATTTCCCCTTTCTCAACGGCAGCAAAGAATTTTTTTTTTTTTATAAGCAAAGAATTTACTTGATAATATCTAATTTAGGTTTCTTTCTTGTTTAGATGTAACTGTCACTGATTGATTGTATGAATACAAATTTCCTGCCAATTTTGATGTGTTTTTGCCACAAATGAACCAAACGATGCAGTTTTAAACCGCACAGACAAGCCACATCTGCATTATGGCAATTGGCAATTTCACATTCCATGGTGTACAGATGCAAGTGAAAGCTCACTTTCAGTCTGTGTGGGTCATGCAAGTGGAAATCTTAGCAAGTCTTGAGCTCAGTTTCGGGTGGCTGTTTAGTTTCAGAAGTTCAAGAGCAGCTGGACATGAGGGAGGGATACAAGAATGATAGGCACAACATCAGCTCTACCTGAAGGTGGAGCTAGAGATTCTAAGGAATTACTGTTGTTTTAGAATCCAGTTTCAAAAATCTCTCTTGAATTCAAACCAATATAAAGTCAAGTTTAGTACCTCGTAGTCCAGCATCATAATTCCTTTAATGTACTTTTTCCATAAGGACTTCTTTAGGTCAATGGTATAGAAAAGTTGCTATGGCAATTAGCCGTAATCTCCATTCAGTTGAAACATTTTTCATTTTTACAACCAACCCAAAAATAGTTATCAAACACAATCCTTATGATTGTTCTGTTCGACAGCCAAAACAAAGAAACAAGATGTAGCAGATGCCTATTATATCTTTGACAATGTCCATCACAGTATGAAATATAGGTACCATCTACTTGCTCTACTCCCATTGCTGCCACCAGTTCCACTGCTGCTGCAAAAGTTTACCCCAGGTTTGATAAAAAAGACAAAAACTCCATCATATTCTACCTCAACTTAGCCCTTTTGGGAGGGACACCTCTTTCAGAGACCCAACGGTTAAAAGCTTTCATCTTCCTTCTCTTCCTCTCCTCCTCACTATCGGATTCATCTCCTTTCTCCCTGTCTGCAGTGCTTGCCTCCCTCTCCACTCCTCCCACGTCTTCCCCTCCTCCTCCTCCTCTGAGCCTTCCTCAGAATCCTCCTCCTCTTCATCCTCCGACTCCACCAGTGACTCACTATCATCATCGTCATCATCAGAACCTGAGTCAGACTGCACATCGAATGGCTTGTAGCCTTGATCAGAGTCTTCTGTGTTCTCTGAGTCACTCGCTTCCATGTTCAGGAACTCCCACCCCACATCCTCAATGAACTTCTCTGGGTCATCAGTGATTGTCTTCAATAGGCCGCCGGTTCAGATTCAGTCTGCTCTCATAGTACTTGCGGTCTGTTGTGTCAAGCCACTCCTTGATGCTGTCTAATGATGAAGATGGGATTGAGTCAATTTGGAGGACATCCCGTTTCAAGTCCTTGAATACAATAGCCATGTTAAAGTTTTTCTGTCCAAGTCCAACTCTTTCCAGGTTCACAATCTCAATTTCACTCAATGCCACCACCAGGAAAGGTGTCTCTATCAACTCAACCAGGCAGCTTGTTGTTGGAATGATGAAAGCTGCTGCCTTGTGGGGAACCCCATGGAAGCCAAGTTCCCTCAGTGGCTGGTCAAACTCTAGGTCAAGCCCCTTAAGCTGGGGCTGTCCCCAGAGGTCATTCACCTTGTTGATAAAGTTCTGGAAGTCCATGTTTATCCTGTTCTTCCGTTCCCTTTCCTGCTGCTCCTCCTCAATCGCATCTGGGTCATGTGCAGATCTCTTCCCACCACCCAGGGTCTGGACAACTTCCATGACCTCAACATAGAACTGGACATCCTTGGTCTTCTTGGTCCCCACCATAATATGGTTGTGCAAGTGGAAGTGCAGTAAGGTGATCATCTCTTTCTCAGCAGGCTTTAAGAATGCATGCTTGATGTTACCATACATGATGTCAACAGGCTCCTCCTGTCTTGATGTGGAATACCGGAACCCATTTGCATGAGCTTCTAAAGAACCAGGGAGCTTCCTTCCCCGACCTCCAAAGGGAGGACGGATCCACAGGTCAGGCAACCTTATTGGCTTGAATCTGCCCCCTGCTAACTGCAACTTCTCCTGAGTAACCAAGGTGGCCCTCTCAGCTCTATCTGACTCCCTCGACGTAACCTGTCGACGGAGAGTCTTGATCTGCTGTTACTACTTCAGTGATATGCCTTGAGTCCTTGGAATGGAATGAGATCTCCCTCAAATAGATAGACCCTAGGAACTTTAGAGACTCGCATCATGGGGATTGAATGAGGTCCCTGGAACATTGAAAATTATACGGACATACCAAGACCTATTACTGTCCTGTTGGCTGTTCACACTTTTGATGGTGGCAACATGGAAAGGAACCATGCTTCCATAAACTGGCAGGAGTACTGCCTCGTTCTTCTGGTCAATCTGAATCATCAATTCCCCGGAAGGGGAATGTCATTGACATTCTTATAAACAGTAAGATCACCTAGACCTCTCGCTCTGCCACCAGCATTACCCGTTGTAGTCCCACCCCCCGCCAGCCTCCTGGCAGTCTCTTCATTCTTCTGGCGGGCAAGCTCTGCCTGGTGCTGCTTCCGTAGCTCCTCTTTCGTCATCTCCTGGTGGTCTGACCTGAGTGTTGCCTTCGACAAACAAGGGCTCATTGCCATTGGCTCTAGATTTTACTTTCGGTTGTTCTTCTTCCTCCTCGTTTTCATTGAAAGAATAAGCCACATCCTTGGCAGCTTTTGAGCTGATAGAAGTCACAACTTCTGGTTGCTTCTCGTTGATGACAACTGTCTGCAAGCAACGGTGAGAATTTTTCTGTCTTTGGGTTATTGGTCTTTTCATGCAAGTTCTGAAAACCAAGAGAAACATTGAAAACCATGCCTGCCTTCAATACTCGATCATTCTTTGCATTCAGACTCAAACCTGATTCCCGGACTCAAGGCCAATACCTGTACCAGCAGATTTTGTCAAATTCGGAGCCAATTCTGGAGCTTCCTTCTCGACCACTGATATGGCTGCTTGGTAGGCTACACTGACCTTGCGTCCTGGCTTTAATGCTGATTGCTGCTTCATGAACCTTAAGGAGAACCCCATAAGCCTTGCTCTGCGCTGAATTCGCATCAATCAGAATTGTCCTGGCAAGATTCGAGCAATAGCTGTTATAACGAGATCCAGTAGCGCATATGATTACACTTGTTGGGTCGTAGCTCAGATTCTCATCATTACTTGAAGCACTTAGCCTGAGATCATACTATCCCCCACTCTGAAAAATTGGGGATAACATATATCAACATTCTCCGCTTTAAGTTTTACCATAACCTTTGCAGGTTCCAGAATTGCCTTCTCAGTCTCATCCATTAATGAAGAATGCGAGACCTTTTTCTCCTCATCAATGACTTTCTCAAGTTTGGGGACCACAAAATGCTTCATCACAGAAGCACTCAAGAAAGCTGCTTTCTTCACATTTGTGATCTCGGTACTGTCCTTGACGGCAAAGAAGTCAGAGAAACCATTGGTCACATCACTAAGCTTGAAATTGGAGTTCTTCCATGTCTCCAACAGATTACCTTCAGGAGCCTCCTTTGCAATGTATCCAACAACAGGGGTTTCATGTCCATCAGATTTGGACTGAGCACAGACGGCCCAAAATATCTCCTCTATCATAGCAGTTCCATCATCACTCCTCGCCTTGACATGCATCACAACTTCGGCACCCACAGTTTCTTTGGCCGATTTCTTAAGGACATCAAGCAGAGAGGCCCTCTTCTGGCTACATAAGAAATGGATCTCCCTCTTCATGAAAACCATAATGGTCTCAGGGAATTCATAACCCAGAAACCAAATGTTGAGGGCCGAATATTTGAGGTACCTTAGATCCTCAGAAGCAGGAGGCGTTGCGATTGCAATAGCATCAGATGAACCCCAAAGATCAGATCTATATTCCTTCCAGTGAGAATAAAAAAATTTCAGCCTTTTGCTGAAGTTCTTGTTGGCCATGTGTTGTCATTGTTGGCAACTTGGCTGAGGTGGCAGCATAGTTGAGCTTACAGTCAGAAAAATGAGGAGAGAGAGAGCATCAGTGCAAGAGAGAGAGTGTCTGTGCAAGTGGTAGTGGTGTTAGTGTAGTGGCAAAGATGGAATAGCCTTAGGTATGCATTCTACAATGTTCTACAGCCTTGGGTATTGATGCTGTGGGAAGAGGAGAGAGAATGTGCATTCCATTATGGGTCCCATTGATGATGTGGCCTATGGTTGTGAGAGGAAGAAGAGAGAGAAAGAGAGAAGAAGAGAGAGAACAAATGATGTGGCAACTAAAAGAAGAGAGAGAAAGTAGAGAGAAAGAGGAGAGAGAAAATGAGTGGGTGGGTCCCACTGCTTAGGTGGCATGCCACCATGGCAGCCAGCCACGACACCTTGGCGCATGCCATGGGCAGCCACAGGAAGCCGTAAGCCACCTAAGCAGCAGGGCCATGCCACAAGCCAAGGCCAAACACATCTTGGCAAGCCCGCCTCGCCCACGCGCAATGGCCGCCCAACCACAGGCCGTGCAATGCAACGCGCCGCCCTCCAACCGCACGACGGGGTTGGAATGCATGGGTGCTTGCGGTGCATTCCAGCGCCGATGATGGGGGGGGGGGGGGCGCCGAGACGATTTGAGTCCCGCGCACATGCCCCATGGCACATCCCGCACGCACACAAGGTGCTCTAGAAAAGGTCAGGAGAGAGAAACCTCTCTGCCGTTACAGGGGCATTTTTGTCAAGTTAAAATGAAGAAGATCCAATATCAATGGCCTGGATGGAGTCTCAACGCAGAAATCCCAATCAGACGGTCTAGAAAGTTGTGGGCTAAGGTGCAATGCGGCGGTCGCGTCTTGATCCACTCGCGAGAATTCGCATTGGTTGGGAGCAACTTAAAGCTGTGATCCACGTCGCATGAAAGATACCCTGTGATACTGTGTGGCGCGCGTCCACGGTACGACGGCAGAGATGATTCAGATTGTATGGCCTCGATTGGCGTCGATCTTTCGGGTGACGCGATCTGACAGATCGAGCGGTTATGAGGCAATCCCGCATAATCTTTCCAACGGCCGATTGAAAAGATTCCTAAGCGGCCCAATGAGAAATCGACAGGGCTTCTAACTTGTCAGCACTAGAAATGATGTGGTGTTGCGGTGGTGCACGGTTTAACTTAAAAAAATTCCTTTTGACTTAATCTCAATGGCCGATACTATTTTGATAATATCTCACTCGTTAGAAGTCCAAATCGGATGGTTCGAATTACAGCATTCTCTATTTTGAATTCTCTACACTATGGACATGTTTTGGGGACGAAGAACAGAGAGGAGGCTCGGGTTTTTTTGTGAAAAACTCTCTTTGGAAGGTGTTGGTGGGTTTTATGATAAAAAAATCTCTACTCCAATCTTCTATGAGGATATTGAGGCTCCATTGAAGAGTAATGAAGGTCCAGAATGGTGGTGAGCCATTAATGGAGCTCAAAGTTGAGCAGAAATTGTAAAGAAGAAAATAGAAGAGGTAGAAAGGGGTTTTTGAGGGTTTAGCCTTGTGTATGAACAATCAATCACCTACCAACCTCAACCTTGCTCGTCAATGGTGCATTAATGAGTGGTGAGAGGTTGGTGAAGCTTCCATTGAATATTTATGGTGATTATGAGCTTGTGTGAAACCTTATTGCAGTGTTGGTATGTATGAATGGTTTGAATCCTTCCACCAATCATCAAGAAGTGGAGTTGAACTTCATTGATGTATATTTGAGAGTTGAATGGATGTTAGGCAGTAATGAAAGTTTTATGAGCTTATATGAAGCTTTAATGGAGTACTGAAAGGTGTGTTGGTGTTTTGAAGAAGAGAGAGAGGAAAAGTATGGCCTATGTTGTATGCAATGAATTGAAGGTATTTTAGTGGACTTCGAGACTATGCCAGACTTCACAGAGACATCCTAGAGTCTTATGTCAAACAAGGGTTATAAGCCTCCTAACCTTGTATGAGTTAATTGTTTATTTTTTGTACTCAATGTATGCTAACTGTAGGTGATAAATGATGAATGCCTAGCTAGTGGGGATTAAATTGTAGGGCATTGCTATAAGCCCCAAAACTATTATTGTTTGCTTCCCATAGGTGTAGGTTAAGCGCGGATACTTCCATTGTACTTTGCAAACATTTCAAACAATTACAAAGACATCTTTTGAAAGCAAAATAAATTACAAAAATACCTAGTTCATTAGTCATTTCTCATTAAGTGACGATGCAAAGATAAGATTTAACTATTGATACCCAAAATGCTCAAATTTCATGTGAACAAACTATTTTACCCTCTTTACTTACTAATTATTGATGTCATTTCATTCACAATCTGCAACTAGAAGAAGGAAGCAACCTATCCTTTATTTTGGTTGTATTCTATGGCTGTATGCCGTTTTGGTGGTGGCCACCTGCCATCGTCGATAGGTGTTGGCTTATCAGTGGGAAATTTGTCTGGAGCTACAAGTTGGGGTCGAGGGTATGGAAAAGGATGGAGCTCCATGAAAGGGTTTATCAATATGATGGGGGTCGGAGGATAGTATCGTGAACTGCCGGATGGGACTCGCTTAAGGAGGAGGGGTTGGCGTCGACATCAGTCGACTTACCATCGGGTTCTATAAGGGTTACTGCGACTGGTGACCCATGGGTATCGGGAGGTTCTGATTCTAGGGTTGGCACAATTCCTTCTGGGGGCTAAGTCTTCCCTGCGATCTCAATGCGGGAAGCTAGTGGTGGTTTACAAATGGAGCGTGGGGATGGCAGGAGGAATTTGTAGGGCTTGGAGTTTTGCCTATGGGGGATCCACCACATTTACATCCTGTGGCTTCTGCTCTGGTGATCACTGGAGGGGAATCTAGGGTTTCGGACTCCTCTCAAAATGTTAAAGGCATGGATAGTTTTTTTTTTTTTTTTTTTGGAGGGGGAGGGGGGTGTAAGTGAAGGCATGGATAAGATTAATTTGGAACCAATTGTCGACAGTTTTAGGTTTCATTCCATTATTCCTCCGAGGGGTTTGGTGGTGGGAACTACTCTGATCGCTCTGTAGGTGGAGGTTGTAAGGCGAATTGCTAGAGTGGATCTCTTACAGGGTGTAGAGGGTTCATTTAATGTAAAACGTAGGGTGCAAGGGTATATTTATTCATTTATTCTTAAGTTTAACATCATCTAAATAAAAGGAACAATTGTAATTGTTTAAAACAATAGGGGTGTACCTGGCTATAGGCATAACAAAGGAGAAGTACTTGTAATTTTTAATTAAGAAGAAGAAACATTTTTAATAAGATATCATTCCAAAAGAATAGAATGTTACCAAATACAACTAAGAAGGCCCATAAGACCACAATACATGGAAATAGCAATAACATTATTACATCATCGAGAGGAAAATGGATATACTATTGATATGTATTTTTGTCCTTATCTTTCTTTTTCTTTAAATTTTGACCCATTTCTTTCTCTTTTTTTTGATTATTCCTTTACTTTCATTTTTCTCGATTAACATATAAGATTTCAATATGCCCTCTTAACTTGTACATCCTCCTCTCATCCTCAAGTTATTTTTTAATCATTTGCATTCAAAGGATTTTAGTTTAAGGTTTTGGGGGCTTCTTTTTTTTTTTCTCCCTTTTCTTACACCTGAGGTACAATATTAAAATAAAATATATTGAAAAGAAAAAAGATACGGGATGTGACAAGGAAACAAAGAGAATAGGCAGAATGGATTCCTTTTGTAACTAAAATTAATCCCCTCCATTACTTTACGAGTAAAGGGTTAAGGTTAGGTAACACATCACCAATGTAATCTTGAACACTTCTAGTTTTTGGGTTTGAAGAGGGGTTAATGAGAATGGGGTTTGAACACTTTTTTTTTTTTTTTTTTTTTTTTTTTTGGGGGGGGGTTGAGGATCAGCATCCTCTCGGAGCTCTCCTCCGAGTGAGGACAGCGGCAGTCTGCCCTAGATGGCCGCCACATAGCTCTCAGGTGAATCCGAAACTCATGTTCAAGTTGACACCCAGTCGACAAGCCTAGCCGGTAGAGGGTATCGACTCTGATGTAGGTCTCGGATTCACCCAAAAGTCATATAGCGGCCATCCAGGGCAGACTGCCGCTTCCTCCCAGTGGTACTAGGAGGAGACAATGTGAATCCGGGGGTGGGAGGGCATTTTTATACCTCGACGGTAGGTATAAAACCATGGTTCAAATAAGCAGAATCGGCCCTCATAGATTCCGATTCCAATTAAGCCAAAATCTGAACCTTAGAAATCAAGTATTAATTGGTCGATTTGAAGAGGTCGGAATCGACAATCTAATTCTGATTCCAATTCTAATTCCGATCGGTTTGAGATATACTGGATTTAAATCAAAATCGGACCGATTATTAATCAGTTTGGTTTTCCAATTTAAAATCGATCAGAGATTAGTTCGGTTTATTTGATTCTTAATCGGTTTTCTCTTTATAGCCTTTTACCATTGGTGCTACACAGCAACACAACATTCCCTCACCATCAACCATCTGGCACAAGTTGAGAAACCGTTCAAACCGACTATTTAGAACCGTTAAAACCAACTAAACATTTACTTTAACCCCTTGGTATTAAATTTCTATATTTGTAGAAATAACTTATGTTTTAATGTTTTCCACTTTCATATATGATTAAAATTAATTTTAATGATTTCTTTGGCTTTCCTTCTACATTGTTCCTAAACTCTCCCTCTCCCTCCCACCAATGAAACGGTTTAAAAACCAAAAAATCGAAACCCATTAATAATCGATTTTGGAAAGCATTTTGAAACCGTTTAATAAATGGTTCAGTTTTGGTATTACTCATTACACACTGAACCGCACCATTAAATCGAAATCGCACCGTTTAACATCCTTAAGTAGAGAGGAATCAATATTAGAAAATTTGCAAATTCTAGTTGAAAGACTGTGGAAGCCCATCAAAATTGATAGAAATAAGCTACAATGAAAGATGAGAAAGCATGAGAAGGGGGAGAGGGGGGAGGGGGGGAGGGGGGGGGGGGGGGGGGGGAGAGAGAGAGAGAGAGAGAGAGAGAGAGAGAAAGAGTAAGAGATATTATAACATTCAATTGATTTAATGATTTATTCGATTTATCGATTTGCAACCAACGGTTTCTCTATTAAAACCAAAACTGAACCAATTACATAAGGTTCAGTTTGATTCAATTTTTTACCTGCCGTTTCAATTCGGTTTATTGGTTAGCCAAAATGGATAAACCCAAAAGAAAAGAGAGAGAGAGAGAGAGAGAGAAAAAACTCATGATTGCTGATATGGCAATTTGTGAATGTTGCTCATACTCGATATCTAATAAAAAAATATACGGCATTATTATGCACACAATCATACTTTTAGGCTTTGGTTGTCAAATGAAGCAAATGAAGAAGGGTAATAATAAAACTACCCCTCACTTATTAAATGAAGAACTGATACCCTAGCCATAAACGCATGCGAGGCATAATGTAAATCGTTTCCACAAAAAATATAGAAAAAAACCCGCGTCCATTTCCCCTTCTCCTGTCAAAGGATCCCTTTATCCCCTTCACATAGGCTGTAAAAGGATCCCTTGATCCCTCTTGGATGGCTGTGGGTGGGCCGGCCCCCGTTCGGGCCGCCCTGGCGTTGCCGGGCCGAGCGGGGGGATCCCTTGGATACTTGTGTTCCCTCTCCCATTCAACCAAATGTCAATGCAACGGATCCACATCCTCCCTTCCAGAGGTTTGGGAGGAGAGGGGGCGACCCCGTTAGATAGCCGACACTTAAGGCTCAAGTGAATTTGAATCCTCCATCCGAGCTGACACGTTGAACCGATAAAAGAGTATCAACTTAGATGGAGAGCTTAGATTCATCCTAATTCCAAGTATTCACCATCTAACGAACCCCGCCTCTCCTCACAGGGGAGAGGATTTGGATACCAATATAACTAGACAGTAAACCTCAGCCCTAAAAAATATATCCCCAAATAGATACTTTTAGGATTCTTTCTCATGCTTTCTCTCTCTCAAAAAATATGTTCATAAAAGTCTCATCTAACATGGCGGCTGCCACTGACCAGGTTCATCTCTTGCCCTTCAGTCCGCTCCGGTCATCCATCGGACAGACTGGGGTGATTGGCACGCAGCCAATGCAGCCCAACCTGCGTCCGATGGACGGCTGGAAGACTGGAAACAAGCTCTAGCCGACCGCCGGCTGTTCATCACTTGCAGACAAGTTTTTCTCTTTAAATTAACGAAGACAATGCTAAACATTAGACAAGAAGGTTTGCTATAGATACAGAGTACAAACGATCGGAAACCCATTTGACCACAAGACGAGAATCATTGTTCAGTTTGATCATTGAAGCATGATTTGATTCCGTATTAAAGGAAGAATATGGATCTAACCGATGAAAGCATTGCAGAATATGATCTAATAAAATTTTATTAAAATCTTATTTACATATACAAAAAATGAATGTTCAGGGAATACGGAATTCTCCAGCTACAAATGAAAAGCAGATGAGATATGAAATGCTAAGGCAGAATTCAATTTCCAATCGATCAAAAATTGGAGGCTCAGTGAAAGATGTAAGTGAGAACCAGGGCTAATAGCATGAGTATATACGCAATCCCTTGATCGATCGTCTCCCCTGAATCCACAAACGAAAGCCAAATCCAAACTCAGTTCCAATTCCAATAAATAACAATTAAGAAGAAGAAGAAATAGGAAGGGGTGATGAATTAATGAGAAAGACTAATTACCATTGCTGGAGGGTCCTGGAGCAGTCTCAGAAGAAGGGGCAATGCCCTGTCCATTGCTTAGTTGCAGCATCATCATCAACATAAACCCTAAAACCAACGGCCCGATCGCTGGATTCATACTTCCAATTCCAAAAACAAAAAGGAAAGAAGTGTTTTTTCTTGAAGATAAGAGAGAAGATGAAGCAATGAGTAGATCTGTGATGAGAAATGAGAGATACAGAAGCAGTGAGAGAGAAAGAGATGATTTTATAGGTTGAAATCAAGAGTAGAGAGATATATAAATAGTCTTCTTGCAGGTAAAGCCCCCCAAGGAGGCGCAGTCAGAATTGGCGAGAAGAAAAGGTTGAGTTGAAATTCGAAGAAAGAAAATGCGTGAAAGTGGCCGACTCAAGTTGAAGCAACGCGGAATCAGACGCGGATTATTAAATTAAATTAAAAGAAGTTTCCACTCCATCTTTGTAGCAGAGAAACTTGATTTTTACTATTTGAATCGCAAGTTTCAACTTTGAATTTTGATTTTGAAGGAACGCTGGAGATGTGGTTGATCATTCCAGGTGTCGCTGACTCGCTGCTGTCTAAGGTTTTAAGTTTACATATCCGATACGGTATCGGTCATATGTTAAAAACTGATCCGATCCGATCAGGGTATACGGATCTAATGGAAAACCGACACACGATTGGTACCATATATGTACTAGTGGCCAAATCCAACACTGCATGAATCGGCTGATCTGATACCGATTACTTGAACCATAGTTTCCAAAACTGATTCGATATCGAACCAAATCGGTAGGTGTCGGCCAGTATCATTCCATCAAGTTGGAAATGGATCGGTTATTATTTTATTAAAAATATAAATATTATTTTTAATATTCCTAGTAAACCGTTGGAAGATTGACATAGAATATATATATATATATATACAATCATGTTCAAAATCCGATACGAATCGGTGGATTCAATCGATTCATGATTAGTTGAACCATGGTTGAGACTTGAGACCGCTCGTTGACGAGAATCCCCGGAAATGATGACAGATTGCCGTGTGTTGTACACCGCTTCTTTGTTGAGTCATCCCAAACCAATTTTTTACCCGAAAAGAACCATTTTGTGGTCCCCACTTTTTAATTTTTTAAGATTTTTTATTATCTAACATTGAATTTGTGTTTTACATTTTCCCTTATGTGGTCCACACGTATCATTTGTATGGTACAATAATTTATATTTATTCTTACCAAAAAAAAAAAAAAAAAGTTTATAATTATTACGAACTTCCCTCTATCATATGATAAATGCAAATTCGGTTTTTAATTTGATAAATATTTTAGGATGGTTGTAAACAACGGATATAACCATCTTTGTGGGATAGAGAATATTAAAAGAAATGGGTAACGATTTGGTTACGCTGAACTTTGTTTTGATTACGTTAGTAATGAAGATTTGAAATATCAGACATTGATCAATCAATAGATTTGATCATGTAATGAATGATTAATATATGAAAATTTGTTCTTTGAATGGCGGAGTGAGAGCTACATGAGACCCCCTTTGCTCAGATTGACAAATCGCAATTGTGTTTCTCATTGGTGGGAGCAATGAATCTTGTTTTGTCACTCTGAGTATCTTTATTTTAATGTATTAACAATAATTTTCTCAAAGTATAGGTTTTTTCGAACAAGATATAAGTAATTCTATTTTCTTAGGTTTTAATGATAATTCATTATTGTTTGTGTATGTTTGGAACATAAGAATTTTTTTTTTTTTAAAAAAAGCATGATAAAACGAAAATAATAATGAAATCATGATAAACTTCTTTTTTTTTTTTTTTTCTCTCACTCTTCTTTTTTTTTGTTTTTTTTCTTCTTTTCTTAAAGGGAAGCGGATTGTTGTCTGACAACGTGTGTTTTCACCCTCCATGTTAAAGGGCGAGGGAGATGCAGCCAACAATCTTTCCTCCCTTTTTTATTTAAAAACAAAAAACCTCTTTTCTTTTCTTACATTCCAAACATAATCCTAGGATTAAATCTGAAGAATTGTTTTCCTATAAAATCAATAGTTTGAATTTTAACTCAATCCCAAGTTAATTATATTTTCTTCTTAGGAAAAAGTTCTATGTTCGACTATGTCTCCTTATATTTTCTCACAGTCCTTGCGAAATGATACTCATGCCTTCCACGCTCTACCCATTGATTGATATTCTGACGTAAATTCACGCAATCAGACAGTAATCATCTAGACCCTCGAAACTCTTTTAATTTTATTTGGGGATATTGTCAGGCAATAATCTTTCCCCCTCTTTTATTTTATTTAAAAAAAATAAATAAAAACCTCTTCCCTTTTCTTTTCTTACATTCCAAACCTAATCTTAGGATCAAATTTGACGAGTTATTTCCTACAAAATCAATAGTTTGAATTTTAGCTCAATCCCAAGTTGATTATATTTTCTTCTTAGGAAAAAGTTCTATGTTCGACTATGTCTCCTTATACTTTCTCACAATCCTTGCGAAATGACACTCATGCCTTCCACGCTCTTCCCATTGATTGACATTCTGATGTAAATTCACGCAATCAAACAGTAATCATCTAGACCCTTGAAACTCTTTTAATTTTATTTGGAGATGTTGTTAGTCAATAATCTTTCCCCCTTTTTATTTTATTTAAAATAAATAAATAAATAAATAAAAACCTCTTCCCTTTTCTTTTCTTATATTCCAAACCTAATCTTAGCAATCGTCTTCTTTTTCTTTTTTTCCCTACAATTCCGTGACAACAACAACCAGCAGTCGAAATTGGAAGGCATAAAAGTCTTAATGTATAATGAGTCATTAGTCAGTAGTCATGGAACGTGAGGTGGGAGTGTGGAACTTGAAACTTGACTTCGGATCAATCATTTGAAAAAATTCCAGACTTTCTAGATCTCATAATTCATGAAAGATAGCATCAGCCATCAGCACAAACAAAATGAAACCTCTTACTCAACCAAACAGACCCCTCTTTAATGTGACCTTTTATTCTTTATTTTTTATTTTTTATTTTTTTTATTTTTTTGGAATAGAATCCTCTCATATCTGTTGAAGCCACCAAAACCAGTCCCAGTGTCTTAAACCCTCAAACATGCACAAAATTTGCAAGCATACATCAATACTCAATATGTCCAAAATTTCATACTACTAAATCATCAAATACCAAATCAAATTCAAATCCCAAATAGTTGAGTGTTGAACTTTAAATATTAAGTCTCATTATCTTAATCCTCATGACTCAATTCACATTTGGACTCAATAATAACAATTAGCAACATAATGATAATTACATTATAACTATTAAATATTAGTTGACCATAAATAAGCAATGGGGAAAAGGTTCTTTGAATGGCAGAATGCCAACACCTCTCTGTCTCTCTCTTCTCTGACATATGCTCACCCGTCACTCAGAGAACCCTCCCATTGTTGTGGGAAAACCCTGCTGCTTACAGAATTTTTTTCCCATAAATAATTTAAGCAGTTTTAAATAAATCCTAATTATTTCAATTTTATTTAATTTATGTAACATTTACAAATTGGCTGGCCCTGTCTACTAAAATATGTAGCTCTGCTTACAATGAGTCAAGTCAAGATTCAAGAAGCGCCTTCTAACTCAGTCGTTGGAAGAGTTTCTGATTATTATATTTAGGCTGCTTAGAGGTCAAATTAATTATTTTCAATGTGAGGTATCTAAGTTGATTAAATTTATGATCATGGAGGCCAAAATAACTTTTAGTATGTCCTATTTAAAAATTTCATACTGTTATGGGTCTCCATGTATTTTCGAATAAACTAGGAGGTCAGGTACAATGCATTTTAGAGATAGTCTAGTGAATTTCACAGGTGTTTACTATTAAAATTTAATAAGCTAAAATGCTAAATTTAAGGCCTACCTAAGTTTACTAGGTGAAAAACAAGAAATTGAAAATTTTCAAATTATCAAAATGGTGCATCAATTCGGATGTTTGAACATATGTGATCATATTTTTACCAAAAAAAAACAAAAAAAACATACGTGATCATGTAAGAGTATGACATCAGATAGGAAGGTAAATGACTGAAATTGAGACTGAAATTTGGCACGTGGCGAATTCAAGCCATTTCTTATATATTCAAGAGTCATATTTACAAGAGCCTATTTTGCAATATTATGAGGTACGATTCAAGTTCTATAGGCATAATAGAAGTATGAGCGCCGAGTGACTCCAGCTACTAGATTACGGTTGGAAAAACTGGACAACAGTCGAAGTAGATCAGGAGACGTCGGATTCCTACTGAGTGAGCTGTTTTGAGTATCACCCTTTTGATTCATATTTTATTTAAGTAGCTATTATACTGAACTAGGAAAAGAGAAATCTCTTACTACCATTGAATGAAGAAATTAAGATTATGTTTCATGGTGATTTTGCTCTTATCGTGTTAATTCTCTAGAAGGTTAAAGTGTCTGAAATCCAAACACAGCAGGAAAGAGAAGAAAGCGAGAAGCATCAAAATCATCTACTCACTGTAGCTCCCTGGAGAAAAAACATGAGAAAACGGAAGAGTGGATTGGAACTTCCTAGGGGCGCGAATCAACTGGCTCCTTATCTTGGAATGCCCATGCGGCCTGCATAATTTTGAGTCCTCGGGAGTGGTTTCTCGTCAGGTCACCATCAAAATAGGACTCAAAAGCTCGAAAAGAAGAAAAATTAAACAATCTTCTCTCTCTTTCGGGAATCAATCCAAAAAGCATTTATAGCCGACTTTAGTTCTCCTACATTTCCACACTTTTCCACCGCCATTCCTTTTTATATAACCCATAGAATCTCTCTCCCCAATAAGCTCAAGAAGAAGAAGAAGAAGAGGAGAGAGGATGTGTAATCCAGGTGTCCTTCAAGTCCAACGGTATGTAAGGCGAGAGCCACGAGCGATGGAGTTAGTGAGTCCCCAAGCGCCCGTAATTGCAGTTCCAGCTGCAGTGGCTGTTGCTGGAGATGGTGGTGGAGAATCAGGATCACTACCATCATCCTCTTCCTCAACAAAGCAATGTGTATGTTCTCCAACTCGGCATCCGGGTTCCTTTCGGTGTAGGCAACACCATGCGGACTACGAGTGGGTTAGACGGATACAACCCATGCTCACTGCAACTTCAAATCTTTCATCTCCTCACTAGACTCTCTCTCTCTCTCTCTCTCTATTGAAATGAACGGAGAAAAAGTTCAATCTTCCCATGGTATGATCAGATCTCCCTCCATGTCTCACACTCACCTGTGTATATATTTGATGATAATGGTTTGATGATAATGGGGCTCCAACTTTAAATTAACACCACAGATCCACAGACTGTCTTGTCTTCCATATGTTTTATGGCCCACCCCTCCCTCCTCAATCGGTCTCACAGTTCTAAGGCAAGTCATATCTTTCACAGAACGTAATTAATTAAGGATAAGGAATTTTGTAGAGACAACTGAATGTAAACAAAACTATACGATTAAGCATCTAACCCCTTTCACATGACACCTTAGATCATGCTCACTACTGATTAGGCCATAAAATGGGAAATCGTCCACTACTCCAGTCCATCATTACCATCCCCATCCATCCACCCATTTTCTGCACAAAACTATCAAACCGTTCTCTTAATTTCAAAAGTTAGGAATATGTTGAGATTCAGTGGTTGGGTGGAGTTCCAGCATCCATCATACTAGACTGAAGACCACAAGCTGAGCTTTGGCTACACATCCAGTTTAACACCATTCCATCATGCCACAATAATGAAGCGTTATTACCCAGAACCATATTTCAGACCATTGGGATTTAAATGTGATATAGGACCATATCAAATTCTGGATTGACTGAAGGAAAAGCAAAATCCTTATTCCAGATCATGATCTGGTACAAATCCTACCTGTTTCGTTCTGCATTGCTGATGACATCCATCCTCTTTTATTTATTTATTATTTTTTTTTCCTGAACATAACTTAAAATTAAATAAAATTGAGGGTATCTAATAAGGGTGCTTGACAACTATGATGAAAGTCATCAACAAACCTTACATATATAGTAGGTTTTGTTAATTTCTCATTCACTCCTGTAATTTTATGGTTAAACATATACAAAAGTACAGAGGAATATTTTTCTTCAAACCACCCATACTTACAAACTAATATACTAAAGTTCACAAGGCATATGTTGTATATAGCAACCTGGCACCATCACAATCAAACATTCGAACTTTCTACCAATTCTTCAATAAGTTGCAGGCTCTGTAAACATCCCTTGCAATCACTGAATAGATTAATACCAATTCATGAATTAGTGAAGCAAGGTACATATATACATGTACTATCCATCAGCATGATGCAGAATGAATGCAGCTTTGTATATACAGGATGTTTGACAAAATCTGTATCCACAATCTAGGTTCATGAATATCCACGGGTCTGGAGCCATTTACTTAAAAGGCCAGCTCTGATGTTACTGGTTATATGTACAATTTCGATGCAGATGGATTTAGTCAAATCCAAAGGCAATGGCTAGTAATTGGGTTGCAGGATAAATATGTCTATGCATCCTTTCAATGGCTGGGTAAGTTGATGTGAACAAATTATTTTGTAGTGAGATGTACTTTAAGAGGTCACTCTAGCTACGTAACAAAATGACATTGATCAAAAGATATATAAGCAAACAGGAAGAATAACATCAATAAAATGATTCCTCACCTAAGGGTAGCAATTTCGATGTACAATTGTCTGATTATCTGTATCCACAATTACTTCGCATGATACTTTTGTCTGAAATTTTTGGCGGAAGGGGGTGGGTGGACACAAATGATTCAACACAGTCAGAACATCTAATTTTTACATCCAAATCACGGAAGAACAAAACGGAACGGAACAGGAAACACCAAATATAATTTAAGTTGCACTGCATTTGACATCTGGCAAATTGTGGGAAAATCTTCTTGAATTGTGGCAATAAAGTGACAAAAGCAGTAAGGATATTGGACATAAGACATTGGCAAAAATTATACACAACATTCAACATTGTCTTAATGAGTATGATGTAATCAAAAGTTGTGTGGTAGATGCTTAGCTTACTTATTGTTATGCATTTAAATGTATAGTGACTTCGAATCTTGGTACTTACACTTAGACAACAAATACGGGAGACAACAATTAGGTCACACTGTCCCTAGACCAATCTGAGAATTAGGTCAGGTGTCCACAAGTGCTTAATTGTCAGCTACCTCCCTGGTTCAATTGTTCCCCCAAACTGAATGGAGCATAAGACCACATCGAACAGGCACAACTGGCCAATTTGTTGTGAGCCACCTAGTTATCATTACGCCCTTTGCCAAGATTACAATAACACAAAGACTCTAATCTAGCAAGGTCTTATGCCTCCCAGGTTCAGCTGTTCCCCCAAGCTGAGTAGAGCATAAGACCACATTGAACAGGCGCAAGTGGCCAATTTGTTGTGAGACACCTAGTTTTCATTATTACACCCTTTGCCAGGGTTACAAAAAAAAAACCCAGTATCTAGGAGGAGGTCTTTTCCCCTTTGGCCACCCATCCCTCAACCTCAGCCCTCCAATCCAAAGCTCTCCCCATCACAGGAGGGGGACAAAAAGAATAAGGGAAAAGATACTGCTATAAAAGACAACGAAGAATAAGAAGATGAAGATTGATGAAAAACAGAAGGGAGAGGAAAATAAGTGGTATGTCCCAACCCTCCAACTGAACCAGATATGTTTCACTTATGTAAAATTGATCTATTCCTGTTTGTGTGGTTGGCATCCAATCCTTTTGTAATTTTTCCTCCCTTTCTTTCTTGTTCTCTGTTACCTAATGAGATTAGTTGTGTATCTACCATCTAGACAATGACTTATGCTCCTGAAAGGCTGGAGCTGGGGTTCGAATGAACTGCGGATTGATAGCACTCTTGGCCCACAACATTAGTTTTAGAGCCACTACTCAAGTAAAGGTACCTTCCGAGACAGTTGTCCTCTCATTTCTCAATGGTTTGACACCATTTGAAGTGATAAAGAACCAATTGTCAATCAGTTACTAATAAGTGAAGACCATGATCTTACTGCCGTTCAAAGAACTCAAATAATAATAATAATAATAATAATAAATAAATATAAAAAAAACCCTGCAACCTAACTCACTTAACACATGTCAATTAACAGAGTTTATTATAACCCAGCTTTTCCTGTCACAGAGCATGTTAATGGTGTATTTATCATTGGTCATATGGTCTCATAATATGCTTAAATGCCTGAACATTCTAATGAAAAGGTTCATAAGCAATTAAGCATTCACTTACCTGTGTACACCATTCAACTTCAGATTCCCACGATGGAAATATATCAGCTCAACAAAGACAAAGAAAATGTAGTCTATTCCATGTAAAATATCCAACCATATAAACTTCTTAGCAACACCTTCCTTGGAATCAAGATTCTCAATGCAAAAATATATCAGCACAATGAAGATCAGAACAAAATGTGAATCTCTAAGATCTACTCATAGACCCAAACCCATAGAAATCATTTTCTCCCTCATGTATGGAGTAAAAATTTAAATACCAAAGGCCAAATGAAAGGCACCCCAGCTAGCAGGCCGAAACTAAATTTAAACATGGTTTAATAAAAGTCACTATAAGAAATCCCTACCGAATGCCATAGCAACAGGCCAACAGCTGTACAGAACGCCCAAATAAAAAGCTTTAAAGAAAACCTTTTTTCCTATCTTCCATACAGTTAGCTCTTTCACCCAAAAAAAAAAAAAAAAAAAAAACAGTTAGCTCCTCAAGCGTGCATACATGTATGTTGATAATTGCGAATCCAAAGGAATTCTACAACTCTATGCGAAAAATATCGGATACATCCTAAAAGAAAGGTAAATTTGGTGTTATATGTAGTCTCCAAACTGTGCCCCTCTCGACCTCTCGACAGGAAGCTATGATGTAAAAACATATCCGCAGAATTAGGATCCTCTGTCATACCGACTCAAAGCGCCCTCCTTGAACCCTCTCAGTGACAATTACACCCATTTTCTCAATCAATTCAGACCAAACGAATACAATTACTCAACAAAGTTGCTGAGGAGATTGATCATAAATCAAATATTGCAAGTAACTTAACTATATGGAGTGTGAAAAGAGGCTACCTGGAGCGGAAAATTGAAGAAGAAAAGGCCAAGCTGTCCTTGAACTTGCGTAACAGTCTCAAAAGGAATACGACCCCGAGTCAAATCCTTGAGCAACTGAAACACATCGTAAACCTCAACCTCTTGGAGCTGAAGCGTGGCGTCGATGTAGGAAGAACCCCTAGCCCTCAGATGCCCGCCTTGGGAGGTGACGTAGCCAAGCTGTTTCCCACGGTACTCAATGGCGACAACGAGAGATCGGTAGTTGAGGGAGAAGAAGTCCCGGTTACGGACCTTGACGGTGATAGGCATGGAGATGTCGAGGGAGACAGTCGGGATAGTGTGAACTTTGACATGGTTGAGACCAAGGCCAACGACAATGATTTCGGGATCGGATGGCCAAAGGAAGAAGATCGCCACACCGAGTAGGACGAGAGAAGCACCACAGATGAACTGAGACCGGAGGGAGCGGAATCTACTTAGGCGGCGGTGATAGAGAGGAAGCAAGACGTAGCATTGACCCTGCGGTGGTGGTGGTGGTGGTGGTGGCTGGTGGTAATTAGGGCTGTTTCGATGATCGTATACTGAAGGCTCCGGTGGCAACGGAGAGTAGTACACCGGCTCGCCCTTCGCTGCCATGTTTCCTCCTTGGTTGATTCCTGGGGTTACGGTGTTTTGATGATTTCTATTTAATTCTCCTTTGCTTTGATTTTAAGGTTTCAATAATTTATTGACACGTGGCATCGAATAATTGTTGGGAATAATAACCTTTATGGAAAGGAAAAAAAAATCCCTTGTACCAGACTAGCATAGCTGGATTTACATCATCTCCCCAGAGTGGTTCTGGATGATGCGGCAATCTAGTCCCGATGATCGACACGTGACTCTCGGGTGAATCCGAGACCCATATCCGAGTCGACATCCCCTGTTGGCTTGGCTTGTCGGCTGAGTGTCGACTCAAACGTGGGTCTCGGATTCACCGAGAGCCACATGTCGACCATCGAGATTGAGTTGCCATTGTCCTCCCAGAACCACTGGAGGAGAAGAAGCGGATCCAGCATAGCTATGCTGATCATATGTTTCAATACACTCTAAATGATAAAATCAGTACTACTACATCAGAGTGTTATAGACGACTTTGGCCCAACCTTCCTCGGATCTTCCGGACACCAGCTTGTGTCAAAGGCCATTAACACAAATTCCTTCTTTGGTGTGATCATGAAACCTCAAAATATAAGAGGTATTATTGGTATTTGATTTGAGAGGGGATTTGGATTTTACGTAGATCTAATGAACACTGATATGTGGTGTGAGTGACACTAGATCAATGTCAATAAGAATATCCTAAGCGAATATCTTACCCTTTTAATTATCCATCTCCTCCGATGCACCCAACCTTTTTGAACCCTTTGATTCAACAAAGGTTAGTGAAGCCTTAGCCATCAAAGCAGCTATCCAATCAGCCTTTGAAGAAGGCTTTATTAAACTATAAGTTGAATTTAACTGTAAAGAAGTTATTAAATTTATTAGCAATCTTGATCTTCCAGTTAATCTTGAGCTACGGTTTACTATAATCGATATCCTTTCTCTTGCTTCCTTTCGTGAGCATTGTTCCTTTAATTTCATTCTAAGGAAAGTCAATGTTGTTGCTCATTCTCTTACCCATAAAACTGTGACATCAACAATGATATTCATTTGGTTTATTTTCTCTCCTTGGTTTTATAATCTTTGTATAAAAATCAAAACTTAATCTGTAATCGACATTAAAAAAACATAGAGTTAGATGAGACTAGATTACCAATGATGGGTCATTAATAATATTATCTCAAGAGCAAGGATAGTTTCCCTAATTTGATAGGGATGAGTTGTGTCGTAATCAAATTGAACTTCTTAGACTCGAATACTCCATCCACTTACGGATTAACAAACATTTTTTTTTTTTTGAGATAGGATCAAGATCTTCTGTAGTAACTAACAAATGGCAATGCGGATCTTAACTGTTCACAGAACATCAACTAAGATTCTCACTACGAGCGATAATCACTACAATGGACATATTAAGGGATGTTTAGTAGTCGTGAGTTGTGATGGTGGTTTTTTTTTTTTTTGGTTGACGAGTTGTGATGGTGGTTTCCTCTAAGAACAGATTGAATTAATTACCAAAAAAAAAAAAAAAAAAAGGTTAAATTCAAAATATAAAATCTGGAAGGTAGAAAACAAGAAAACAACAATATCAAATCCTATAATATAATATTAGATCTAAGACTTAGGTGTATATATTTATTTAGAGAGAAAGCAAGAATGCTGTCCAGCTGTATGATAGCGCAGCTTCCACGCAGCCAGGTTTTCAATGATTGGATCGTAAAGATTTGATACAGAGCATCGGATTTGATAAATCCTAATTCATTTTTTTATTACCAGAAATACCCTTATTTTTTAATTAAATTTTCATTCAAATGCCATATTGGATTCGTTTGCCAGTTGTGAACAGAAAGAATCTCTTTTTAACTTTTTTTAAGTGTCCTGGACGAATCATTTACAGTGAAAGAGTTCAGTTTTCTACTCTGGCGACAGCCAATTCGGCGATTTTTCTTCTCCAGCGATGATCAATTGATTCGGATACAGTTCAAGCTCTGTTGATTTTTGTCGTTCTTCTCTGGTGACAGCTACAACATTGGCGATTGTCGACTGAAAGTTTAATGCTGCTAAATAAGGTATTGATGATCAAAATTATATTCTGAAAAGAAGAACCTTCAGGGTTTCAATTTAGTTCCCTTTCTGGTTGTTGGCGATCGTTTTGGTCAATGGAAGAAAATAGCAGTTCTTCGTATTTTGTTCTTATTGAAATAGTACACCAGAAAATTCCATTTCCTATTATCCCTCCCAACAAAATCATGACCATTAATCCAAAATCTTCACCAAACCAGACAATTCTAAGCAAAGCATCCCCTTACGTAACCTGTTGTGATAGTCTTCTCGATGAGCTCTCTTCCTTAAAATATAATAATCAATTGGGTCCTGGATGTGGTGCCAATTTGGCCGATGCGATATTGCCTCATCTCCTGTATGGTGATGAGACTTCAAAGCATGTTCGTTTTGTTGATCAGGTGATTGTCCATCATCAGGACATTTGGGAATCATCCAATAGTGATTCCTTATAAAGTGAAGACTCATTGATATTCTCTCATGTTGGGAGGATAATAGTGACAATTGTTCTCGCCATCCAAAAAACGACGGAGATACAACAGGTGCTCCTTGTTCTGCTTCTTCGGCTTTCCTGAGAAGGAGTAGCCTATCCGCAAACGTACTCCTTCTAATCGTATCTTCAAAAAACGAGTGCGGTGTAATGGTGGTCTATTTCTTTTAGTTGGACCTTTGTTTTGCTGTTTTCTTGGCACTCTGTTTCGTATTGGTCTGTTGTGTGTTTTGGTTGATTTTCTTGTAAAAGTTTCAACTTATTGTGTTATCCTTTTTTGATCAATAAAATATATACTTATCGGAAAAAAAAAAAAACTTGTAACCTTTTTGTGTCCGTCTTTTCTCTTTAATGATCTAATCCTTCATCCTTCTTCTTCAAACTGTAATGGTAAAAACTACAAGAAGATAAAGATGATTCTCTCTTTGGGATCACATCACTTTGGATGTAGTTTGAAATCCATTGAATATTGATGGTGATGGGATCCGTTGAAGAATACAAGTACATATTGGTAAACTATTTTCAATGATTCTTCTTTATCGTTTAATACGATAAGGTGTCTGAATTTATAATATTTAAAATTGTAATAATAATTCAAATTACAGATCTAATATAACATAAAAGAGGGTAGTCAAGAGTTATCTCTTGCTAAGGCTATGATGATTTTAAGAGTATAAATAGTGTTCTATACGTTGTGGAGTCTCAGTTGATGACTCAGCACACGTATATATTGAAATTGAAATGTTTGAACTAATGTTATACTTTACATCGCCCCTCAAGTTAGTAGTTGATTGTGAGCTTCTCTCGTAGTATTCAAAATCATGGACCAGATAGTCCATAGGTGAGGATATCGACAATCTGAGTTAGCACTAGGAACAAATTGGATTAGTAAGCGATCGAATGCAACTTGTTCACATATGAAGTGATAATCGATTTTAATGTGTTTCGTACATATTAGAAAGACTGAATTCGCTTCTAGATATGTAAAATCAATGTTATCAAAGTAATGGTGTGGGGGGAATGCCAAGATCACCCAGCAACGAACCCATAATAATTCAACAAACGCATTAGCAATTCTTTTATACTCAGCCGCCTCTAAGGAGGATCTAGGTAAACACCAAAAAAATTATTTCTTTTCTTTCCTATTCAAGATTTTAATTTTTTCCTTTATTTTCTCAACATCCAAACACAGCCTTAAGGTTCCGTGGATATGACAGCGACAGCCGACAGTCGGATTAGGATTAAGCGATAGGACAAGGACTCGTTGATACCTGAGGCCGGTCCCGGTCCCTTAAGATTCTTTTCAAGATGTAGACTGTGATTAGATAATATGGATGTCATGATTTCATCCTTCGACGAAGTCTCGGGTTATTCATGGAGCTTTGTTGACTGGCAGTTGATCAGATGAAGGTGATGGTGTTAAGCCCACCAATGAATTTTTGTTCTCTGTTGCTAATGGAGGATAACAGGGTCTAGATTTAATGGTGTAATGATAGTTTCGAATGTATCTTCCATCTGAAATATATACTCGAAAACCCAAATGGTTAAAGGTAATAAAGACTGTAATCGCTTGAAAAGATTGAAGCCCTGAACTAGTAATCTCAGAGAAGAAGAAGAATCTAACAAGAAAAATCCATGACTTTTATTCATTCATTGGTATATTCCAGTTACAATCTCCAACTAAAAACAGAGTACAGAGTACAGAGTTTAGAGAGAGAGAGAGAGAGAGAGAGGGGGGGAGGGGGAGGGGGAGTATGCAAATCTATATAGCAAAGCTTGTCGTAACCTCAGAAAAAGGATTGTTACATGGGCTCAACAGTTTTGGGAGGAGGGCCGGAGGGAGAGTGAGAGGAAGGCTTGGAAGACATGGACTTTGAGCGGCGAATCCAAGGAGAGGATTGGGCACGATGGAACCTGCACCTGAAGGAACCATCGTGTGTCGTTGGGGAACACAAACACATACCACCCCTTAGCGATTTGTCCGTCCCACTGGATGCTGGTGATGATTCTCCATTATTACCCCCTTTCGGAGATGTCGCCACGTTAATGGTGCCTGGTGATGCCATATATCTGATACAGATATCCTTCTCTGCAAACACAACAAGAAGAAGATCGGAAATTTTATCTTTGCTCTGCAACTGTACTTGTGAGTTGTGAAGTGGGAATTCTCCAGGAGATCCGATCAAGGGCTCTTCTTATTCTTCTTTAATGGATTGGATCACAGTTCACGATTCCCTCAAAAGGATAACTCTGATGTATGAAAGAGAGTTTGGATGAGGTGGGTTTTTATACGTGTTGATGTGAGTGGCGAGTGGGTGGCTCTGCTCTGCTGCCCGTACACGATAGAAAAGAGATGAGGTTTATATGCACACGCGTCTGATTTCCCACCCATTATAGAAAACGACATCACCGTCTTCGTCGTCGTCATTGTCATCTGCCCAACCAAGCTCCAGACCTGAAAGCCCGGGATCTCGAAACTCTAGATTTTCTCATTTGGATCTCTTTTCAATGGTATAACTTGGAGAAGAATCTGCGGCGTTTATGGAATTCCCATCACTTACAGTTGAAGTCAAATCATCTTAGGCAGTAGAAAGTTTTATCATCAGCAACAATAAAAAATGTTATCAGTGATGATAACCCAGATGAGAATCTCTTAAAATACAGAGTTTAGGGTTCTGTAAATTGTAAAATACTGTATGAGATGGAGGTTTAAGAAATGAAAGTGACATTGTTGTATTGAGCCAATAAGGGATTGTAATTTTAAAATTGCTTTGGCTTCCTTCTGGTGGGAAACCATTGGCTCTCCGGCTCTTTCAGTTCCACTTTGGTTCCTGACATCTTCATGTTCCAAAATTCCAAAACAGAGTCTTCAAAGCATAAAACAAAAACCAAACAAGCAAACTACAGCTCAGGAAAGGACGGCAAAAACCTACCAGTCTTCACCGGTCAAACCTACCAGTCTCTTTTTTTCCTCTTATTATATTCCATTATAGTATTCCATGGATGTCATGGACCAATCCCATTTTTATCATCTTTTAAGTGACCCCCATCTTCTTCTTCTTCTTCAATTTCCTTTTCATTCCTCAACTCTAATCCCCTCCTGGATCTCGACAGCGAGCATTCG
The DNA here is from genome assembly GCA_028583415.1 of Protea cynaroides. NCBI lineage: Eukaryota > Viridiplantae > Streptophyta > Magnoliopsida > Proteales > Proteaceae > Protea > Protea cynaroides. Next base: position 96,446,289 of record CM053274.1, read on the forward strand.
TCGATCGATTCCCCATGGCCAGATCGGGCAGCAAACAGATAAACGCAAAGCTGGTGGGTATGTCTTCCTTGATGATTCCTCAAATGATTGTCCTCCCCTGTTTTAAATTAGGTTCTTAGCTTCTCTTTTCCATATATGAATCTCCTTGCCAATTTTGTAATTTCCAATTCTCTCTTTCTTCCTTCCCTTGCCACCTGAAACTGAATTAAAGAGAATGACAAATCTGAATGTTATTGGAAATTCTGGTACTTTGCCCAAATGGGAAAACTACAAAACTCCATACCTTTAAATGTTTTCTGCAGCCTGACTTATGTGCCTGTCTGTACATGGAACTTGAATATGAGAATCTGATGATGGATTAGGGGAAAAGAGCTGCGTGTGTAAAGATGACCATTTTTCGTTGTCATTGTTGTTGAGCTATTTGATTTGGGAAATTGTAACATACAAAACCATCTCATTGGGCAGGGGATCTTGGGAAATTCTGTTATTTCTTGATAGTTTTTACTAGCTATTTCATTCTCCGGATATCATTATCATCATCTAGCCTTTGTATATCAATGATTACCAACTGGGTTATTGTTTGGTATCATGAAAAATATTTTTACCCAAGATCTGTGTAAGATTTAATTACTTATTTGTTTTCGTTTCATCCCTTGAGACCCTAATCCATATATTGGTTTTGTTTTTGTTTCATTTTCAATATAAAATCCACATTTTCTAATGACTGCTGATTGTGCTTTCTCTTGTAGGTTCTCCTTGGCGACATGGGAACCGGAAAAACCAGTTTGGTGTTGAGATTTGTCAAAGGCCAATTTTATGATTACCAGGTCACTTATGGGATCTTGTTTCTTTCATTGAACTTGACATTTCATTTTTTTTATGATACAGGGCCATTGACATTGCTTAAATCTGCAGGAATCAACCATTGGGGCAGCCTTTTTCACTCAGGTTTTATCGTTGAATGAAGGCACTGTGAAATTTGATATATGGGACACAGCAGGACAAGAACGATATCATAGCTTGGCTCCTATGTACTATCGTGGTGCTGCTGCTGCTGTTGTGGTTTATGACATCTCAAGCGCTGTAAGCTGTCTACTAAACTCTAAAGCTTGTATTTACATTTCTGGAGTTGGTATTCTGATGTTCATTGTTCGTACTGACTCTGGTATATAGGGCATGTGATGAACCAAGGAGGTGTGGATCTCTCAAATTTAACTGCTCTAGCAGCATTATGACCACCTAGTTTGTTGCCTGAAGAGGATACGAACTTCTATAAATATTCTTTACGATAAATTATTAGAACACTAACACGTAATGCTTCAAGTATTTTAATGGCTTTTGTCCTCATTTCCAGTCAAAAGGATGAGAATTTTCTGATATGCCTCAATAGAAAACTACAGACTTTATGTGTTGTGCTTTGTGACTAAAAACATTTAGATTTTTCTGAGTTTAAGAGACAAGTTTTTGGTGTCATACATGCTGAGCCTAAGACTGCTAACAGACCTTAAACGTCTAGTGTTTAGCATACTTTCTCTGCATTGTGTGAATAACAACTTAAATAGACTTTAAATTAACTAAAGAAGACTACATTTTGGATGCAATCTTATTTATTTTCCGTCCTTGAAATCTTGATGAATGGCAATAATTTATGCATTTGGACATTTGTTGAAAATTAATAAATTATAACAGTAGTAGGCATTTATGGCTACATTTGATGAATCCTATAATTTGCAGAGGCAACTATTCTTGGAAGTTTATGGCATATTTGTACAGTGTGATCTTCATTAAAAGATTATTTTTGTATAGCTAGTTCATCTTTTACAAGGTCCATTTTATTCATCTTTTGATGAGGAATGTGTGCTGTGTTTTGCCTTCAGGAGTCATTTGTTAAAGCCAAAAAATGGGTTCAAGAAGTGCAGAGACAAGGTAATTCATTGCTATATTTTGTTTCTTGTCTTGATCTGCTGATGAAGCCAGTTTCATATGAACATAATAAGTATCCTTTAAGGTTCTTTAAAAAAATTTCATAATAGGTTGAAGCCATGTTAATGGTTCATGATATATAATTTTTGACTGTAAATTGTCCATTTTAAATATTACAATTGTTTCGTCTCTTTTCCTAAAGCTTGTTGGATGAAAACATTATATTTGATATGTATTTATCAAACCATCATTTTTGGGGTTTAATCCATTGACTAACAAGAAACTGGACCTGTATTAGACGCATCCCTCGATCAAAGGGATTGCTACTCAATACACATGGACAGAGGGCTGTTAGCTCTGGCAAGTTAATTGAGGAGAGCTAATCACTACTTTTTATTGTCATACTTTATAGCTTCTAGATTCCTTATATGGATGCAATGGGTACTTTATATTGTAATACACTAACCTTACCAATTTTGCATTGTTGAATTATTCCAGGGAATTCAAATTTGGTAATGGTATTGGTTGCAAACAAGGCTGACTTGGAACCTAAAAGAGAGGTGGTCAATGAGGTATTGCAAAATCATACCCTTGATTCTAAAGCTGTTGATATAAGGATTAGATGGCAAAAATATTAGGCAGTAGACAAGTTTCAACACAAAAAAAGATGTTGTATAATCATTTGAAAATGAAGTCATTCTAAGCTGTAAAAACTAAAGCGGATGACGTTGATACAACAGATTCAGATTCTGAATCTGATTTCACCTAGAAACCATTGATCCACTTTCTATCACCAAAAAATATAATTATGGTTGGTTTGATGGTCAACAAGCTATACCAATCTGTAGGACATTTATTTTGATGACTCTCCTAGCATTGTGTTTTGACAAAGTCCATTTTAGTGCATCACATGATAACATGATTTTCATTGTTTAGTAGCTGTACTGAAGCACCTCCAAACTAGAGGTTGGATTTTTCTTTTCTTTGGAGTTACTAACCAAGGTCAATATTTGGATCCCTTTTTTTTTTTTTTTATAATAATTCTTGCAGGAAGGAGAGCTATATGCCCAAGAAAATGGGTTGCTTTTCATAGAAACATCTGCAAAAACTGCACAAAATGTAAATGAGCTCTTCTATGAAATAGGTAATTTCTTATCTGACTGTAAAGATGAGTTATTATCATACATCTAATCAGTTGCTGCACTTAGAAGTTGGTGGATCCAACAGTCAATATTCCTATCTAGTATATATGTATAATATAGAAACACAACTATATGACTGTCAATAAAACATCTGAGCTCTTTCCTTCATTTGACTTGTAGCAAGGTCGCTTTATTTTTCAAAAATTTACATGTCGGGCACACCATGTCCCTGTGAGGCACTTCTCTTTTTTATGTAAACCTAAACAATTTTAGGGAAAAGGACTACACACTAGCACCATGTAATTCCATCTCACACTCTCTCTCCTCATTAATGCTTCCTCTCCCCTCATCCAATGGTTCTTTTGTTAAATGATTCCCATCCTAAGAATAAAAATACGCTAGCATATAAGATTCCAATATGTTCTGCCCGAGTAGATCCTTCTCCCATAGTTTTAACAGCAAGAGCTTTGTTGGACCAGGAATCTATCCGTCTACATAATACCAAAATTTGAATTGTCAAAATAAGTGTAATCATCAACAAAGAAGTCCTTACTGGGCAGATCATCTTGTAACGAGGTTCCATTTATGGAGATTTTTGATGATAGACCTCCCTTAGGGTCTAATCATGGGTCATCGGATGTGCTTGTTGTTTCCATTTCAACTACATTTCATTCTATGATAGAAATATGTTGTTTTTTCTGTAATTACATTGTATGAAATCTTTGCAGCAAAGCGATTGGCAAAAGCCATCCCTTCACGTCCTACTGGGATGAAGCTTCACAATGAAACCCAAGAAAGGAGGAGATGTTGCTTCGGGTGATGGCTATAAGCTCAAGAGGTTCGATGTGGATCTGTACTAATCTCAAGCGCTCTATATATTTGTTCATGTAAATTCAAGCTAATTTATTTTATTTCTCAATAATGTAATTAAGATATTTATTGTGCATAATTGTGTTCAATCAATGATTGATATGTGTTGTGCTACTATATCTGATACGGCGGCTGCACTAAATAATCTGGATACTCAATACTAGGGCTTGCATATATAATTCTACATATAATGAAATGTTGATATTAAAAGACTCTTGATAAGATTACTGTCACTGTAAGAGTTGTTATAATCAGAACAGACAGTACTGTACATGCTTCTATGAGACTTTCATGCTTCTAATGAGTAATGCCTAATTGAGGGGTATATTTCGTTATGTAGGGTTACGGGGAACTCCTCTCCCTTCAGCAAGGGATCAACTGCTCAAATAGAGTATCGATTTTGTAAGAATTATCTCATGTGAATTCGACTAGAGAATTCACATTGATGAAATTTGATTGTTTTCAATTTCATAACATAATATATTCTATATTCTTTTTCCATTCAAAAGTTCTTTAAATGTTTTTGACATTGGTGTTCCATCAAGAACATTAGAAATTTATTTGACAGTGGCGTTTCATCCAATCAAATTGGCTTCATGGAATACTATAGTAAGTAGAGGCATTCAATGTTATTGAACTATAACATAGAGAGCTCATTGTTAATACGAGTATCGATAAAGAACATTGAACAGAATTTGGGAGCTCCAGAACATCCAATGCCCAAACTTCCTGTTTCTTAAAGGAGTTACTGTGACTGGAAGGGGGAAAATGAAGTGAATGAACCAGCTATATCTTCTGTTTGGAAAGACCGGGTGATTAAAAAGTTAATGAAATTATGAAAATTTCTTTTTATGATATTTTCATTTTTTTAAAACTAACTATTCATTGACAGAACATTATTACTCCAGGTCTGGCTAAGAATGTTGGAGCTCTCCACATGCATAATAGAATTGAAACCATGTATCAACATGTTATGTACACTGTGGCCCTTGTTCTGCAATTGGAAGTCCTGAGTCTGGACTTGAGTTGATAGTGCAAGATCATAAAATCTGTTGCTAGTTTATTATGATCTTATTTAACACAATGATCTAGGCTCCCTCAACAGACATGCAAGCTAAATAATCAAGCCAAACCAATTAAATCATGGAATTCTAGTAAAGAAAGAAAATAAATGCGCTTAATGAAGTATGGACGTGGGGCTCGGATTCACCCGAGACCCATGTGTTGGCCATCCGACCGGGGCGTCCCCGGGTTCTGGGAGGAGAGGATGCGGATCCAATGAAGTATCCGTGATCTCAAGATCAATTGAAAAGAGGCATTTGCTGATGGTTCAACACATTTTTGAGCACATAATGAGAGTATGAGACCACAAGAATTTTAATATACTCTTTCTTAACAGAGACCACAGCAAAGAAGAACTCTTAAATGTAGAAACCAAACCTCAAGCTCTGGTACATGAAAATCTTCTTCAAGACTGTGATGCCCTCATTCATGGTCTTCAATGGAGAACAGAAAATGAAATGCTGGTATAATTAGGTGAAGGACCTGTGGGAAGATGGCCCTCTGATTCTAACAAACGTCTCATCTTCTTCCACGGCTTACTGTTAATGAAGCCTGTTTAACTAAATTGAAAGATATCTTCCATCTAATAAAGAAATGTACAGAAGCAGTTCCTCCAACTATTTTGATAGTTTTGTAATTGATGATTTCACTCCACTCAATTCATGAAAGCTTCCGTAGCAACAGCCTGGTCTTAATAAAATCAGCTCTCTTTGGACCTTGAGTTGCAGTCTCTGACCATCTAACTGATAGCATTATTTATTGAGATAAAGTACAAAGAACTTCACCATGTCTCCTTATCCAGTGCTGCTCCAAGTAGTGCCTTAATACCAGCTTCAGTTGAATTTCAAATGACCATTGACAGATAATGCAGGAAAAGATAAAATAAGATAGAACCAACCCAATAGTTTGGATGTTTCAAAACTCAAATACAGTCCGAGCAGCCAGGAATCATAGAGCATCAGCAAGGAGAAAGCGTATCATGAGATAGTGGAGATCAGAAACTGTAATTTGGAATCCGAACTGGACACACCATAACCTGGGCACCACAGATCATAGCCTTGCCTTTTGGCTTTCCTTGGTCAAGGATCAATCCTGGAATTGGAACCCTCTGCAGTATAGTCTACCATGCCAATGGATCATAACCTTAGGGATCCAATGGTCTTTTGGACTTGTTCGGATTGGCTGACAACTTGGAAATTATTATATCTCCTCCAATAGTTCGTTTTCAGGGGAATAGTATTTGCTGGCTTACCCTGAAGTCTGATCAGAGTATTTCTACCAAATCAGATGTATTAGCCAATTTAGTGCAGAATAAAATAACATAAATTTGGATTGCAAAAATAACTCGACTTTACATTATGTAATATAAATATTGTGGTTATTATATCCTACGCATAGGTATTAATATACTCAGTATAACATCATACATGCTACCCAAAAAAAAGTTTAACATCATACACATTTCAAGAATGAGTCTGTGTCGGCCAATTTACCATTTTCACTTCAAAGAAGTGCAAATCCAACTGCTGTGATTTACATGGTGGCTGGAACTGGCATATATATTGTATAAAAATAAAGATATAATTTACTTTTATTGCTATTAGAACAAATACTACACAAACGTAAGGGAACAAATGGATCTATATGCAAGCTATACATGAAAACACATCCTCACGATGAGCTCTCAGTCCGGTTTCTTAGTCTGCAATGGACCTCAAATTCTTGTACATATTGGAACAAGCAAGTGCAAAATCCGACAAGGCTTGGAAAAGCTCAGGCAAGTGCATCTTGAGATTCTGCAATGACTTCTCCCTCACATGCCTACAATGTTCCTGGTAAGCTTTCAACTCCTGTTCCAATTGTTTCTGAAGGGCCTCCACAGCGCACTGCCTCTCTGCAACAGGATCCGTATAGTTTGAATCTTCTGCCCCATCTGGTGCCATTTCATCTGGTGGGGTTTTCTGCTGCAAATACTTCTCACGCCATTCCGTGAATGCTCGCTCCTTGCGTGCAAGCTCCTTCCTGATGTCGTGACATTTTTCCTTTAATTTAAATTCATCTTCTTGATATACCATGATGGTATTAACCATAGCGGCAAAGCTTGATATTGGTGTCCTGGCCAGCTCATCAGGAAGTTCCCCAAGATGGTCGTTCCAAGCACGTAGAAGGACCTGGATTGGGGGCTGAGGAACCCTTGGTGGGGATGACCCTTGCTCCTTCAAGCTACTTCCAATAGGGATTAGATTCAGTTTCAACCAGTTGTGTAGAGCTCTTATGTACTCTTTTTGATGGATCACAAGATTCTGGAACTGACTATGCCAGTTCAGGACCGCAAGCCACAGCTGCTTAGTAGGCTCATGGTGTTGCTCATTAGTTTCCTTGGGAGCCTGGGAGAAGTCAAGCAATTTGAGGTCTGCAGAAATTTTCAGCTGTTTGTAATGATGCATGTGCATCCTCTCCCACATCTTGGCCATCCTGTGATCCAGACAAAAAATTGATGGTTCAGATCAAGTCCTTTCCACTCCATCGGAGCATAATCACATTACTTCATTTTTTTTTTCCCGTGTGGGGGGATGAGGGTGCCTCATAATACACTGGAATTTTTATTGGTCTTTAGCAACATAATGCATTCTTTTGACTGGGTAAACAAAATTATCTGTGATTTCATGTTCGAATTTCTAACCATACAAATAAAAACAAAAACATTCGTAAACAAAGATCCTTGATAAAATTGTCTTGTCCCTCAATCCTAAAGGAAATATGATATTGCTTATTTATAGCTGGAACGGGGGTTTCTGTTATCAAGTTTCTTCACAACAGTCCTGAGTGAACTATGCTCTAAGGCCAGTGGATCCATCAGAAAAACAAAATCATCACTTAAACCACTTTACAGTCAGCAAGGATAATGTGTTGCCTGTGAATGCAGTGCACGTGACCATGGGTAATCCACCTCTATTACGCGATGTCAACATTGGCTGGAAAGTGGAAAAGGATAAATGAGAATCCATGTGCTTTGATCATGAGTGGATTAGTGCCCCCCCCCGCCCGGTTAACCTTGAGACAAATAGCATAGCGACCACACAAGTTGGTCTTACCAGGGAAATGGAGAAATAGGGCTCAGAAGGAATGTACAGTTCCTAAGCAGCCATAGCCCATGGGAAGGAAACAAAGCAAAAGAAACATGCAATTGTGTCCATGGGAAATTCTTTACAGAAATGAAATAAGCAAGTAACATATTGGAGAGAACCAATTTCAGGTTCTCCCTCTCGCTTGGGGGAGAGGACAAAGGCAAACAAGTCCGATGCCTGAGTAATATGCTACCATTGGTGCATGTTAGAACCACACTAACTAAACTTGAAATAACAATCGGTTCCTTGAGATAATACAGAACCATGAAATAATTCATCAGGAAAATATACAACAGAGCAGGGGGAAAAAAGCAGGCAGCCAAAGAAAAGGAACAAGGATACAGTTCAGTGAGAAAATTCACATTTATTTATGAACCAGACAATTAGAGAAATTATGATCTCTTCTCTTCACTTCTAAATAAAATATTTCTGCACAGCAACTTACCCATCAATGAGTTCCACAAGCTTTGGGTACAACTGATCATCACGCAATCGGTTTATTTCAGTTACGGTTGAATCCAGGGACTGCATGTCAACAATGTATCTGGTATGCAAATGACTAACTGCTGCTTTTTTTTTTTCCAATGCTTCTGAATTTGTTCCTCGATCCCTTTGCTTATTCAGCAAAGCAAGCTTTCTCTGGTACTCAAATTTCATAAGCTCACCAGTCTGACCAACATAGGTTGAAATTACACTAAGCATCAGCAGTGTAATGAGACTGATTCGAAAATGTATCCAAACACAGATTACTCATGCACATAAAAAGAATCATCAATAATGGGGTTTAACAGCCTCTATGAGCCTCGCCATGAAAACAGAAATGGTCATTTCAAAGGTAGAGGTGATCAAGATATTATACATTCTCTTCGTGGAAATATGAGAAATGTCATTGAGCAGTGCAAGACATAAGGAGAGGCACCCTACTGAAGCATCAACTAGATTGACTCTAAAAAGTTAGAAAAAACACCATTTTAAAACCAGGGGCTATAAATATTCTCATGCTACACATGGAAGACATTCTGTACGGTCATAACAAACAAATCAGGTGAAACTGTGAAACCATTATAGAAAGAGAGAAGGAAAGGAAGGGGGGGGGGGGGGGGGGGGGGGGGGGGGGGGGGGGGGGGGGGGGGGGGGGGAAGAAACCACATAAAGAAGTGACACACCTTCACTTCATCATAAAGCTTTTTCTCCCAAGCCAGCAACTTATCCAACAAAGTAGCATGAGTTTCACCTTCTTCCGCACCAAAATTGTCTTTTCCATTATCAGCCTTAGGCATGCCCCTGAAAGACTTATTCCATGTGATGACACGCAAAACCCTTGCAGAATGGTCAATGTGTCCTGAAAAAAGTATTAAGGTAAATTTTATGTCAATACGTAACACCAAAATCAAATATAACAAGCCCCTAACACAGGTTCCAAGAAATGGTTCTTGGTATCGGATACTATTATATACCGTATATATCATGTGTCAGTTTCTTATTGGGCGTATACACCAGACAACCGAAAACGTATTCGATACCTGGATTTAGAAATAACGCTCCAAGATGTAGTTAACGGAGGGATCTGGAATAGCATATAACGCAGCTAGAACGTCTATGAAAATAGTGCAAAAAAAATGAGCGAAGACTAAAAAGGTACCTCGATTATCAGCAAAATTAGAGTGGAAATGCAAGCGATTAGCCTCAAGCATCTTAGACACCTCATAGCCACTCTTCGACGCCTCAAGGAAATGATCGTCCAGTTCATTCAGTATCTGCAACAAATTAACATTTGAAGCGGATTTGGCCACTCTCATAGCCTCGACAGGATCAGGTGCAGCAGCTTGCGAATAAACCTCCTGCTTTGACTTCTTCAAAGCCACAGCCTCCGGCTCAAACACTTTCTCCGCCATTTGAGGTTCAACTTCAACCGTACCACCTTTACTTCCAACGTCGCCATCAATGACCACATTCTCCTTCCTGTGATAGTGTTCATCGTAATCCCTGCTGCCACTCGCATCGTTTTGGGGTCTGATTTCATTGGGGTAATCCAAGGACGGTCCGGGCATCTCCACTGAGAAGATGTAATCATAGGGAGTGTCCTTGGACTCCACTGGAGGAGGTGGGTCGGGGTTGGGTGGAGGTGGTGTGCGAGGTGGGGAAGGCGGTGGTTGTGGAGTCTCCGGCTCAGGATTCCTACTACTGCCACGACGGATGAGGTAGGAATCGTTGTCGTTTTCTCTCTCGGCTTCATCTTCTTCTTGGATGCGTTCAGCAAGTTTGGGTTCATACTTGGGGAGGGAGAATTCGGGCATAGTTGCAGCGCGTTGCAGAGGGGTTTGGGGGAACTTGGGAAGTGGAGGTGGAGCGGGAGGAAGACGTACGATTGGATGTTGGGCATGGGGCTGATAGGGGTGTGGCCCATGGACCTCTCCCTGGCCGTAGTCGCTGAGGGCAGCGCCGGTTTCCTTGAGGGAAACAGTGTAAGCAGAGTGGGCGGCGGCAAGAGCGTTGCGGGTGTAAACGGCTTTTCGGATGTACTCCTTGCGATCCTTGCATCGAGCCACGACTTCTTCGTTCTCGATCTTTGATTGCGTGCAACCCATCGCTCGAGCTTCTGATGACGATGACGCTAGTGAATTTCTGGTCCAGAGGATCAAGGATCAGATAAGGAAGAATTTAGCCTTCAGAATTTAATGGCTCAGGACGATAAATTGTCGAGGGTTGTATTCTGAACTGATCAATAACAACCATCCGAATTCGGAAGTAGGAGAATTGAATTGGAACCCACATGAGATGATTGGTCTCTCTCTCCAACTGGTTGAGTTGAGCAGTAGCGGAGAAAACGGTCTCAGAAGTCAGAAATGGCAACTGAATTGAAAATCACAGCACGTTTCCCCCAATTTGAGAGAATTTCTCCTTGCAGCCATGAAACAAAGAAAACCCCAGACTCAAAGTCTTGACTTAAACGAAACGAAAGATACAGGAAGGTGAGGATGGGGCTTGGGACGTAGAGATACAGGAACCATCCGATGACTGGCAATGGGTAGTCAACATCAGCAACGAATCAACACTACCTTTTATAAACAAGAGAAAACATCCAACTATCCATGGTCCCGCATAAAGGAATCTAATACTACCAAGGCACAAGGCCAGCCAGACTTGGAAGAGCATACCTACCAGTAACTTAAAAAATTTGATCTCTCAACGGTGCATGCTTACTTTGACAATTAACAACGTCAGTTCATCTTGTTTAATATACAGTGCTCATCAAGTTTATTCCCAGATGAAGTCCAAGAAAAAGTTTATTCCCAGATCTTGTAAATGGTCCCCGTCAATAATGTTACAGAGTGGGTTTCTGCTATCCTCATCCAGGTAGGGTTACAGCTTTACCTGAGGAGATACTGCCCTTTGCATCTGTAACTCTTGTTCTAGGCTGGTAGAGCTTTGGAATTTTTTGCTGGGGAATTAGTACCCAAGGGTGTGAACCAAATGCAATAAACCTGCTCCCAAATTAGGCTTGGTAAACATTCATTAACCCTCTATACAGATGAACAATTTTTTATTTTTTTGGGTAAAAATACAGATGATCAAATTGTTCAATCTGAATTACAGACCAAAAATCCAAAGGTACATAAATACAAACTACTCATCTTGACATAATAGTTTCTTGGTCAGTTAGGAAGAGACATACTTGATCTGCCAAATCTCTACATCATTTCCTCTCTCATACTCTCTCACATATTGTGGTATCTGTGCCAGATCAATACGCTTGCCAACAAAACATGGCAATAGTCCATCTTCAAGCTCCATGCATTCTGCATCATCAACTGCGTATCAAATTGTCAGTTGAAAATTTAAACAAGAAAATCAACATCCAAGAGGCTCTCCTTCTACAGTTAAGAGTGCATACCACTCTCTCTCCTCAGATAACTTAGGAAATGTGAATACCCATTTGCAACAATATCAAGATCATTGAGACTGAAATTGTAGCGCTTTTCTAATGCCAAGTACAACACCTGAAAGCAGAACCCAAAATACAACTCAATTCAACTCAGCCTTATCCCAACTAAATGAGGTTGGCTAAAGCAGAACCCAAATAAATCCCCTTCCTCTATGTAGAGGACTACTTTTATCAGGAGAAAGAGAAAATCAGATTAAGATGCCTCTCTGCCAGGCATACAGTTGGATACAATTGGAAAATATGACAATCCACACGGGAACAACCACTTCATCCAACCCACCTCAGAGATCTCTGCCAATAAAACTGACCCAACCAGACCCTTTTATTTTAACTTTTTTTTTTCTTTTTTAACTTTGTCAGGGGGCAGGGATTGGGGTGGTGGGGAGTGACCCAATAAGAAATCTTAACCATACAAATATCCTGTTGCTATGTCAAGCTGTCAAGAGGGGGAAAAAAAGCAGTAAATGCTAAATATACATACTCAAAAGACATTCTGTCATTAACTTTGACTCAAATTTTTCACATACAGATCTGGCCTGTGGTACCATTGCGGGATCTTTTCCTATTTCTAACCTCCTAACTAGTCATTCGCAGAGAAAGCAAAGGACAACCTCTTCTGTTCCAACACAATTTTCCTTTTGCAGCCGTATCATGTTAACATTACCTTTTCAGAACCTCGTGACATTAATTTCTCTATAGTATTGAAAAGTGCGTCAGTCAGGTCCTCACTGTAAACTACATCAGCAGCTAAGAGCAACGAAGCTTCCTGAGCTACTTCAATTTCGGATGGACTCCACGCATATCTGTACATGGATGACAAAGTTAAACTAAATATGTTATCCAACTGGGAATTTTAGATCATAGATAGATAGAAAGATAGAATGAAACTCACACAAAGAACTGGACAGAGGGAACAGATTACACTTTGAACTACAACAAAGAGTTCACCTGTTTTCAGATGGAAATTTGTCTACCCCAACTATTGGGGGCCATGACTTCTTCCAATCGAGTTCTCGTACATACACTGAAGTTTGATTATTACTAAACGTCATAGAGTTCAGATGAACATTTGTAGTGCAGTTGTCGAGAATTTCAACACCATGGTCTAGCAGTAAATTACAGTGGATAGCATCATTCTAAAAGTATTTTGGAAAAACAACAATTCCATTTGAGCTAGCAACGATTTTAACTATGGATTCCTTGTAACAGTGCCAGCAACTGCCCACAAGACAACAAAAAGATAAAGAGGGAAACTTAATCTTAAATTGATATTTTAGAGAGAAATGCAGTGAACATAATTAATGGTGTCTCAAGTTCCACTAGGACAGAAGGCATAAAAATATTATAAAATGAAGTTGAAGAAAAATAAAAATATTTTAGATTAACTTGCAAGTCTTCAACAAACTTCAACCGAGACATCAGAGAGATCAGAGTTCTTGACCTTCGCAAAGAATTTGCGTTCATTGCTTGGTATGGACTATGGAGCCTCTTTTCCATCTAGCTGGCTATTTTTATTCTTTACAAACACACTTTAAGATGCAAAATGGCATAAATATGCATCAGAAGAAGCTTCTTTGTGGTAGATGCTGCTAGATTATTAGTACCTGTCTGATAACATCTGGATGGGCTTATATAATATGATACAATTAACACAAGCATGCATTTACTCCGAAATTATTTGCTACAAGGTACAGTTTCATTTTTTTTAGTGCTTGAGTATTCGAAATTTGGTCATCTTAGTCATACTGATGTTGAGATAACAGGGTTGATAGAAGTTTCCTATTGCGTTTAGACTTATCAAGATGTGTCCTATTGCCCTTAGTTTTCCTTTATGCTTTAGAGTTACTTTGATTAGGGTGATTAGAGTTTCATTGTAATTGCTTTCTACAGTCCTATTAGGTTGTAGTTACTTATTTTCATTATTAATAAATAGATTGCAATGGGGAGAGAAGAACACACATCGATTATCTCTCCCTCTTCTCCGTTCTCTCCATCTTCTCTCCTTCTCTCTTTATTTCTATTTTGTTATAGATTCCTATATGTTCGTTAATATTGAATTTGTTTCCATGTAGAAAAAAATCATACGGTTCTGAAGAGTGATCATTCTGGCAGAAAAGACCTTATAAACATTCCAATCACAAAGTATAAAAAATAAATAAATAAATAAATCAAATCAAATCGCTCTTTACACTTCCTATCTCAAAGTTAAGTAGAATGTATAGAAGAAATAAAAGGAAAGGGAAACATGAAATAAAATTGGATGAGCTATTAATAATCTTTTGCCATGTTCTTGATGAACCCTTTGTCCAAATAGAGATTACGTTCCTTCAAAATAACAGTCAACTTGTTAGCTGGAAATGGAACAAAGAGATTGGTAGTGGATTTTGACCCTTTCATATCTTGAAGCTCTATCTCTTGTAGTTCTTGGATGTTTTTCTCTAGGTTGTTCTCCATTGTATGTGTTCCTTCTTCAGCTCAATGCAGTCAGAACTTAAACTAAAATAAAATAAAATAAAATAAAAATGAAGAAGAAGAAGAAGAAATAAAAAGATCCACTGCCTTGATATTATTATTATTATTATTATTATTCGTTATTTGCTTTTTCTGGGGTTTCAAAATTAATAAAGCAGTATGCAAGTGAACAGTACAAACTAAACAAAAGTATTACCACATTGAACACTCCCCAAAATAGAATCTTCATCCTGGATACACGAGTAAGAAATGGACAGAAAAGATGATGTTCAATGTATAAATTCTAATCATAACATACCTGTAAGGAAAACAGTCTTGGCAACACGTGCTATCAATATACCAACCAGCCCTGAAATGACAGGGAAATAAAATAAAAAATGCTGCTTTAATTTTTCTTTTGAGAGACAATACTGCCAAATTCTAGAAATAAGGTAGAAATTTTAGGCAGCGCCGCAGCAGTGTACTTGCATTTACCAGGCCCGCCCAGTTGCAACAGTTAATAATGAACTGTGGACATAGCTAATTGTCATGAATTTTAGGATACTAATTACTTATGTCTGTTTGAATAATGAGAAAATAATTTGGAAAATTGGGTTAAGATATTTTATCAGTTAAATCTATAAAATAGTAAGAACCTTCTTATGCTTCTAATTTTTCCAGGAAGTTAAAGTAAAAGATTTAACTTCTTGTGAGAAATATGTTCCATTTATCACTAAAAAAAAGCAACAAACACCCAACAGATTATCTGCTTTATTATTCTTAAATATCTGATGGTATTTCATAAAATCGATTCCTAACCTATTCAGTTGCCAATGATATATGTGATCCTTCACAAAACCTGTAACGTACCCACTGATCCAAATCCGAGACTGGCTGAGTCACCCTACCTTCAATGGTTCCCAATCACAACTCAGTGAAGAAATGAGCACTTTATATAATTTAATCAGTCAGAGTGCATAGATTTAAATTTTTGCATAATACTCATTAAAGATAATAACACACTCAGTTAAATTGGAACCTTCGACTAAGGTACCTGTTCCAGCACCAAGTTCTAACGAAATGATTCTGTCAAAGTCGGATGATGTAAACATCCTATGCAGCACGAAATCAGCTAAGGCCAACTCAGCCTTCCATACCTAAAAGGGGAAAGAGAGAGCGTGGACATATGAATCAAAAACGATTTAGAAAGAAACTCATTAAAAAAAGAAAGATCTCAGGAGAAGCCATGTACCTGCAATCCGACATTGGGAATTGATGATAAGATATTATGCTGGATAGTCACTCCAGAACTACTGTTAGATGGTTCTGCATGGGTAAATATAATAATAGGTACCATTACAGTCCTTCCGGGAAGATGGAATCATCAATCTGGCACCGAATTCTTTAAAAAAAAAAAAAGAAAAAAAAAAGAAAAGAAAAAAAAGAAAATTCTTCGAACTAATTAAGGGTCTATAGTTAACAAGTCATGGCCAAATATAATGATAATGGTGCAGATGTAGGCATTACTATCTTTAGTGCAGTATTCATGCATAACTTCTGCAGCCTACATAGCATCATCTCATTCAAGTTAAATTCAGAATTATCAGAATATATCCATGAAGCATTGAGGAATTAGCATATTGAAGAAAAGGGAAGTGCCTGTGCTTAAAATTTCCTAATTTCAAGCGTAAAAAACAGAATGAGTAAAGATTTCCCAGGCATGTTTAGGTATCCAATTGCCAATAAATGGAAATACCAATGCAACGTGAACTAATTATCAAACATACGTGGAGGACAGAAAATGTATCTGTTTATCGCTCCATAGAAATAGAATTATAATCGATTATTCACGGAAATTGGATATGGCGGTGGTGTGGCAAATGGAATTTTAGCAAGGATAGTACAGTGAAATTCAACAAGAACTTACTGCTTCGACGTGGTAGAACAAGATCACCGTCTCCATCTAAACTAATCTCTGGGCATGTCGAAGCTCCTTCAAATTCGACATCAGCACCACTATGCCTCTTGGTACCTATCCCACAATCATTCAAGCAATTAAAAGCACAATTAGCCTCATCACTTTTCATCTAAATGTGTTCAGCTTGCTAACAGCGAACGCATAGGAGAGCAAGCCGGAATCGGTGTGTTGGGGTCTTTTAACCTGGAGGAATTGGGAAAGTGAAGCAGGATATATGAGGCCCTGACGAACGAGGAGGACAACCCAAGTGAACCTCGCTCATCACATGCTCCTCGGAATCGCCGCTGTTAAATGGCGTAGATGGTTCTGCCGGCAATCCTGCTTCTTCGTACTCCATGGAGGCACTGATAAGTACCGAATGCCCATTCCCTCTCTCTAGCCTTCGACTTTGAAGTTCATAAGAACAAGGAGCGGTATTTCAACAATAGGACTATCAAAGCGGGCCCTGGTTCTTCCACGTGGTAGGTCAGAATGTCAGATGAAGATGTAATCTATTGGTCAAGAGTTGCTTACGTGGCAAAATAAGTATTAAAATAAACTAAAACTTATGGGTGAACTCTAGACCGGATCTTTTGTAGTGACTGCCAACAGGAGTGAAGATTCTGATCACTCAAAGTGTATCGGAACACATGTCAATGCATTTTAAGCGATTAATATCCTCACTGTCACTTGGCAGTCACTACAGAAGATCTTTTTCTGTGAACTTTCCAAAGGATGGTCTTCAATACTGTTGCTGCAACTGGTCGAGGAGAGATGACTTTTATCGTGTATAAGTGAAATATTAAATTGTGTCAAAATTTTGTGCAAAGGAAAATGTATCTACGTTAGGATCCTATGTAGTGATTGCCGATGGCAGTGAAGATCCTGACTGCTCATAGTACATCGACATGTGTTCCTATGCATTATGAGAGGGTAGGATCTCAGTGTCGCTTGGCAATCACTATAGAGGATCTAGGTCCAAGTGCATCCAAGGTTAATTATTCACATGTTGAGTTTCAATGAGGTTGGTTCCTACTGCATTTGCATGTACTTTCCAAGAGTTGTCATAACTGTTTACAGATGTGGGATCCACCTCTAAAATGCGAGACCATTAGATATGGACGATGAATCGATGATGGAGATTTGTGGAAGATATAAACTTCGGTTAGTTTCAATTTACAAGGAACTTAAACAAATCATTGAAAAACTCATGTTCTAACAAAGATGCATAGGGTGGATATGGATTCCCATGAGAGGTAATTGTCGAAATAAAGGATGCATGGTCTGATATGAGAGGAGGTTAATTGATTAAATTTTGAGTTTGAAATTTGACATGTGGATAATTTAAACCATTTTATAGTGGAAAAAAATTCTCCCTTATCTTCCATGAACGGAACCCACGGACAATATTTTTAATTACTTTGTCCTCTTTTCAGAATTACCCCATAAGTATGGTTCCTATACCTCAATTTAATGACACAGAACCACAAGGGGAAGACATCGTTGAAGGACATCTACTCCTATCATAGTTATTTGACAACTAGAATTGTTAGATCATCCTTTCGCGTGATAGAAAGATTTGAGCTACCTCAATAATCTCTCTAGACAAGTTGATATAGAACTTTTGCTAAAACTTTTTTTTTTTTAACAAGCAAGCATCTATTTTTACCATATGGTAATGTCTGATGGGGGAAAAATTTTGTGAATGGGTAAATAAAACATTTATGGATAAGACCTCGGTCTATGCGTATGTCCCTTTTTCCTAGAAATAAGATTTAGCTTCACCCCATACCCTTTACTCACATGTCAAGATTTAGTTCAAACAAAGTCTGTCAAATGGTAAAATAAAACATTAAAAAGTTAATGAACTCCAAGAGGATGCTTGGGCTATCAAGGGGATGCATGGAAGATGTGACATTACAAGAAGAATAAATGATTGAACTTGGATATGAAATTTTACATGTGACCTATTTAGACAATTCTTTTTCAAACGAATAGTTTAAAATGCCAAATCACTCTTCTACATGAAAAAACTAGTCAAAATAATTTAAAAATTTTTATGGAAAAATCGGACTAAAGATACTTCTAAAAAAACGAAACAAGGAGATTTTTATTAAGTCTATTAGGTCTATTGGGTCTAAAGGGTATTTCTAGACATCTACAAACATTTGGAAAATAGCCAAGGGGGAAGAGTTGAAATTTCGTGATTATATACCCCTAAGATCCTCTGCTCACTTGTCAAATTTTAATAAAAATGTAAATGACCAACTGACAATAAAGCTTTGAAAACTTAGTAAAAAAATGGACAGGTGAAAATTAATTTAATGTGACTGGATGATATTGTAAGCAGAAACTTAGCTTCCACGTGGCAATTTATAGGAGCCACCCCAAGTCCTAATTCAGCCCAAGCCCAGAAATTTTTGGGCTGGCCTCGAATGGGCTTCTCCAACTATGGTCAATCTGTTAGACTAGTCAGAGGACCACGAGGTGTTTAGCTGTTAAAGAACGTAGGGAATTGATGATATTAATACAGAGAGTGGTTAGACAAAGAACCTATTTAATTTGTTTTGTGTTAGCTTTAGCAATATTTAATCTGTGACAGAAAACGAAGTTTCTTTCTTCTTTGGGCTCATCGAAGCCCAAGAAGAGGCGTCAGCTTTATCCATGTCGACAAAAGTTCCCTGGGAACCAGTTTCTGGTTGCTTCTTCAATGCAGTGAAACCAGGTTACGAGCTCCTCTAGAGAAGAAAAAAAAAAAGAGGAAATATACACAAAGAAGCCTGGACTGTTCACATGATCATATCACATGCTTCTTCAGATTCCCAAACACAAAAGAGCTGTCCAAAGTTCTTAGTTTTGTCCTCCTCATTAGAATGATAACAAATAATGCTTAGGCAACTCAGACTGCTACAACAGAGAGAATGAGACAGAGAGATGGAGAGAGAGAGAGAGAGAGAGAGAGAGAGAGCTTTGGACCTTTTGGTTACGCGTGAGTTGGATTGACGAGCATGACCCACGCCTGCAGAGACTGGGATCTTTTTTTTTTTTCCCAAGTAGAAAGACCAGCCTCAGTAACTCTGTTTTTCTCCATCTCCCTTCCATGGCTATTCGAGGGAAACAGTAAAACAGACCTTAACAGATCACCATGAAGGAGACGTGCAAGGAGTACCAGATGAAGATGATGATGAACCCTTCTTTGTGTCTGAACCACTACCTGAATTCCCAATTGACCGTGCATCCCTCAGAGATACAGAACACGCCACAACAGGGAGCTTTTTCATTGGAGTAAGCGGAGGAGTCATGGGTAGCGATTTGGGACTGGATGAAGATGATTCTTTTACCTCAGCATCTTCCTCTTCCTCATCGCTGCTCATCTCCAAACGAGAGGGTGAAGTGTCCGGCGTTTCGAAGGGAGTTCCAACTCCAACACCAACTCTGTTCACCCTGCAAGCATCGTTGTCGTAAATGGGGTTCGAGATGTAAACAAAATGCTCTCTTGCATCACCTCCACCATTACCTACTGATGTTGCTGCTGCTTCTTTTATTGGCCGAGGCGAAGCTAATGACTTGATTGAGGGAGACGGTGATCCAGTGATCAGTCCAATGCGAGGTGGAGTGCTGATGATTTCTTCTCCAACAACTTGGTGAAGTTCCAACTCTGAAAATTTCTCTTCTTTTCCAATGACGGCTGGGTAGAGGAACCTTCTTGGAGCATCAAGAACCCCTTGTGCATAGATACTATTTAGAGGTGGAGGAACCGATGAGCTTTCCTGATGTGACGACTGTTGAGAAGTTGCGGTTTCATTGGTGGTTCTGAGCCGTCTTCTGCGTAGCAGGATAGGGCAATATAGTTGTGCTAACAACACCAGCACCAATGTTAACACTATGGTTAAGCTCACCATCATCGCGAGCGTCATCCCCATTACCAACTTCGATGTGTTCTTCATATCTCTCTCTCTCTGGATTCTGTTGCGGTAACTCTGGAGTGACGACTGACGGTTAAAAGGGCGGGTAATAGGGAAAAAAGGTAGGGTAGGACTTACCAGGCGCTTTGGCGGGAAAGAGTGAGGCAATGAACGAGTCTTTGGGAGGGCACAAGGAAAGCATTTAACGGACTGTCAACGGTCTAATTGGAACCCACGTAACACCCACAGCTCCACTGTTTACACGTGTCAAAAATCCCTCGTATTCTAATCCAACGGTTGGCAGCTCAGTTGTAGAGTATCATGGCTAGGAGAGGGCAGAGGCTCCAATTCAGTATGCATTGGCTTCACTTGCAACCTCGGACTTGGATCGTCTCCTGTCGTATATTGGGCGGACTGGATTAAAAGGACACGCATATCAATACATGGGGGAACGTGTCCTTTAAATCCAGCGCGCCCAGTCCAAACTGGACGACTGGAGAGGATCTTTTTCTTGCAACCTCTGGTTCTGAAGCTGCTGACATGCATATCGGTCGGTTGTATCAGATTTTTTTTTTCTTTTTTTTCATTCATATGTAATTACAGATTCACAAATCACATTCCATATAGGCTCGCAGCATTTGGAGCAGTTGTTGTGTGCCATTGCAAATTACTCGTATCTCAAAAACCAGTGATGTTGGTAGCGATCAGTGGAAGATAGTAAACTGAAAGGGACCAAACATGAGAAACAAATGGGCTAGAATACTATGGATTAGTTGGATAGTGGGATGATGATACAGATTCTGAGCTTCTACTTACACTTGTCATTTATGTCCCCTAAGGGCAGCAATCCGGGCTGCTAAATCATCGTAGTCTGGCAGCTTAGGATGGACATGCCCAGCTTGTTCATCGGGCTGAAAGGACTTGGCACGAGCATGGCCAGTTAGTCCCTGGGTTGGGGTTGTTGGTTCTGGCGGAAGTGAAACTGTTCGAGCAGGAGGATCACTCAACCCTCTGTTGTGTGCAACATCTCTGCTTCTTTGACGTGGGGATTGGAGATTATTAGCTGCAGTTTCATGTGTAGACGGAGCTTTCAATCCATTACTCACCTTGCTAGGTTCATAGGTTGATTTCTTCTTACTGTAGTGTAACAATAGTTTATCCATCATCCTATCCTCTTCATCCTCCTTTGAATTATTCCTGTCATGTCCCGGTGGTGGTTTTAAGTGTCTCCTAACTGATCTTGGCCTTGGCTTTGCATCACCAACCAGATCATCCAGATGATGATCTTTCTCATCTCCATGACCATTCACCTGTGCAGGTTCAACCAAGTGGTCCCCATAGTCAACATGGTTTAATCTTTTCTCCATCCTGTCTAACCTGTTTCTCATAATTTCTCTGTTTCTGTATGGAGGATCACTAGAGGATTCATTTTTGTTAGAACTGGTCTCCTGAGCCTCTGAATTGGTTATATACTTGCTGCCCCTTGATATGACGTAGGGAGGAGGAACAATATTATCACAGAATGGCCTCAGGGGTTCTGTCTTTTCCTTGATAACTTTGTTTATTGAGTGTAAATGATTCTTTGGACTGTTCAGGTTATTATCAGCAACGGGACCATTAACAGCATCAGTCTTCACCTGCTGTCTTCTTGTAAAACTAGGAGTAACTTCCACCCTGGCATGGGAAGGAATGTTTCCCTTGTAATTTTCAGGGAGAGTATCCTCCTCATTATTACATCTTTCATTCTGCAATTTATATCCATCATCAGTCGGCTCTCGTCTTCCATGAGTTGGTGACTTGTACTCATCATGAATTCCTTCATTCCTTCCTCTTGATGAAACATCCTGGATGTCTTTTTTTGGGAAACTATCATCCATTCCATTTTGCAACTGGTCTCCCTTATTACTGTCATGAAAGGAACCCTGTTTGTTGTATCGGTCCTGCAAAAGGTTTAGAAACGAGGCAACAGATTTTACTAATGGAATAGTCCATGAACAAATGTATAGAAGTATGCCAAAGTCTAAAAAATATTTCTTCCTTCTGTAGCGTTCCTTTAATCTACTTATATAAAACCCAAATGCAGGTACGCAAGGAGGTTTACCTGTTCATATGCAGGGGGGTTAGACAGCTTTTGTTCAAAAGCCTTGGAGTCCCACTTTATAGAGAATTCTTTTGCAAGGTCTCGCATCAGCTGAAGTTTATTTTCCCTTGTATGAGACTTTGCTGCCATCTTCTCAGAAAACTGCCATTAAACAATTTGGCTTTTTAGTCATATAAAAGAATCTTCATGAATAAAGCAGAATCTGTTGAGACGTGTTTTCATGAATAAAGCAGGATAGATTGAGACCGAGTGTATGATCCTTCTCTTCTTAAATTTAGAAAGTATAACCGAGTTTATGAGCTATTACCTCTTGATTCAGAAAAGATTCCAAGGAATTCCCATATCTTTCAGCAAATAACTGCCTGAGATCACGTAGTTCTGGCAAATCAGCAAATCTTGCAGCAGCAAATTTTAGAGATTGAACAGCTTCCCCGCACTCCTCAGGACATTCCCTGTAAAGAAAATATTTAGCACGACCTATATAAATATTTGATTCAGTTGTTTAAGTGAGGAAGGGAAAATATCCCAAAAAAAAAAACATATTGCAAAGAAAAGGAAATCATTAATGTGTGAAAATGTTAATTCAACATTCCTGCTCTATTGAAATCTTCCAAACCCCAAAACACAAATCTAGAGGCATCAACTTCAACCTGGCCCCCTATCAGATGCAATATTTGCCCATGATGTTCAGATTCCCTCTTCTCCTACCTACTCCCTAAACAATCAATACCTATTTTTCCTCTTACAGCACTGCTAACTGGGTATGCTTCCATCTCCACTTTTCACAATGAATTTGAACAAGTTTGTCCCAAACTCGGAGCCATCTATATTGTGCATATCCATAACAGGGTTAAATTCAACAATTAAATCATACTGTCCAACCGTATCAAAATCTACAGAAATCCTACACAAAATATTATTTATGTGCCTACAATAATTATATTCTTATTTTCTAGGGCAAGCGACAGATGTATGATTTGGGACGTACTGACCCAAGCATCATAGTTATGAAAGAGTGGGGCGTAACTTGCTAAATGGAGTGTATTGGAAATTTGTAGCATCCTAAAAGAAACATAATACACACCACAATGGCAAAGAACCTTGAATTTGAAACACTAGGAACTGTACATCACTTTGAGGTGCACTCTTTTGAAGTCATGTCTCATCTAGAAAAGATTGGTATCTAAGAATTTCCTGACCCACAAATCAGCTTAATTGCAAGATTGAACCTATTTTATCCAGACAGCGGTGGGAAAATTTTATTAAAGAAAACAAATGATTAGAGCATTGGAAATCATAGCTGAATGAGTCAAGATTTTGATTACATGAGACCTATGTGCTATATAGGGCCAAAGAACGATGTAGAGGCCCTATCACTCCAAAGCCCTAGATGCTTCAAAATCAATAGTTAAGATGGGGAGTTGACCTACCAATCAATGCCAGAGATACTCCATTAAGTAGCTAAGTCACAAATGACAGAACTTTCTCAGTAAGCACTAAAACTGCACATACCTTTGTTTTTGCATGACTGAGATCTCCTTCAAAATACAATCACAAAATTGCTCCACTAAATCATAACAGGACGAAAGATTCAGCTCAACAAGAAGTCCTTCAGCCTGTTTCACAATTCAGCAAGATGGAAAACAAAGTCTTTAAGTCAAATATTATGATTTAGAAGAATCATTTCATGAGAATAAGAACACATTATTTGGAAGAAGAAAAAAAACAAAATTGAAAAAAAAATTATGGTAATATGTTTTCACAAGAAAATAAACATGATTAACAATCTTGTCATATGCTCATCTATTGTGACGGGCCTGCAATGGTTCCCTCCTTATCGTCAGAAATAATTAAATGCACCATTTGGGAGTGAGATGCCAACAAAAATTAAGACAACTTCCATGGTGGAGCTTTCATTCACTCAATAATCAGGTGGAGAGGGTGAATTCACTCATCATGTTGTGTTCAGTCTGAGGAATCTAGCTATGCAGTACTGAACAATCAAAAGCTATAAATCTTTCCATAACGAATATGGACAAAGGTAGGAAGGAAATGTATACAATTTCCCGTCCTTACCCGAAAAATCAAAAGTCCAATTACTTTGGAGTGGAAAAGGGGGAAAGGCAATAAAAATAGAGATTATGGAACAGTTGACAATTGACATGGTGACCTGCTGCCCATCACTCAAAAAGGGTTGAGAAATGAGCCAGACTTCAGACCATTAAGATGTAGGCACATAGCTAGAGATTTCACAGAGTAGCTCCGAATAAAAGGACCCAGCCAGAATTCGGCAACATTTGGTGCTCTAATGCTACTAGCATCCCTGCAAAAACTCCATGATCACGTATGGAACCAGCATTATTTGAAGACTTTCATCTCATCAAATATCATCTGGCATATCAGGCTGAAGTTTCCACCATTATATTAAGGTAAATACCTTTATTCAACTGCGCAGAGCACCTCAGGCATATTATTCCATCAAAGAAAATAAAACTCTCATGGAGGACCAGTTTATGATTTTCTACTCTTGATTGAGTTATTTCATGCATCACTCAATCAATATCTTTGACATCCATTATATTTTATTCTATAACATGAATATGGTACAATAAAAGCACTACCATATTAATGTCAAATCATAACATCTTAAAACTCTTGGTTCCATTAAAGTTATTACCAAACGCAAAAGGCTATCAATCATGGAGTGCAGAAAAATAATGATTTAACATCCTTAGTACTGTAAAACGGCAATGACAGTCTATCTCCACAACCCTCTAAAACAGCAAACCAAAATCATCCTCTATGAACATGTTTGAAACAAGAAACAGACCCACTGGATCTCATTTGACTCATCCAATAATTAAATCTTCATCTCATAACTCATCCAGACCATCTGTTCACAGCCAAGCCAAGAAGAGAGTTTTACCACCCAATTCTCACAACTGCCCCCATCAATCCTCCATCTGCTTGGCAACCATTTAGAGATGAGAAATTTGGAAATCTTATTAATGATGGGCCACCCAATAAAGTTCCCAGAAACTTCAAAATTGACTTGTTTCTGAACTTCAGCTGTCTAGTAACAAATAATATTCAGACTGGAGTTGTTTTTTTGTGAAACTCATGCATAAGAACGGTGCTAGCTTCACTGTTAATTGTTGTGAAGTGGGCTTCTTTTATATGAAATCTGATAAACATCCTTCTTTGTCAATGAAAAATATGCATTTAATCATTAAGTGCCAAACAGTTTCATCTCAAAACTTGGCAGAGCCACAAACAAATACATCCTATTGTTTTAATAGCAATGCTTTTGTAAACTTTCCAGAGCCCAGAGTCACTGTTTAGACCCAGAAGTTAATGCTCCAATGTTCTAAGGCATGGTGTGGCAGGCATTTATAATTTTAAAAAAAAAATTAGATAATGCAGTATGGTTCAGGCTATCCAGCCTGAGTAGCACACGGATACTATGACCTACAGCCTACAGCCTACAGCCTACATCCCAAACGGTCCAACTTCGGTCCTCCCATCCCTGGAAACAGGATCTCAAATTTTGACAAGGCATACAGTAACGAGTTCCTAACCTCATCTATCAAGTTCTACCAGTGCCAAAACCAACAACAAAATGAAATTCCACACTTACTAATATTTAAATTTTCAAGGTCAAAAATTAAGTTTTCAGATTCACTGAGGCAACAAATTTTTTACGGAAGGATGTCAAAATAACTTGTAGAGACTTGTTAATTCCTAACACAAGTATTCAGTACATCTAATTCCTACATCTCTAAACATCAATCCTCATAGATTATAGACCAAATACAGGAAATCATACTTTTTAATCGCTAACAAACACCTTTAAAATTTAATGGATGCAACACAGGCATCGCACCAGTTGCAGAGACTTACATAAGATGCAAAGAGACAAAAAAAAAAAAAAATCAAGAATTATAACTGCAAGGCCTATGAAATTCAGAAAAATTGGGAAAACGACCCTGCTAATACACAGGTACGCTGCCCCTGAATTTCACC
This sequence comes from Protea cynaroides, assembly GCA_028583415.1. Taxonomy (NCBI): domain Eukaryota; kingdom Viridiplantae; phylum Streptophyta; class Magnoliopsida; order Proteales; family Proteaceae; genus Protea; species Protea cynaroides. Next base: position 96,472,797 of record CM053274.1, read on the forward strand.
ATGTGCTCGCATATGAATACGAACCATGAAGCTTATCAAGAAAGAAGCTATTGGCCAATAAGTGAAGGATCGTCCACATACAGCACGTACCGTATCTTAACACGAAGGGAGTCAGGGTGCACATAGATGAGGATGGTTACAAGAGAGGAAGCATATAAGAGGATTCATGACAATTTTTACCAATAAAGAAACGAAGAAACACACAAAGGGAAAGGATTTCCCGGAGAGGGGGAAGACAACATGCAGAAACGTCCTTTCATCTCACAATTAAAGAAACTTGGAAAAAGCTAGAACTCAATGATATCAGGATTCAGGACATAAAGGAAGACTAACACAGGGACTGATATTTTCTTTCTCCTTTCATGCAGAATTTTCGAGTTCATGTTGTTTCCTTTATTCGTACAACGAGCTTCCACTTCAACCAGTTGGAAAATTTCAAAAAAAAAAAAAAAAGCACGAAAGATCGGAGGTTACCCTGCCATAGGCATTAGTGTCGAGGCCGTTCGCAAGTAAATCCGCAATATCTTTCTTCAAAAACTTCTGCGTTGCATTCCTCTTTCTCCGGATCAAATCGATTCGAGCTTTGATAAGCTTAATCGACGACTTACTACAAAAAACCAAACGCCAAAAAAAAAAAAAAAAAAAAAAGATAATCATTTCATAGCTCCTCTGATCGAATCACTAAAGAAAATGAAAAGACGAAGAGAAAGAAGATAAAGAACAAGGATTTCAGCTTATGTATCAAACCAACCATTTGGTGGTGAAACCTCGGCCAAACAATCCATCCAACATCTTCGTTCTTCCTTCCTACCGTTAAAGATCAGAGAATGATTGATTGAATCACTAAGCAGACACAAAAACCGCAGTTCTGGCTTGAATGCAAATCAAGTAATAGCGATTTCCGCTTCCGCCATCAAAAAAGCTCCATAAAAATGACGAATCAGAAGCTCCCCTGCCTCTTAACTGACAAAGTGGAAGCAAATAAAGGATCCTGTCTGGCTGCCACGTAAGACTCCTCTTTTTCTTTCCAAAGGTGCAAATGACAATTCCCTCCTGTTACGGCTTTCTAGCTTTGTTTTTTTTATTACAACTCTCTCCTTCACCGAAACAGCCGTCAACGACATTAACTAAAATTGGTAATGAAGGGCAGTTTGGGAAAATAAAAGAGGCACGAGCCCTGTCAAATTGGTTGGCAAAGAAGCCATGAGGTGGAAGTTGCATGGCGAGGAAGAAGGCTCGAAGACCGGATGACCGGAAGAACCGAGGAGTTGAGTGGTAAAGGGTTTTGAGTAAGGACCAAGTATCACTTTTGGTTTTTGAATTATGCTTAGCTCAACTCAGCAGGTTAGCTGGATACCAGATTTTCCTTGGCTTGCCAACTATTGTTGCTCTTTATGTTTTCTTTTTTTTTGTTTTTTTAGGTAAATTACACCGGAGTTTCTAACATATCGTCGGAAAACTACACCTAAAGTACTTAACATGTCATATATTATGTTTAGAGTATTTAAATCATAATAGGAATAACCCGGATAAAAGAAAATTTCAATTTTATCCAACCCTCTCTCCTTCCTCCCCTTCCTTGCCACTCCCCTCTCCCCTCTCTCCTCGCCCCTCTCTCCTCTCCTACCCCTACCTATACTCCCTCCCATAACCCCTCTTCCATCGGTTGACACCTCTCTCTATTTCCACCTCTCTTATGACTCCTAGAACTGACTCACCTCATGTGTGTGTGTGTGTGAGAGAGAGAAAGAGGGACTGGGATCCCCTGTAGTGAGCTGTAGTGAGAATCTCATCCACTTAAAGTGGATCGGCATATATCCCGATGCATTTTGATTGCCTTGGGATACATGTCGATCCACTTTGAGTGGATAGGATCCTCACTACACAGGTGACCTCACTACAGATGATCTTTTTCAGAGAGAGAGATCCTCTAATGTGTGTTATCTACAAGTGAAAGCTCTCCAAATGCAAAAGAGCATGGGGATGGCTACCAACAGTAGTGAGGATCCCAGCCACACATAGTGCATCAACATGTGTCTTGATATACTATGTGCGGTTAGGATTTTCACTGCCGCTTGACAGTCACTATAGAAGATCCCGGTTCCTCCAAGTGTTGGGATCTTTTTCATGTGTAATGATATATTATGATACTCTTTTTTGGAAGCATCATCTTGGATTAGCTTCAATGGAATTTCAATTTAACTTTAATAATATGATTTAAAATTTACATGGCTAAACAATTCATTCCACATGTATGTTGAATGGAGGATCCACATCGTTTCCTCCCTGGGATTCGGGAGGAGGGGCGGCAACCCCACTGGATGGTCGCCACATAGAGGTCGGATGAATCCGACCCCTCCGTTTGAGCCGACACTCCTTTGTCGGCTTGGTTTGTCAGCTCGAACGGAGGGGTCGGATTCATCCGACCTCCAATTGGCGACCATCCAGTGGGGTCGCCGCCCCTCCTCCCGAATCTCAAGGAGGAGACGATTTGAATCCGTTGAATGGAACAGCCTACTCAATCTCTAATTTATGGGGAAAGGTTTCTTACAACGCCAATGTAGGAAACTGAACCAATGAGAGGCTGGGAGTGTGGTTCGTTTAGTAGAAAGACCACGTTTGCTAGAGGGAGAGTCTCATTAGTGGTCCCATAATCTAAGAGGGCGTGGAAAAGGATTCCTATTCTAGCATTGTGGGGATTTTTTTCCCTTAATTTATATGAAGATAAAAGATACATACGATGCACATTCCTGACATGTTCTTTCCTCTTTCATACTCTTTCTCGTCCCTGACTGTGTTGGCTCCCTACTTATCATGAAACCGACTCTTATATCCTGATTGGCTTGGCATGAAAGATTCCCTCATACTAACGAAATGAAGAGCCTCACCCTTTATTAAATTACAAGTTGATGTTTCTATATTTTTTTTTATATTGAAAATCATGAGAAGATGATGTATGTCGAAATTTTTCTTGGACATCAAGGGAGAGATCGGCCATGGGTCCATGTTTGGTTCATATTGCTCTTTAGTTCCGTTTGTTTCCATCTAAAATGATGGAAAATGAAAATTCATATACATAGAGTTTTTCACTGTTTGTTTTAACCTAAAACACAAATAAAACAATTGAAAATGTAAGATAAAGTTTACATAGAAGAAAATTTTACGTAAAATATCATTTGAAAGAATAGAATATTTTACAATAAAACAAACAAGACTTTAATAAAAGTTGACTTCATTGACTTGGAATAACTATTAAAGATTCTTATATGGGCATCAAAGGTGAATATTTGGTGGATTAGATTAATTTGAACAATGAGGAATAGAAACACCTATCCTCCCCCAATATGATTGATTGGATTTTAAAAAATATTTAATTTGTTTGTAAGTTGACTCTATTGATGCTTAAGTTGTTCTTAACCTTTCCAAGAAATCACGATTAAACATCTGCTTAAGTAAGGTACTGGAGAGGTTACACGAAATTATTCAAATGACAAACGACCATTATTTCAAGTTTCCAACTTCCTACTTAGGTGAGATTTTTCTAAGAAAAATTATTCTCCACGTAAATATTGATAGCGTAAGATTCAAAGGGTATAATGTCATACCTATTGTTAAAACATAAAATTTTATATATTATATCTTAACCAAGTGGGAGATGTTAATGTAAGGTGGGTCTTGTTTCAAGGTCTATGGTGAGGACTAGGGACAAAGATTAGGGGGAAAAAAATGAAGAAGGGATAAGGACAAATTTAGTTGGTGATGAGAGTAATTAGACACTCATTTTGTATCTTTTTTTGAACGAGTAATATATATATATATATATATATATATATATATATATATATATATAACAAGTGTTTGTACAAAAGGCATGAGATCCAATGGAAAAAGGGACTCCCACACCTCATTACAGGGGTAATTCAACCCTCTTATGTAGAACTTATATATATATATATATATATATATATATATATATATATATATAAAACAAATGTTTGCACAAAAGGCATGAGATCCAATGGAAAAAGGGACTCCCACACCCCATTACAGGGGTAATTCAACCCTCTAATATATATATAACAAGTGTTTGTACAAAAGGCATGAGATCCGATGGAAAAAGGGACTCCCACACCCCATTACCGGCGTAATTCAACCCTCTGATGTAGAACTTGTTTTCATTTTGATGTCTTGAAAATAAAAAAATTAAAACTTAACATATGAGTAGTGACATTGGGGGAACCATTTAACCTACAATATGATAAAATGAGGTGTTTGACTCACCATGCATTCATTCCATTGTGGGCAAAACACCGAATAATTAAGGATGTCAAATAATCGAATTAGTTCGAGTCCTTCCTTTTGCATATTGGGTGCCTAGCCAGTGGCCCCCATTCCCCTTCCCTGGACTACCATTATGGTAGACCCCATTAAACAAAAATAAAAAAAATAAAAAAACTCATCTACCCTAATTGATGAAGACAGGCATGATACACCCTCTAGTGCTTGTTAATTAATTGATTGAGGTCATGGTCATAGGGCAAGATGAAAAAAAAATGTGGATATGTATCAAAGTTGATATTTTTGACACAGATGCCTTGACCACTAAGAGATTAATATAATAAGCATAGCTGAACAAAGTTAGAAAAATATGCATCGACATGTGTATTGATCATTTTAATTTGTTCGATGAATGACTGGTACGATGAGAAGACGAAAGAGGATTCAAGTCCGATCAAAGTCTATTGTTATGATTTGAGAATAGAAAAATGAGAAACTACAAAGCCATGAATCGAACTTTAAAAAAGGGGGTTTATTAAAAAATAGGGGAATCAGGTTTCATGATTGAATCATATGATATGATTGAGCAACCAACCTAACAATCAGTATCAGCTTCTACTCTTTAGCATTTCTTATCCCCACATTTGATGGCTGCAGTAATTCTTAAATAAACAAACAAGAGAATCTATTCTCACAACTGATTTATTATGTATTAAATAATTTTTAATTATCACCTAAAATTATTTTAATAAATTATTATTATACAAAAATAATAATAAATTTATAAGTGCCACTAATCATACACTTGTGGAATTACATTGTTCTTTTTCCACCTTAAATTTTTTACTAAATTAGTACTAAAAAATTATTAAAAAAATAAAAATTATATAGAAGAAAACCTTAGTACAAAAAGGTTCCATGCATGTAAAATACCATTATAACATACTATAGCATGCAGCCCTAAGGATTGCAGCCTGGGTCTTATCCATGGCAAGGAAGCGACGAATCAAGGGCTGTCAAAGTTGGGCCTGAACCGATCGATTGGACCGAGTAACACTTATTTAGTTTGAGACCGAATCGAACCAAAATGCAATTGGTCATGTTTTGGGTTTAGGTGTGGTATATTCTATTAGTTCCAATCCGGTCTGGACTAGCCTGATAAGAACCCGAAAAATTAGATCGATGAGTCCAAACCCAATTATGGTCTGGACCAGACGGATTTATACCGAATATTAAAAGCCTAACTTAATTGCTTCCGCCCTAATGGGTTTCCTACCGGACTTTCAATTGGATCCGGACCGAATGAAATCGAAAAACCAAGCCTGATAAGACAACCAAAACCAAACCAGCCAGGTCAATCCAACTTTCTAAATCGATGATCAGGTAAATCTAGAATAACAAGCCTAAACTCATTCATTTCCATGATTACCGACCATATAAGATGTTAACGAGCATCCACCAATTTTTTGAAAAAGTAATTTTCAATCTTATTTTTTGAGAAAGGGAGAAGAAGCAGCCATCTTCCAGTAATTTATACAGAATATCTCTTCTACTCTTATACAGAATGTCACTTCTACATAGAACTAAGATAAAATCAAACTCCAGGATCTCTAAAGACAAAATGACCCAGTTGGAGAACACAAACAATACACCCACAAATTTTGCATCTAATCCACAAAGGTAAATCACACCTGAATATTGTTTTATACAATTTCTCTGTCTCCCAGGACACTAAGGAATTTCCGAATCTTGGTGAAGAAAACCTGTGAGAAATCAGTTGTAGTAGAAAAAGAAGGAGAAGAATCGGGGTTTGAAGAGAGAGAGAGCAAAGAAAGGGAGGAGAAATGGCATGATTTTTTATTTCGACATTGAAGGAAGAGCAGAATCTGTCAGGAGAGGAAGTAGGAGAAGAAACTGAAGAAAAATAGGAGATAAAATGACCGTAGATTAAGAGTGATTGGAATGGGAGAAAGATGAGGCAAGATAGGAGTAAAAATAGAGATTAAAAATCTGGAGAGATTTTATGAGAGAAGAAACCGAAGAAGAATAGGAGACAATTGGAATGGGAGAAAGATGAGGGAAGATAGAAGTGAAAATAAGGATTGAAAATCTGGATAGATTTTAGGAGAGAAGAAACCAAAGAAGAATAGGAGAGAAAATGACCGTCAACTAAGGGCGACTGGAATGGGAGAAAGATGAGGGAAGATAGGAGTGAAAATATGGATTGAAATCTGGAGAGATTTGATGAGAAATTGCTTCAATATTCAAGGATTCGCAGCGGCGGAGAGTTCCGAAAAAGAAGGCTATTCAAGGGTTTGAAAATCGGAAAAAATGTAAGAGAGCAAATGGGGAAGTAGTAACCCTATTAAATAGTAAGGGTAAAATAGGTAGTTCATCTCTCTAAAAAGGTAATTTGGTCTTTAAAAAAAATATTGGACTCCCACCATTGCCATCTAATAGAATATTCTTAACGCGTGGGGCTATTTGGATTTTAATAGTTATTTAAGGGAGGTAACTGTCTTTTTTGAAACCTTTGGGGGTCAACAATCAATAAGGTAAGTTACAGGAGAAGTAACTGTCTTTTAACCTTTAATAAAATGGGCATCCACACGTAATCTAAGACCATATTTCCAAAGGTTTTTTCTTTGCAATCACTATTCAATGTTGAAAATTAATTAGCACAATACCCCATGAATATGCAACATGACTCCGAACCTCTTATCGAATATGTTTTGGGTTGATTCTATAAAACCTGACATCGAATTGGCCCGACCTGAAACCTACCTAAACCAACCCGTTGACCCCTTACCACACGAAAAACATTAGTTTCAGTGTAAACAATGGCATCCTTCTTCTAAAGTTCCAGCGAAGTCAATTTTTTCTATTATATTCCAAACCAGATATATCGGTTGTTTTCTTTATATGAGTTGGAATGTGTATTTATTAATACATCCTGTATGTTTATTTGTAAAATTTTTCAATGGAAATTTTTTTTTCCACTATTTTAAAGGGAAACAAAAGGAATCATAAAGAAAAAAAAAATTATTTCTACTATTTTAAACCCTTGTGCTGCTTCGATTTATCAGCTAGGAGAGGGAAAACAAACAATGGGCGATCCATTATTTATAACATGGTTATCAAAGTTTTGAAAATATTAATTTTTAATCGGTATACTTGTACATACTATACCGTATCGAATATGAATACAATATCAAAATTTGAACTATTATCGTACCAGATAGAAAACAGTCCACCGGTATCAATATAAACGGTACAGTACCAGTTTCAGTATATGTTTTCGATATCAAAATGACATCCTTACTTCAGTGTGCTTGTGCTATCATTGTATACAAATTGAAACATTTAAAACAACATAAATTTTGGATCGATGCATGTGAAACGATTCTCCATCCAAATCTTACTGAAAAACTAGTCACCAGTCACCCAGCTAGTCTTCATAGAATACAAATAGATCAAAGCCACGAAGGATTGAAAAGGAAATCAGACCTGCTTCCCCATGGAACCAAAATCACCATATTAGAAACGAACTTCTTGTCATCAAAGAGATGAAGTAAGAAATTGTAACATTTTTTTTATCGTTCTTTGTCTTATTCTTAGAATTCACTTAAGACAAAGGGAAAAGAAGATTTTTGGCTCGCAAAACCTATAGTAAGAAGGTTTATATGTCCTGAACCAAACATGGGATTGGCCTCCATCGATTTCAATTCGAATAAGATCAGAATCAGTTGGGATCCTTCGAATCCTATAATCTGGAATTGGGAAGAAGAAACAATATTTCCAAATATTCTTGAATTTTTAAAGTTTTTTTTATTCAACAATCTTATAGATTTTGCTATAAAAAAATATAAATTTTTTTTGGACAGATATAAGCCTCAAGAGATTTGACTTTTGCAATTTAAACAACTAAAAGAATGAAAAAAAAAAAAAAAGGCCAAAAATGAAGATCCAAGAGCATTCTTGGCTGATTCTAAAATGGGGTTTGGTACCTAGCATTAATTGAAATCAAAGTTGGCCAATACTGATTCAAATTGCTGATTCCACTGACAGCTTCTTTAAACCCTAAGTAGCAGTATCAAAATGAACAAGATCTTTCCCCCTCCCTCCCTCGGTAGCCTCTTGATTGCCTTAAATTTAGGATTTGGAGTTCTAAATGGGCAGATCGGGCAAGCGAGGGGCCAATGCAAGCCCAAAGATTCAGGCTTGGATATATTTTTAAGGTTTAAGCTACTGTGATGATATTCTTGAGGATACTTCACTCGCCCGTGAGTGTGGGATCTTTTATCATCTCTATGTCAAGTGGGTCTCACATTCCATGGGTAACGATTGATGGAATCCAATGAAGAGCACGCATACATGGAGGTGAATTGAAGTCAATATTTGCTTGGTGTGGTAAATAGTACACACTACATTGTAAGTAAGGGTGTTAAAGTTGGGTCCGAACCGATTGGCCGGGCTGAACTGCACCAATTTAGCCCGAGATCGAATCAGAACACTTGTTACCATTCACAGTTTAGCCCATCCAGCCCGGACCTCTTATTGAGCATGATTTGGGCTGACTGTATAAAAACTGACAATCTGAGCCCAGCCCTAAATCCAGAAAAGAAAATAGGCAAGCCCCACCCAAACAAAAGCTGTTGCTGTGAATTTTGGCCTGTTCAAATGAGAGTGGTGGCAGGACTGGAGAGACATACACTACATTTGCTTCAAAGTATTTGTGGAAGATAACCCATCCCAAGGGTGATACAACTTAATGCATCTCAAGGGTGAGATGTAGCAGTATCATTTTGCATTGTGGAGTGGGAATTCCTTTCCACGCCCTCTCACATAATGAGCCATTGTGATTATATCGATACTTGATCTCTTCTAACAAAATGTGGGCCCCTACTAAAAAAATCCCTACCTGCCCTATCATTGGTCCGGTTTTCCACTTTGGCATTGTGAGAAACCCTTTCCCTTAACCAATAAGTCTCCAACCTCTGGACTCTTTCATAAAAAAATATTACCTTATGCTTCACAATTTGTTTCCTCAAGACTAGGCTTTGGGCACCCTAGCCCAGTCCAGTTTCTCCATATTCCTAGGGAATCCAATGTAGTAATGGACAACCTATTCCAGAAGGCCTTGTCTATTGCATGTACGACCGGTTTTCTCTCCTCTTGACTAATAATGGTTGTATTATTTTAAACAAGGGATCAACCCTTTTCAATGAATAGTAAATACTCTATTTTGTCCAAGAAAAACTCAAAACTTTGGACCATAGTCCTATGTTCATAGTTTAGTAGAATTTTTTTTATTTTATTTATTTATTTTTTTTACCAATGACAAGTATCTAGACTTTCGACTAGACTAATTTTGCAGGTTCATAACTGACTCCATGAACGTATGGATAAGATCATGTAAGGTTGAATGAGACCCATTCCACTTGCATTCAAAGCAGAAAAGAAAAAGCATTTAACGCCCCGTGTGAGTGAACCCAAAATGGCAAGAAAAGTCGAACTCAGAACCTTCCAATTCCTTGAGGCGGGGGCGGGTTCAATACATTATTTTTTTCATTTTATGTTAAAATAAACAGTGAAATCCTATTTTCACGGAAAATTTCTTTTTCTATCGTTTTGATGGAAGCAAACGTGGATCGTAATTCCACTATGTCTGTATGTGATAGATTACATATACAGTCTATCAAGTATTTACACATTGTTGGGTGTTAATATTACCGCCCAATATAAGGACGACATGTAGCCTTAATCAGAATCACAACCCTACAAGAGTAAGAACGATCTATCCAAGGCTGAAAATGATACGTCTATCATTAACTATAAAGATCAAGGGCAAAAGATGCATCACACTCAAAAGCCAAGATGGCGTCAGCAATAAAGAAGCATATAAATAGTCTCAATTATCAAAGCCAAATCACTTGAATATTTCAGCAACATTGGTTCACTTTGCCCCGATAAATGTGATTTCCCACTCTTGTCTTCGGTCAACTCTAATTGGTTCAGTACATTTACTATTGTATCTTTTCCAACCCCACTCATTACTATTTCGGTCAGCCTATAATAAGAGCCGGACTAGTATTGTTTGTGGCTTATTATCCACTTTAACATCGGAGTGATCCAAGGGCGATAAGTCCAACCCCGCTTTTGTTTTATTTTATCATCTACAGGTTTGACCGTGGACGGAAGATCTAGGTGCAGATTCTAACAGCAACAAACATTAACATTTAAAATGGGCTGAATCTTCTGCATTTTATTATTATTCCACTTCCACCCATACATACACTATGACTTGGGAAAGAAATATAAAAAATGCAAATAAATGATAAGCACATGCTAAATCCAGTTGTTAAAAGCTTTTGATCTATGAAGAACTGAAGTTGTGAATGCTCTAAAACAGGTCTCCTGATAAACTAGGATTCCTGCTATCCATGATTTCAAACTGCCATTAAAGAGTTATTACAACTGTATTCAATGGATAAATAATACATCTCTATAGCTCTACTTTTACTCTGTTTTGACTAAAAAAATGGAATCACAGAGTGACTCCAAGAAAAAGTTGGGCCCAGCACTCTGGAAAACAAAATCACTGCTACCCATTCTCTCAAAATTGCATAAACAAACACTGTAGATACTTTCAAGATAGAGAAAAGATAACCACTGGCCCACTGTAGTTCTGGTTTTTGAGTTGTTCTTCTCTTAGTCTCTAGACTTTCTACCGGATGCATCTCAACATGTTGATGAGGAAATGGAATAGATAATTCTCACGATGAAGCAGATCCTGCTGAACCAACCTCTCCAAGTTCATGTTCCTTGGAAGGAGATCACTGTAGTACAGTAATGTGGTGAGGGCTTCCGCAGGGCGATCAACCAGTGATAACAACAGCCTTATCAGTGAACGGAACAACATAGGAGCTAGAGACTGCAATAAAAAATAAATAAATAAAAAAACCATTAACCAAAAACTTACATTCATCAAGAGAGAGAAAATACATACCATGACTTTGATGAGACAGAGAGACAGAGGGAGTGTGGGAAGGTTCGTGAAGAGCAGGAATCATGGCGAAGATGTACCAAATCTGGACATGGTTTCAGTAAGAATGTGTGTAGGCTGAGAGAAAGAGAGAGAGAGAGAAAGAGGAACAGGGTATATGGTTAACTGATCTTGAAGGGTTCGAATTCTCCAACTGCCATTCCACAGCTGATGTTCAGACCTAACCGTCCAAGCACTGTGTATCTACCATGGACAGGTGCGACTCAAGATTATGGGTTTTTCCAGTTGACACCGTTCTGATGTCACTGATTGTTGTTGACATCAGCTATCGGTGTCTGTCGTTCACGCAAAACCCTCTCATCCCAGGATCCAAGGGCTGGGGATCAGTCGGCCCGTCTACCAATACATGGGGAAGTGGGCCGGCTGAAATCCCGCCCTTGGCAGGCGGCAGGTGGGCAGGAGAGGATTTCTACACTCCCATTCATCTCAAATACCAAAATAGCCTAATGATGGCCTAATGAGCATGCATTAAAAGGAATCGTTGTCCATTGAGCCTCAAGTAAAAAGACCCACTTTATATAAGAAACAAACCAAACTAGGAATATCAACCGATCAGTTTCGATTGAGTCTTAATTGGTTATACACAACTTAAAGGCACGACAATGACCGACCGATTAAATAATTTATGTCTGCAAAGCACACAACCGAGACCAATTACCTAGTGATCGGTCGAATACTGGACATTACCAGTCAACACTAGCAACTGGTGGCCGGCCGACGGTAGAGGTAGGGTAGTGCAGGGAGAGAGAGAAGGTTGGAGGAAGAACATTGCAATAAAATTGATCAAAAACCAATTACATCGAATCGATTAGTAATTAATTTTGTTTTGACCACTTGAAATCGATTATTAATTGATTTTATTTGGATTTATATCTACTATATTTCGAATCAATCTGTTGATTAAACCAAAATCGGACCAATTTACACCATTAAGCATAGTCATAATCAAAGACCCAATAACTGGCGAAGTCATATACATAAGATTCAAGTCTATGGAGTCCGATATTGGATCAGTCAATGTCAGTCCCTCAAATTGCCTTTTAGCACCTTTCAACCGGATCGGGCTCCTCTGTAGTGAAGGGACTCACTACAGTGGGTGCAGTAAAGTTGAGATTATGCCACGTGGCCCAAGACCATCATACGGTTATACATTCACAGACATTCAGTAGCTTCAAACTACCGAATCATTTGGCAGATTTCATGTAAATGGGTTTTAACAGAATCCCTCCTTTTTTTTATTTTCTTCTTCAATCTCCTCTGTTCTTCCTCTTCCCTCATTCTTTCTCGTCCGACTGAGCCGATCTGATAGCATTTTGGGGGCGCAGTGCACACGTAACCTCTCTTCCTCTTCCTTTGAATGTTGTGGAAGGAGTCCTCGGTTCTCACTCGGTGCTTGTGTAAGGAGTCATCGGTTGAATAAACTTCCTCTGCAAATGAGTTTGCGGAATATGGGAATAGGCCATTTTCTGATTATTCTCTTAGGAGTTGGTTAAGTCTGCACACTTGGTAGCTAATTTTGCTTTTAACCAAGGAGGAATGGTTTGTTGGTCTGATGTTCTTCCTCCTTCGTTGGTTAAACTTTACTCCTCTGTTGCTTTTGAGCTTTGCTCCATCTAGCATGTCCATAGCACAATTGATGATTTATTTTTTGGGGGTAAAATAGCACAATTAATGATGGAAGATGCTTATAAATAATATAGAGACCTCAAGTAGCTAAAAACTATTTCAATTTTCAAGGAGTCTCTTTCAATAATAAAAAGTGGAAATCATTTGAGAACGAAGGAGTCGCGCAAATCGTAAAACAAATTATGGACAATCTCGCTAATAAAGGATTTTGAAGTTGGACAGTTTATGTAAGAATATTATTGTGGGTTATATTAGTTGGTTCAATGGGGTCTGATTACAGGTAGATTAATTTAAATATGATTAGAGATGGACTAACTTGATCTAGGACTGATCCAGGGGTGGAGTGGTATTATATATATGAATGGTTAGGGTCCCCGCAGTCACGGTTATTTTCCTTTCCTATTCCCATACTCAGAGAGAAGCAAATGGATTGCTGACAGACTGTGGAAGACTTTGATCAAAGTATTCAAAGTTACAGAAAACGATCGAAAATCAATCTACAACAAGAGGTATGTGTCTCATCATCTCTTTTTAATATCCATTGTATTCTAGTAATCTGTGTGGTATATCTATTATGGTTCATAGAAAATCCTATGGAAAAACTAAAAGAGAACTGAAAAAGTCTTACAATTAGTATCAGAGCCTCCTACACAGAGCTAGGATCGATGGGTAAGTATTCTAGAGACTGTAGGTTGAATAGATTGAGCAAAAAGAGATTTTTTTTCTCAAATTCTTCGTACGAATCTGTTTAGGGTTTGGACCTTCGAATTTTTTTTTTTACCGGTAAAAGATGAAATAAATTACATAGGATTGTAGATCTTGGAGAGACAGAGCCGACGACATAAGGTAAATCGCCAGAGGTTGCCAGACTAGTCCTCACACGCCGCTTGAAAAAGCGCGTGAGATCCACACGCCGACGGCTATTAAAAATAAAAAAAGAAAGGATAAATTTCAACTACCACCCAAAATAGTTTTAAAACATCATCTACCACTCACAACTTTTAAAAAACATCAGCTACTGCCCAAACGTTTACCACCGTTAATAAAATAGATCCACTCCGTTAAATGAATCCGTTAGTTGCTGATGTCATCTAAATCGATTTTAAAATAGACATTTCTATCCTCTTTTTTTTAATTGAAATTTTTTAAAAACTAATAAAATGACTATTATAACCCTTCACATTTTCATTCTCCCTTCTTTCTTCTCCTTCATTGTTCTCCCTTCTTTCTTCTCCTTCATCGTTTTCCCCTCTTTCTTCTCCTTCATCGTTCTCCCCTCTTTCTTCTCCTTCGTTGTTTGAGACGTATATCGAGGGAGGTTAAAGATGAAGGATGAACCAACAAAGTCGAGTTCGAGTTTTTTTTTCCTACCATTTCACGAGTTGTGAATGAGAGTAAAACTGTCTTTTAATATTTTCTTAAGGGTATTATTGTTTATTTTAAAATCGATTTTAGATGACATCAGCAACTAACGGATTCATTTAACGGAGTGGATCTATTTGATTAATGGTGGTAAACATTTGGGTGGTAGCTGATGTTTTTTGAAAGTTGTGGGTGGTAGGTGATGTTTTAAAACTATTTTGGGTGGTAGCTGAAATTTATTCAAAAAGAAAAGAAAAAAGAATAGGGCTGACATCACCGGGTTAACTCGACTAACCCGAAAATCCTAGCGAGTTAACCCAGAGTCAACCCAGGCCTATACGGAACTGATATGGGCTGATCCAGAATCAAGCCTGGATCCAAGGATTAGGCCCAATCCAAGCCCGGACCCTAACCGACCCAAGACCAGATCATCTGGAACACATGTGTGGCTAGGTACCCGGTTAATTTTGACATGGCCCGAATCGTGACCCGACAACGCGATCCATGGACCCACCAATAGGATCCGAGAATCCGACCCGGTGACTTGAAAAGGTAACCCGAGAACCCGAATGAGCGACTCGGTTGGATCGGTGGTTGAACCGTCGGTCGGTTCACGATTTAGTCTGTGGTTCAGTTTGCGCCAAACCTTTTGGTTCGGTCTGGACCAAAGTATTTAAAAAAAAGGTTTTATCGTGGGTTCGGTCTGCCCATAACCAAACTCGGACAGACCGAACCGAACCAGGATAAACCGGCCAGAACCGGTTTAGGATGCAAGAAAGCGTTGCCAACTTTGATCAGCTATTGTGGGCGCTAGGAGCGTCGGATTTTGACGTAGTTTTTTACGCTGTATTCGTATTTTCGTGCTCTACAGTTTGGTACATAGTTGACACTGTTTGGTGATTTGAAGAATATGATTGTGACTAAAAAGTATCCCAAATTAATCTGATTTGTAGTTTTTCTACTTGTTTATCAATTATATTTTATACCAAATGTTTGTAAAATATTATATGTGTATGAGGTTTTGTTTTTCGACCCACATGGTACTGCAAAGTAGAGTTTAGGTATATCATTGTGGAATTAGGTCGATCCCACCAAAGTACTACACTTAGTTTCACCATAATATCTTCAAATTCAAAGTTGAATGTATTTGTAAATGTTTGTGTAAAGGCGATATACACCCAAAGGTGACATTGTCAAGTGTTGTTTAAATTAGGGTTTGAGGGCATTATGTAAAGATTGGATGGATTCCACCAAAGTGGTATACTCAGTTCTAGCATGGCATTCTCTAACCCCAAGTTTATGCTTTTACATATACAATAAAATGATACATTATACACTGTTCTCCCAAGTGTGAAAAGAAACTAAGAAAGACAATGTTAACCTAAATGTGACATTATCAAAGACTAAAGATATATTCATGCACATGATTTAAAGGGGTTTTGATTTTAGGGGTCTCATTACCCCAAAGGTGATGGGATTGCAAGAGTCATTATTATTTCTCAGTTACTGCACAAAAACTAAGAAGACCACTACATGTTTATCCCAAAGGAGAATGTGTAGTTGGTTAACTCTTGAAAAAGGATATTCACTTGCATAGATGTTTTGATATGGTTAATGCAAGTAAAAGGTGGGTGTATAGGTCTTTTGTTGTTTGATATTGTGTTTCGATTCATACACGGGTGTATTCGTCTAAGGATGACTATTTCAAAGAGTATTTTGATATATTAGATATCCCATTCCTTGTCAAAAAAATATGTTCAGGTCTAGGTGGCTTGGATTACTAAAGGAGAGACATAGAGCTAGTGATAAGGTTATTATTAACTAATTTTAAGGTACATTGCTTAAAGATGAGTAGATTGACCAAATACTGTTACGTCAGATAGGCATAGCTAAAAAAGAATAAAGATTCTAGGATTCTCTAAGTATTTTGAGTAGGTTGGTTCTGAAGACTGTTGGCTTTAATGCTAGTTGGAATTATTTAGTTTTTTTATGTTCAAATGGTTTTTCCATTTTTTTATTTTAATTGTTTAATTTGTATTTATATTTGTTGTTTGGCTTAACATTTTGTTTTCTCACATTGAAATTGTGATTGTTGTTACTTGGAATATCAGATTGAAAGTTTTTCTCTTCAATTAATTAGAATGAAGTAATGCTGTTATGGTACTTATGATGTTATAAAAAAAATGAATGCTTGTAATGTTGATTATATTTGTTTTGTGATGTGGTGAATAGTTTTTCATGTTCGACTGTGCAATCTTAGGTTCTCTAGTTGTATCAGTCATAATGCTGATCTCTAGGGCAATATAGAGACAGGTTAAAGTAGTTTTCTTAGAGTGATTGAAAAATGTTTCATCAGTGAGAGTATTTAGATTCTCTTTAATCAGTGGGAGTTCTTTTGATCTGCTTGACTAGTGGGAGATCAAGTATTTCTTTATTTATCAATGTTTGATTGAATTGCATATGATTTAGTGGTTGGTTTATTGGTGAGCGTGGTTATTTTTACTTGAGCATTTATTTTATTGCTTGTATGCATTTATTCACAAGATATGTCAAAATTGCAAGACGATATTTAGCCAAAGAAGGCAGTAAGCCAAAGTGTGATGTTAGTCCAAGCTGAAGGTATTTTATCTATAAATTGGATAATGTCAAAATGTGTTGACCTATAAGGATTTAAAGGTAACGGGATCGTAGTTAGTCAATCATTTGACTCATTTTTCATCTCAAAACAGTTTATATCATTAAGTGGACCTTTGTATGTGACTGATGGAAGGGGGCACACCATTTGTGTTGGAGTACTTTCTCCTGTTGTTCGAAATTGGTAAGCTTAATGGCTGGATCAAAGTAGTTGGATTTTGTGTAATTAGATTTCATGGTCACGTTGAATCAATGGTGACTTTATAATTAATGTAGCCCAAGTGGGAGAATGTAAGAATATTATTGTGGGCTATATTAATTATATGGTTAATTGATTCAGTGGGAGTCTAGTTACAGGTAGACCAGTTTAAATATGATTAGAGATGGACCAACCTGGTCTACTGTGGGACTGGTCTAGGGGTGGAGTGGTATTATATATACCAATGGTTAGGGTCCCAGCAACCACGATTATTTTCCTCTCATGTTCCCATATGCAGAGAGAAGCAAAGGAATTCCCGACAGACTGTGGAAGATTATGATCAAAGTATTCAAAGCTACAGGAAACGATCGAAAATCAATCTACAGCAAGAGGTATGTGTCTCATCATCTCTTTTTAATGTCCATTGTGTTCTAGTAATCTGTGTGATGTATCTGTTATGATTCATGAGAAATCTCATGAAAAAACTAAAAAAGAACTGAAAAAGTCTTACAGTTTAGACTTCCTTTCTCGCTAAGAACCCCTTGGGTTAGGCAATTTAGAATTCTTTGTATTGAGTAATTTAGATTTCCTTGGGTTTTGAAGTCTAAATTGCCCAACCTTTGGTATTTTGCGATGCGACTGACGCAAGGAAATCTAAAATCCTTGGGTGTGGCTATACATCCAAGAATCATTGCCTAACCCAAGAGTTTTGAAGTTGTGGAGAAAGCAAATCCTTTGAATGGCAAAACAAACACTCACTTAGAGAGAGAGAGAGAGAACCAAATCGGCTCAGTCGGAAGAGAAAGAACGAGGGAAGAGGAATAACGAAGGAGATTGAAGAAGAAAATAAAAAATGGAGGGATTCTGTTAAAACCCATTTACACGAAATCTGCCAAATGATTCGGTAGTTTGAGATTACAGAATGCCCGTGAATGTATAGATGTCTGATGGTCTTGGGCCACATGGCATAATCTTAGCTTCACTGCACCCTCTGTGGTGAGCTCCTTCACTACAGAGGAGTCGGATCCCCTTTCAACCCGCCTTTGCCAAAGTGCCAGCTGCCAACATCATGGCGGAAGGTATCGGTATCAGATCGGTCCAATCCCTGATCCAATATCTTCTTAATATTATTATATACTGTATTGGCCACATGTCAATGACATATTAGATCCGTATATCGATTCTATCTGGATCGGTTTTGGACAAAGCCTATATGACCATATAGTCCTATCCCAAGTCCAATTCCTGGAATCGTTAGGAGCCGATCTGATTCGGCGAGATAATCCGATCCGATCCACACGACGTATCTATAAAAGGACATAAGGTGCGCACAAGTTTACGATCTTCGTAGAAGTAGAAACGAAGAAGGATTGTTGAATACCTGGTTTGTTGCGGATTTGCGGTTAGGGCTTTCTATCTCTGTGGCTTTCTCCTGCCTAACCTCAATCCAATCCAGCCATGTCTTCCAAACAAGGTACCCTCTTTCTCTTTCGATCTGAGATCCTTTTTCATTTACTATATTGGGTTTTTTAGTTCTGTAATCAAGGATAAACAAAATAGTGAGAATATCGTTATTTTGTGATGTTCCAGGTGGAAAGGCCAAGCCTCTGAAGCAACCTAAAGCTGAAAAGAAGGAGTACGACGACGTATGTGTTCTTCCCACTTTACTGTTGTTTTTCCCCTTGCAATTTCTGTTTTCTGGGTCGGTGTAGCTTATTGTATCCGTCTTCATGCTCTGTGCTTTGGACCCTTTAAAGATTTTTTTTTTTCTGAGAATTCCTTTAAAATATTGATATTTATCTCCTTTATTCATGATTGATTTGGAAACTGTTCTTTATTTTTGACTTCTTATTTTGTTTCCCTTTTAGCTGTTGGGCTTCTAATCTGTTTGAATACCAGACTGATTGTTTGCTTATTTAGAACTTTTATTTTTTGGTCCCCAATTACACGAAATTGATTGAATGTTCCCTTGTAGCTGATGGATTTCTGATCTGCTTGAGTACCAGACAGGTTGTTTGAGCGTTTAGAACTTTCTTTGTTATCCCCAATTAAACGATATTGATTGAATTCATGAATAGCTCGTTTGGCTTTGTATGCCATCTCCCCAAAAAAAATCCTGATTAGGCGAAAATTCCTTTCATCTGGGAGGTGATTGGGGCAGAAGGTAAATCAAAGGCTTCGTATTATCAAGATAACCGTTTGCTACTTTGCTTTTCTGGTTGTTCCGTTCTATTGCTTATGAGATCCTGAAACTAAGGGGAATATAGAGCTTTAACTACAAACGCCCCCACCCCCCAAAAACGCCCCCACCCAAAGTTGTAGAATGTGGACTAGTTAGATTTCTTCCCCAGGTTGGTTTTTTTTGTTGTACGCGTGAGTTACTGCCTGTTTGAACCACAATATCAAACTTTTTCAAGCCTTGGTGCTTATCCCTTCTTTCATCCTTCACAATCCCTCTGTCCAGTTGGCATGCATAATTGTGTTTTGGTTATTAAAATCTGCAGCTATGGTAATCTTCTTCCACAATGCTGTGTTGGTGTAAGTTTTCAGTACACTCGTTAGCAATCTTACCCTTGGCACAGAAAGAATTCAATTCCACCTATATTCTATCATGATTGATATCGTGTGTTTTAGAATGATCAACATTAAACTTGATATCAACCACTTTATCTGGTGGCAATTAGAGTTCCAAAACCCTAAACAGTAAAGAAAGTTTAAATCACCAGCAAAAATCTGGTAATCTACAAATCTAGCATGCACATGCAAAACCAGTAGAAAATTTGCTGATGGAGAAGAAATTTCAAAGTCCTTTTGGAGTCTGAATGTGTATTCTGTCCAGTTATGTTATTTAAAATTTGTGTTATTAGCAACAGGTTAGCTTCTTAGGCAAAGTACTTCCTAATTGTTAAACAAGTTACCTAAAGTATAGAGGTCTTACTGGGATGTAAACAAGGACAGGTATTGATATTTTTCATCTTTAAGAAAGAAAATTATTCTCTTCCGAACCTTGTCTATTAAACTAGTGAGACCCAAACTGGAGTTTTTTCAGTCTGTAACTGTTTTACTTTCTTTGTTATTTCAGTGCAAACCAGACTCTATCACTTGTAGTTTTTTTTTTATTTTTTATTTTGCTGTTCCCATTCATTTATGTGGATTGTTAAAAGTAAAAAAAAGGGCAGTAAAAGTTCAGAGGATTGAAGAGAACTTTTGCATCAAGTTTTCTTGTTTCCTTCATATAATTGAGGGCCACCCCAAGATGATTCCTTATATGGTGATCAGTTGTTGACTTGTGCCTATTTTTTGGGAGGGGGTTGTTAAGATCCCATAGTTCCTATGCCTCAAGGAACACAAAAAGGGGAACCTGACATGGTCAAATAGATTGCTCAGCGTCTATCATTTAGTACATGAGAGAACGGCAATGATGGTCAGAGGTGGTCTTTCCTTCTAAAAGGGCCATTACCCAGTGCTGGTCCTGCCCATGCTGAGTCCTGGGATGGGTGACTTTGGAGTTGGTCCTTGGCATTTTTGCGCTAAGTGGCACTGCCTTCAAGACTTTAAACCTGGGCATTTACCCTGTCAGCGTGAAGTTTTTACCATTGCTCTAAGCAATGGCCTGTGCAGCCTTGTTCTCTAATGCTTAAACATTAATGTCAAGAACGTTTTGGAATAGTGATGGTGGTCATAGTCATTCTTGTCAGGGTGTTCATAGAGGAATAGTTGCTCCTGGGTTTTTAGGTGTGTGCTCGAGTGACTTTGGCACAGATCATTTGTGGTTTTTGACTGGGCATCTAAGCAGCTTAAATTTGTTTTCATTTTTAATATTATATTTGAGATTCTTTTCTAACGATTTTTTGTACATGTAGTAAAATAGAAGGTGATATTGACGAGTTTGAACCTATTCTGTCCGATGTTTGATCACCTAGTCCTAATCAGGTCATCACCTAGGCTTGTTAACAATGTTGATATGTGGTTTGGGTTTTGGCATGCTCAATAATCATGTCATTGCTTTTTTATTTTTTTTACTAACTAAGGATGGGTATCCAGACCTTTGGCTTGACTAATCCTACGGGCTTACAATTCTTTACTCACTTGGACTTCTAAAACTTGTTCCATTTTGTTATTTCCTGTCAAATGAGGAATTTGGTATTCTACAGTTTACATGGTATTTTATTTGTTGGTTATTACTAATTTACAATTTAAGGGTCACCTGTTAGAAAGTTTTGCTTTGACCTTTGACCCTTTTTTTTTTGGGACTGCAGATTGACAAAGCGAATATTCAGAAGAAGAAAGAAGAGGAAAAGGCTCTCAAGGAGCTGAGAGCCAAGGCTCAAAAGGGAAGTATTGGAGGTGCAGGATTGAAGAAAAGTGGGAAAAAATGAGTGTTAGTGGTGACATAACAACGTTTGTAATCATACTGCCATGCCAAGTGATGTCATGTGCTCTACCAGGCTCCCATTGAAGCATGGGATGAACCTAATTTTATAACCTACTACTTAAAAATCTTCAGGGCTTTGACTTTTGAATGTAAACTTAAAACTTTGAATTTCATTATCCTGCACTCTGCACGTACTCTTTATCTCTTTCTTTCCCTTGTTGCAAATGGTTTACTGCCTTGTTTATTTGCAAACCTCTTCATTCAATGCATACTAGATTATCCTATTCTAGTTGTTAGGTTTTGAGCAGGGGGGATTCGCAAGCATAACTTATATTCAAAACCCGTTTCTTTTTAAACTTGTAGGCAGGTTGTGATTATCCTAAGCTTTGCAGTAATGAACCCAAATGCTCACAAACTCTCTTAATTGCCTGATTTTTTCTTCCAAAAATCTTGCTCAATGATGTCGCTAAGGCGTGAATCTTTTTACCTGAAAGAGGAAGGGGACACGGTAGTGCATTTTAAGTGAAAATTGGGAATGGCAATGGAGGTTACGCTCATGATATATACTAATTTTATAGCTTTGTCAATCGTCATGTTTGGGTATGAATACCCCAAATATATGTATCTGCAGTGCAAATTACCCCTCTTATCTCTGGTTGCTAATTCTTTACCAAGAGATTCAAGACGTTCAAAAGGCAACAGATATGGGCTGTGGGGGAAGGGAAAGCTGATGAAGATCACTATCCCTGCCTGGCAGCATAAACTACATGCAATTGTACAGTCATTGAGATAAATAGATTTCATGATACACTAAATGTTTCACAAAATTACTTTCTAAAACAGCAGTACTACGAACAAAATCACCAGAACACTGAGCCCTGTGATGCCAAAATGATATTCCCTGCATTCTACACCACCTATAACCCATTGCAAGTGGGCATGTTCACTAATTGCTGATGAAGAAGATTTAACATTCAAAGCCCTAACCCTAACCTGTGCACTCCGAACTACATCCTAGACTGCTTTTCTGGCTCTTATCAGGATCCTCATTTTCAGGATCCTCCTCTTCTTCCTCTTTCTTTTCTTCCTCTTCCTCGTCTTCTTCCGGAGGATCAGCAGGCAATGGAGGCGGCAGTGGCGTTTTCATTGGACTGAATTGAGGGAATATATCAGGTCTACGGCCAGGCTTTGGCCTCTCCCACTCCTATCATGAGATGGAAAGAGAGAAGGGAAAAAAAGAAATTACACCAAATCAATTCGTAAAAATAAGAACTATCATTCATAACTGAAAGATTTCATTACACAGAGCAGCATTATCTACATTGCTGTTCTATATCTACCTACAGTGCCTCATTTCATCCTCCCTTCCAAAACAAGAAAATAAATAAATACATAATATGTGTGAAAGGTTCTCTTGACTAGCTTGTCAAAAGTGGCATCTTTAGAAAACCAACTTTCTTCAGCTACAAGATTGGCGGATTTGGCCAATCCAACCATTGGATAGGTCTAGCACCCTGTTAATTGTTTACGTCTCAAATTCATCACCAAGCTAAAGCATATAGCCACTGTCTAGTTAATTTTATTACCTAGTATTTTTAGCCATCAAATTGATGGAGAGAAAAATGTGAGAAATTCTAAACATTAGATCGACAAAAAGACCATGTGAATTAGCCATCTATCAAATAGCAAAGCCAGACTGAAGCATATGGTCTCCCATGGCCATCCAGGTGATGTCAACACCTGACGTAAGATGGGTACCCAGAAAAGAAAATAATAATAATAATAATAATAATAATAATAATAAGTAAGATGCACATACATGCATTAATGAGGCATGATCAACAAGCCCAGTTAGTCTGGTGATGCTCTCATCCACAGATGGTAAGAACTTACAAGACCATGACACATCAAGAAAGCAACAGCATGTAGGCCACGGAAATGTCCTGGATCTACCCTGTTAACACACTCCAATTTTTACCAGGGGGAAACCAGAAGAGTAACTCCAATAGCAGTTGAGAGCAAAGTAATTATGCCAAGTTCTTGCATGATTTCACTCTCGACTATATATGATTAATCGACTCTACCTAAAGTTGGCATTTTAGGTATTGGAAATGGTGACAACATGCAGTTCCCTCAAGATAATAGAAGGAAAAATGGTTAAGGGCTTTGTGATTCTCTCCTCTGGTGAGTTTGATCTGTCTTACTGTGATTTGCCTGATATAGAAAGGGGCAGAATGTACATAAAATTTCGGTGTTCAAATGTTTGTCTAAAAGGAGGTGGATACAGGTTCTCAGATTTTTTTTTTGGCTAGAATTCAAAGTATGCTGGTGTATTTTAGTAAGGTTTCAGTTACAAGGTTGAGTGTAGATTTGGATTTTGGTATCCCTGAAGCGCCTCTACTCTGTGATCCAACGGTGAGTTTCTGCAAAACCTAGGACAAAGAGTTTCATGGCCTGCCACTGTTTCTTGTGTGAAGCCAATCACAATTTGGTCCATTGCCAATCACTATGTAATAGATTATTGTCATCAACATGAGCTTCGTTGAAAGACTGGCCTAATGTAACCAATGGTCATGTACTCTAAAGCCAACTCACTTGAAATTCCAAGGGCTCAAGGCAACATAGAAGGTGACATAACAATTGACTTAAATGGATTTTTGGAAGGATTGCAAATAAAGGAAAAAAGGACCTGAAACCTTAGGCATTGTTTGGTTGCAAGGGAATTGAAGGGAAGAGAAGTGAAAATTTTAAACTTTAAACGAAAACCTTTGTAATGATTACAGCACATGTTATCACATTACTATGTAACTAATTCCAAATTATTCCATATTCAGTTATTAACTTATACTTCACTTTGTATCGAAATCCCTCCCATTTAAAAAGGAAAATAAATTTTACATCTTATAAATATCATTACTAAGTATGTTAAGAAGTTAGATAATTTATACAATCATGTTGTGTTACAACTATAAAAGTTTCCATCTAAAGTTAAAAAATTTCACTTCCCTTCCCTTCAATTCCCCTTGCAACCAAACAAAACCTTTGAATTCATGTAGTTAACTAACATAAATTTATCTGATGTTTTCAATCTCCAGTCCATCAGCTTCTCTTTTACTACTTAACCTGCGGTTTGGGGGGTTACAAATCCACTCATTTTGTGAAGCTGATCTAGACAATGAACAATCTGATTAATACTTCCAACAAGAATGATTAACAAAGCCTCAACACAAATATGTGCAAGCTACAAAGATGGGTTAGTCTAAGAACATCTGGTGCAATTAGTTAAGTCCAGCTGGCGCCGAAACTGAGTAGGAAGACACCAAGAACTATGTTTTGTGGAAAGAATCCCCTTGAAGTTCATGGCTACCCTGATAGGCATGATGCCATTTGGATTCAAAGAAGAGTCGGAAGATCAGGTCTAAAAAATATAATCTGATGGGTTTCCCCATACTGAAAAGTTTCCTGTTCCACTATTAAAACAGAAGAAACTAGAACTTCAATCATATTAAGAAGCTTCGAATCTTCAGGTGCAACCGAAATTCCTTTCACAAAAGCCACTCAATTAGTAATTCACAACCCCACCCCACCCCACCACATCCCCCCAAAAAAAAAAAAAAATTCACAATCACGAAACCTATCTATTAAACAAAGAGGACTTCGCCAATTTGTCGAAGGGATGAGCAGGATAATCGAACCCTAAAACAACTATTAACAGCAAACAATTGAAACATGATAACAAGAGAAAGCATGAGAACGAAAAGAAAGCTTACGATGGGGAAATCAAGAGGGGAGCGGCGGGTCATCTTCTCTTCTTCGGGAGCCATGCAAAGAACCTGATTCCTACGAGAGCTCATTACTCTCCTTCGACCTATAATCAATGACCCAGTCTCGTTTGCCGACGACATTGACGCTGCTGATGATGCAGAAGCAACTGCTCTCGAATTTGAAGCTATATGCATCGAAATACACAATGACGCCATAATCTCCACTCCCTCTCCCTCTCAGGTTCGGAATTGGATTGGTGACTGCTTTAGTTAGGGAGAGACTGCTGTGTTCTCTTCTTACTCTGCGGCAGCCTTCATTTTACCCCCAAATCTTCTTACCCCCACGAATCTCAAACAAAAGCCATAACTAGAATTTCATGTGAAATTACCAAAAACCCTCGTTTCAACGACTCAAGTGTCACCCAAATCAGGAGTGAGGTAATGTAAGGGGCCAAAGCAATTTGAGTGAAGGCGGCAAATTGCTTGCTAGAAAATAAATCAGATACTCATCCATAATGGCCATTAACGTAAGACAACCAAGCTTAGTTTCTTCCAACAGAAAATATATCATGAGTTTAATCAAATTATTTTCTGGATGGTAACTAACAATTGTACCCTTGAGGACATTAGCCCATCATATGGTTGGATTATCTTCTACCATTACCATAAGTGCTTCTCAGTCATGGACAATGTGAAAGAAATACAATATATACGATCAAATTATAAATTGATTCAAGAAATATTTTTTTCTCATCAAACAAACGGAGCTTGAGGGGCAACCATACCTGCAGAAGCTCCGGTTCTTGGACTATAAGTTGCTTCAGATTCTAGATTTTACTGTGAACCACAGCTTTTGCCCGCCATGTAACAGCAGTGAAATCCAGCGCTCAGGCTATTCTTCTTTTTTTTTCTTTTTTCAATATCCTTCGACAAAATCATGATTACAGGTTTTAAACTCAAGAGTACAGTTCAAATTGTCATGCGGAAGGAACCGGTGCATGCTGCGGCGGTTGCTTAGTTGCAACTAAGTTTGATTTATGAGATGATGAATCAAACACAAAAAGCAGGACAAAAAGAGCATGATATCTTCAGCTACATGCACAGAAACAAGAGCACACAAACTATATATAAAAATAAACCATTGCTATACTCGGAAAGTTCTCCAACTATTCATTTTTTTTTTTTGGGGGGGGTTGACTTGCTCAAGTTCAGGCCTTTGCTTTACAACTTCCAGTCAAACGCTTTCGAGCAAATGACAACCTGGGCCTTTTCAATCCTCTGTTTTCTTCCTCACTATCTTCACTGTCCAGCACAATCACAGTCTCAGTTATAGGTGAAACTTCTTCCTCCAGTTGTTTGATGCTACTATTTACATCTTTCGTGTCATGATCTTGACGGTGTTGTTCATTTGAGTTAAAAGGATGTGACATTGACTTGGGTGAATGGCTTTGGGAATGTGAAGGAGGCAACTGGGCTATCACTTCATTCTCTTTTTCACCACCTCTTTTCTTGAGTTTGCCCAAAGATTCCAGTGAGAGATTGGCACCTACGTTGTGCACTTTCTTAAGATTCACATCTATGGTACCATTCTTCATCTTCCCATTCTGATTTCGATTAGGCTGTTCATAACAATTACCACGCTGTGGCATTCGCAATGGCTTGGAAGAATCTGGGGGCAGCCCTTGAGAATGGAAGCGTGGAACCAATGATTTATGCATTGGTTCCACATTTTCCTTGCTATCATCATCCCTCTGGTTTGAACCCAAAGTATGCAGAGATGTACCCTGACTGATTCGACACAGCTTCTTATGAATCTCAGTGGTGCCATTAGCCACTCTTTTCCAATCATGATCTTGATGAGGCTGTTTATTATGGTTGCCAGCTTGTGGCGTCCGCAAGGGCTCAGAAAAAGCTGTACAATGGTTCTTGGAGGGTGAGAGTAAGGACTGCTGATCCACTGGCAATCTATTCCTGTTATAATCATCCCTTCTTTGGAATTGGCCCGAAGATTCCACACTCAACTTTCGACTGATCCTAAGTGGTTTCTTAGAAACTGCTTTTTCATTTCCATTTGCTCTTCTATCATGATCCTGATGGGGTTTCTGTACTTCATGGCTACCAGCCTGTGGAATCAACAGAGACTTGGATGGAGTGGATGGGGTAGCAGGAAGGCTCTCTGAGTATGCAAGTGACAATTGTTGAGGGACCATCACATGTTCCTTTTTATTAGCACCTGTCCTCTGGGATAAGCTTGAAGATTCCAATGACAACTTCTTGCTGACCCTGTGCAATTTCTTAAGACTGAAGTTGCACTCATTAACCATTGCTTTGGATTCTGTCTCCGATACTTCAGCTTGCATCTGTTATAAGATAGATACAGTAAATGAAACAGGGTGTAAGTTGCAAGAAGGGAACTAACAAACCAATGCACCTGTTTCTTACTGTGTTTGGGTCTGTGTTACACGAGGTGCTTCCACTGCTACTACAATTCACACTACCTCCAGCCTTTGCGAACTTCTCAGTCATAGACCGTGCCTTTTGGTCAAAAGCTTGCCTGTTATATTTGTATTCCCTGCTCTGCATAATCATCCAAGCAATGCCAAATCAATGTTCCTCTTAGTTAACAGTTTGTTTATAACTCATTTAGTTAAACCCTTATCATAGACAGATACATCATGTACACTTACTGCTTCACACATAAGGCCGTCATCAGGATTGGGTTCACTCAGTAGCAACCCAAGGCTTGTTAGCACAGTTGAAATGTTCAGAGATGGTTGCCATGCACCCTGCGAAGATTGGAATTCCAATCTCGTTATAGATATACAAATGACAACAGAAAAGCTCCTAATTAGATGCACCAGAGGCCCTGATGTAATATGTCCAGACCATAGTCCATTCCTTATTTTAGTACTCTAAGTAAAAGATGGAATAGATTTTTTCACTCCTAAATTATGTTTGACTCAGTGGTCATGATTCACTACTGATAATTTAGATTATAAAATTCTCAACTTTTATATATGATAGTTCTAGGGTTTCTTCAGTCACCATAGGACCTTCAACAAGGAGAGACACTATGTAGACCTCTCCTTTCCTCCAGTAAAAATATTTACCGGAAATGGATTCAGAAAGAAAACAATTGGTTTTGTTATGTCAAACAGTGGCCTTTGATTACGTTGAGAAAATGGAGAAGCACAATTTGTTCAAGAAATTACAGCAATATATAAACAACTTCCTTCAGGAACAGGTGAAGAGAGAGGATATCAAAGATACAGTCCACTAGCACTAAGCAGTTAAGAACTTTTCATCACATGGCAATGAACAGGGAAGAGGTTTGGAAGGGTAGTAAGGAGATACACATACTGAAAGGCACATGGAAGGCTGACTGACATTTCAGGCAAAAATCCCTAACTGACAAAAGATGAGAAACTTAAAAATGTCTCATGATCTATCCTTGGGTAAAATTTTATCAAAGACTATGGAGTTGAAATTGTTGACATTTAAATTGGATTAAAATCGACAAAGATGTAGTCCAACACAGTGAAGAAAAAGTCATCAGAGGCAATAGCATTTCTGTAGTTCCTCTTGGGTGACAAGATTGCACTAGCATTGACACTTCATGTTAGCACTTTCCAGAATAATGTATAGGTAGATAATTAATTAGCCGATGTTTCTATCTGAAATTCCTGGTATTTGAGAACATCAAATTTCTCACACAGAAAAGTAACTACTCTTCCACTGAGTCTACCTTGGGAGGAAGATTGAGAATATCCAAGCAAATCCTTCCACCGTTGTCGATATTGGGGTGGTAGATGGGTGTCGCAAAAGTCACAATGGGAGGTTGAAACGGATACCTGCAACGGTGCAACCAGGTAAGATGTAATAAAGGTCAAACCATGAACAACATCTGCGGTGGAGAAGATCCCTAGAGAGAGAGAGAGAATAAGCGAGTGACGAACTAAAATCAAATAACGGACCTGTCAGGTATTTGGATCTTGATGTTGAAAACCCCTTTAGCGTAAACGGTTCCTTCGGGTCCATCGATCTCTGTGAAGCAAGGAATGAGAAAATGTGGTGAATCTGAATTCCTGAAACTCATAAAAGTATTTATCTAGTAGATTGGAAACTTACGGGCATCAATGACTGACAAGCTAGAGGAATCAGAATCGGCGGTAAGCAGCGGAAGAGAGACACCGGGAGGAGGATCGGTGAGAAGAAGCTTCAGCTCCTTTTGCATTCGCAAGTTGAGTCTTGCTGCGTGTGCCATTCCCAAATCCAACGTAGTATTTCAGATTTCGCCTCTCTCTCTCTCTACTGAAATGGATGCCTTTTCTTTCTCCAGGGTTTTCGCAATTCCACTGTTGGAGGCGGTGGCGGTGGTGATTGAGCGGGAAATTTTGAATGACAGACGTTTTAATCTTACAACAGAATGACATAAATACCCCGCATAATCCACTAGGGCCCAGCACACTAGCAACAGGCCCATGAGTTGCATAGTCAGAGTGGCCACAGGCCCATGGGTCCGCACCTTCATTTCTAGAGTATTTTTCAATCATTGCATTGTCAGAATTGTTAAGAATCAACAAAGAAGATGAAAAAAAAATATCCAACCTGACTGTCAAGCGGCAGTAAGGATCCCAATCGTTCACAGTTACTAATGCATTATGAGCGGTTGAGATCCTCACTGCAGCTCGGTAGTCACTGCAGAGGATCCCGGCATAGAATACAACACAATGATTTTACGTGTGTTATCCACACAATGTGTTTGGGCTACATCCAAAGCAGAGCTATTATTAATCATCGATTCCATTATTCTAATGAAAAGCTACAATTCTTAATACATCTCTTTACAATATTACATCTTATATAAAGTAAAACCCTATACCTTAAAAGTACAAAACAATCCTCAATAAAAACCGCCTTAGAAAATAAAAAAACCATACGATCAATACCCAAAATTTCAACCAACTTTCAAAGTTAATCTCCAATCATGGTTGGCAAACTAGGTTTTGACTTAGATGAGGGTGAGTCTTGAAGATTTGACCAGGGTATAAAATAACAAGACTTGGTCCGAGTTCTTTTGAGTCACATGCAACTCAGTGTTTTTACCGAGTCAAGGGAGACTCGCTCACGTCTACTCACAATCTCTTGCTATTCGGCAAAGAATATGAACGGTTAAAGTTAAGGGATTGAGGAAGAGGGTAGAAAAAAAATGTATGTTTGGATGTAAATAAAAGAAAAATAAAAAAACAACATACAATAAAAGTAATGATGATACAATGATCACTTACTATATCTATTATCTTTGGCCATTTCAAAATTTTTATTTTCTTAATTAACTTTTATTGACATTCAAAATAACATAAGAGAGTTTTTTTATTGGTGGTCTAGTCCAGTCAAATAACATTATCTATGTCTTTTACCCCCCTCATCTCCTTTCATAAAGTTTCTGATGTCGATTCCTCCTTCTAGGAAAAGCTTATAATATATAAATGCTCATAGCCTAATGGACATGACATTTGGATTCTGGTTATCTGATTCTGAATTTGAATCTCACTATGTATCTTAAAAAATTTCGTTTCTCTTTCTTCTAATATTTTCCTTGTAACCAAACAGAAGCATGGGTTAGATTAGATACCAATTTCCTAATCTTGGTTGGATAATCCCCTGGAATCCCACAACCCAAATGGAATCTATATCAGGAAATTCATGGATCACCATGAAAGATCCCATCCATACATCCCTAGTGGCTCACATCATCCCACTAATATGTATGATTGTGATACCCCGCCGTCGTCACCGCTGCTTTTGTTACAGAGACGTAAGAGAGCACAGTTCCGTTCAGAGAGCAGAGAGTCTGAAAGCAGGACAGGAATGTGAATCTGAGTCATCATCACTTGTCTTTTCTTCTTCTTCTCTTTCTCAAGAAGTCCCAAGAAGCAGGAAAGATCTTTAAATTGATGGGATTCTGCTATGTAACATATCTCAAGATCAGAATAAAGGCTAGCTAGGTCTTTACCTTCGTTGAATGGAAGTGATCAGAAGTGATGGATTTCTGGCCAGAATTTCTAGCGAGCAGTGGCGGAAGAGAATTTGTAGGAGGAGGAATTGGGGGAGCGGCCGGCGTAATCTCAGGTTACCCTCTGGACACACTGAGGATCCGTCTTCAACAGCCTTCCAATCCCACCACATCTGCCATCACCCTCCTCCGTCAAATCGTCGCTTCTGAAGGAGCTTCTTCGCTCTATCGTGGCATGGGCGCCCCGTTAGCCTCTGTCACCTTCCAGGTTTCTTCCTCCTCTTTCCCTCGCAAAAGCTGCAAAAAATTTGTTGAGAGTGGGATTTGAACCCACGCCCTTTCGGACCAGAACCTTAATCTGGCGCCTTAGACCAACTCGGCCATCTCAACTGATTGTTAAGTATTCTTCTTTTTTGCAGAATGCATTGGTATTCCAAACTTATGCAGTCCTGTCTCGAGCATTTGATTCATCAAACAACAACAGAGATCCTCCTTCATACAAAAGCGTAGCTTTAGCAGGTTTTGGAACAGGAGCTTTACAAACTCTACTGCTTAGCCCTGTTGAATTAGTGAAGATACGTCTCCAATTACAACAGACAACGATTGGAAGATCAAATAACGATCATCGTCAAAGCCCAGTAAGTATGGCTAAATACATTTTCAGAAGAGAAGGAATTAGGGGAATCTATCGAGGTCTCACCATTACTGCAATCCGAGATGCACCTGCTCATGGTATCTACTTCTGGACCTACGAATACACGCGAGAGCAGCTTCATCCAGGTTGTCGAAAGAGTGGACAGGAGAGCCTGCAAACGATGTTATTTGCAGGAGGACTTGCAGGTGCTGCTAGTTGGCTTTGTTGTTATCCTCCAGATGTGATAAAAACCAGAATTCAAGCTCAGGAACAACCCCCATGGAGTCATCCTCCACCTAAATACCATGGCATCGTTGATTGCTTCAATAAGAGTGTCAAAGAAGAGGGCTTTCGCGTTTTGTGGAGAGGTTTGGGTACTGCTATTGTTCGAGCTTTCTTGGTGAATGGAGCCATCTTTGTTGCTTACGAGGTCTCTCTTCGCTGCTTATTTACCAACGATAACCATGGAAGCATTGAAACAGAGGAGAAGAAGATACTATTGGAGAAACCTGTTTAATTTCATCTACAAATGGGGCTAAATTTGATTATAAAAATCCACTGAGATATTCATACAGTAAACCTAAATTTCCCATCTTTGTTGATCAGATGAATATATGAAGAAGTATTTATAAGATTACAAATGGGAATCGAAGCATAAGGGAAAAACCATGTTTGTTGGTCGTTTGAGCTATGATTTTTGTTGCTCTCTGATAATGGCTGTGCCTTCCAAACCGATGCAAAATGTATTAACAATTTACCCATTTATACAAATAAAATTGGTGAAAATTTTGCATTATTTATCGCTATTATTTTGCTCCTCCCCATACATTGCAATAGCGGGAGCTTCTGTGCATAGAGATGCCATTTTTTTTTATTTGATAAAAAGTTTCTGATTCAGTCATTCCAGGTTTTATAAGGCTTGACCAAAATATATCCATTAAGAGGTTGCACGGTGTATTTGAATGGGTTGTTATTAGGCTTAATTTATCGGGCTGGTTCTGGTTGGTTTAGATGGAAAACCCAGTAAGACATCTATTAACATCATTCAAAAGGCTGCTGAAATAGTGAAGCTAGGTTTCAATATTCGGTCTAAATCGATTTAGTTCGAGCCATTATTGTGTTCAGGCTCATCTGTTTGTTTTTTCTGGCCGGTTTCAACTAACCCAGACCAGATCAGGACCTGTAGGATATACCATACCTCAACTCGAAAACATGTTTGGTAACAGTTTGATCCGGATCTGTTTTGAAATAATTTGGGTATGCTCGGTCAGGGCTACTGGTTCTGTTCCAAAATTAACACCCTTACGTCAGTGTGTATACATTGAGGATAAAAAGACTACTCCACCCCTAGCTGGATGCCGGTGCATGCATTCCCATTGGTGAAGATGATGGTACAAAAAAACACTTACGGAAAAAATTTGCTTCTATAGGCTATCTCTGATGTACAGTGGGATTGGGATATTGAGAAAAAAGATCCCGATTGAAGGACGTAGGAGAAGGGTCTAATCCGTAATTTGAATCCATTGGATTGTTTCTTCAAGAGAGAGAAAGAACAGAGTAAGGGGTCCACCGACTCCACCGTCCACCACGTGAGGGGCACGTGAGATTTTCGTAATCCAGTATACTTCTTGAGTGTTGTTCGGTCTTGGGCTTTTTGCTTTCAAAGTTTGAAATAAATTTCACTGAATTTCATCTAATTTTTTACTGTTATTTATTTGTTTTTTTTTCATTTTCAAAATTAAAAAAATCCAGTTCAACAACCTCCATTAGAGCTTGTTGATTTGATTTTGAAAAGCTCAGACCAGAGACTCCTTGGAGCTCCTGCTCCATTTCGAATTTATCTCATTCTCCCTCTCTTTCTCTCTCCTCATCTATCCGTACACCTGTGTTTTGTTCTTTAACTGTGTGGCCGGCAGAGAAGTGTGCTCCTAAAACCAGAGCTTGAGATTGACTTCCGAGAGACAGTGAGTGTGTACGATCGTTGAACTGGTCGGATCGAGGAGTTGAGGTTGAAGAGATGAACGTAGTTGGGAGACAAATGCAGAGATCTGGTCCGTCGACTGTTCACCACCAGCGTCAGTACTCCGATAATTTATTAGAGACTTCCTCCAATGGTAGATGGCTTCAATCTGCTGGTCTTCAGCACCTTCAGTCCTCGAACACAAATGCAACTGTTCCTGGTCTACAGGTTCTCGATCTCTTTTTTCCTTTTACTTTATGGCGGACATTGGATCGATCAGTTGGTTTTTCAGATGTTGATCGTTGTTTTCTCTTGAATCAATAACAGGACTTTGGTTACTATGGCAGCGGCGGCGGCGTTGGGAGTGGTGGCGGAGGAGTTCAGGGGTCAAGAGCGTATTGGAATGTGCAGAGGAACGTTAATGGAGAAAATGATTTTTCTTTGGAGCCTTCGACTCCCCCGCTTGATTCGAGGTCGTCCAGCCTGAGGAAGAATGGCGACGACCAAATGTCGCCCGGTGAGATTAGTCCTGGTATCTTGGATCTGCATTCCTTTGATACTGAGCTACTTCCGGACGTAAGTTTCTTTTTCATTTTCTGAACCACGAGTTACCTTTAGCTTGGGTAATTTTAGTGCTGAGAGATGACATTGTTTTGCATGCATTGTGTGTTTGTCATGATTAATTGTCGAGTCATTTGAAATTGCAATTTCAGTTGCAATCTGTTGAAATGTTCTATTGTAGAGAGATCTAGGCTTTGCTGTTTTCATATTTTGGATATCTTGAATTTGTTGTCATTGCTGAAAAGTGCATCAATTTAGTTCCTGTTTCCGCTGGTTTGTTTTTTTATACTTAATAAATTTGATTATGTCTTTGGCGGGATGGATGTTGCTTAGCTCCTATGCTTGGATGCAAAGTGTGTGTCCCCAATGGTGTTTGACTGAAGAACCATTAGATTGATTGGTGTTGCACTTGTCACTTGAACCTTCTGATTTATCGCCCTTCAGGGTTGATATTGTTTTATGTGCACTGAGGTTTTAAATTTTGTACAAGTTTGGGGGAATCTCTGACATTAATTGTTATTTGTTTCTGTTCATTAGTCACAACTTCACCATGCTGCTCGGGACAGAAGCTTTGGCGACTCTGACCCTTATCAACCTACCAACACACAAATAATTAAAGAACGTGTTTTGTCAGAGAATAATTTTCTGAGAAGCTTATCAGTTGATAAAGAGAAGGCTAGTTCTGTTGCCAAAATTAAAGTTGTGGTATGCTCCCTTGATACTTTTGGATTCTTCTCCTTCTCCATTTAATTGTTTAGTGAATAATGGCTCTTTAAAAGTACTTTGATGTCATTGGGCATCTTACCAGATTAATAGACCTTTGCTACTGCACTGTTCTTTTCTGGAATGCAATGTATTCGTTCATAATTTTCTCTTGGAAAATCTCTTATTAATGAGCTGAATGCAGGTACGCAAGAGACCACTAAATAAGAAGGAAATATCCAAGAAAGAGGAGGACATCATAACCATAGAGCCATATTCCAATTCTCTGACAGTTCATGAGACAAAACTGAAGGTTGCTTATCCTGTTTGTGATCTTCTTTTCTTCTTCTTCTTTTTGGTTTATGGAGGAGGCTTTTGCAACACTTAGAACTGTATCTTTCTCTTTTTTTTTCTTGGTCTTACTGGTGCTTCCATTTATTGTATTCTGCTAAACCTCATAGCCTTCTCCACAATTTATTGTTCAATATATTCATTGTCTGGTGGAATACATATTTCTATTAGAACTTATACTTTTTCCTTTCTGATGGCATGTGGTGAAGATTGTAGTAAATTTGCAATCATACTCTTTCTTTTGGAGTGAAATTGGACACAATTTTAATTTGGGAGATAAGGAGCAAAACATTGACTACAGTACTCCGAAGTCTAATTCATGCTAGTGACAGTTTAGTTGGATATTCCTGCACTTCATTTGCATTCAACAATATCAGTTGCAATTAGTTCCCCCTCCCCCCCCCCCCTCTAAATTCTGCTGTGTAACTTTATTAAACAAGAGAAAAGTAGATGCAGTAGAATTTTCAAACTCCAAAGGATGGAGGATTAACAAAGCAGCAAAACTGCAAGCCATCAAAGGCAGCTGAAAAACAGGACAAAGCCACCCCAGAAGACCCAGGAATTAATAAAAAGGCAAGCAATGAGTCAAAATTATGGAACAGGAAGGACCTCTCTATCATACATTTCCTCCAGAACCTCTACTCTAGTAGTCACGAATATGTCAATAGACAGATTGCATGAATTTCTTTTCTGAAATTGAGCCATCATTCAAACTATTATGTGATTATTTGATGCCTATCCAGTCCCAAGGTTCAAAATCTCGAATCTCAAGGGTGTCTCGACCTTCTGAGAAACTGAGATCTGGTCTCGGTCGAGATCTCGGTGAGACACTACACAAAAGCCGTGAAGGCTTAAAATGTGTGTTTCGACCCTAAAATGATCATTTTAAGGCTTGATACTCCAAGGAAACCCTATTTTAGCATATATAAACATATTTAAACCATAAAATTGTATAAATAATCACACATGGTGATTGTTTGGGTTTACACTCATGTTTGGCAGTGTTGGTTTGAAGTTCAAATGTAAACCTAGGATAATATTTGCTATTCTACATAATGTTACACTCAGAAGATCACAGAAGACCAAATGAGCCAGTAAATATTTTAGGAGAAGAGTTAACATAATAACATTTGATTAGTTAATTGTCATAGTAAAAAAAACCTAAAGTAGTCAAGTTGACCATATAATCATAATTCATACATTATGTCGAGACTAGTCGAGAACTGGTTGAAAAATGTCGAGAAACGGTAAAAAATGTCGAGAAATGATTGAAAATGTCGAGAAATGGTCAAGACTGGTCTGGACCAGTCGAGACCAGCTTGAGAACTGGTCGAGATGGTCGAGACACCGTATCGATGCGAGATTTTGCTGAGATTTTGAACACTGTCCAGCCCTTAACCTCACTGGATGTCCTTAAATGTTTGAGATTCACATGAATTTACATTTTCTCAAATTTTTTTTGGCATGTCCCTTTAGACGAGTAGTAACAAACTTTGCCCTTTTCTGATCTGGCATGTCTTTCCAGTCAAAAAGCTTTTCTAAGCTATTAAACTCGATTGCTCCCAATCCATGGAATAGAGTAGCCATATGTTTCCGGGGAGCACGTACACAAATTGGATTTCTTTATTATATTCATTAATTTTCTCAAATACTTCACCAATTGCTTGCTTATGAATTTGATCTGCTTACATCAGTATTGTTTGAATGGCCAGATGTAAAATTAAAGAAGTTGACCCTCCCATTTATGTGTTAAGAAGATTTCAACTTCTGCCTTTGACCTCTTTCTTCTCCCTGCATTTTTTGTATGATATAATTTACAAATGGTTAAGGTATGAAACCAAGGATAAAACGGGAGACACTGCTCGGTGATATTTATCACTGACCTGGACTGTGGTGGATGATGAAACAATACATTCATTGCTAAAATATATGAGTTGGAGCTTGTAACTGAAGACCTCATACTTGCCATGTAAATGCAATTTCGTGTGGTATGTAAACATTTCTGACAAAGAAATGTGGAATACAGATTAAATGTATAACTTTCAATGCTGGTTCTTCCATTTCTTCTCAATTTGTTTGCACTGTGATTATGTTTTCTCAGTTTGCTAGACCCTCTAGATAGGGTCGAAGTGTGTGGAACTATGTTCTTGTTCAGACAACTTCCAGATTTTAATTAATTATGTTCTGCAGGTTGATCTGACAGAGTATGTTGAGAAACATGAATTTGTATATGATGCAGTGCTGAACGAGGAAGTTTCAAATGATGAAGTGAGTATAGAGCATAGAGCAAATATGCAGGATATGGTTCCTCAGCATGATTTTCTGTCATATGGTCATGGTATTTCTTTTGTTGATATAGGTCTATCGTGAGACTGTGGCGCCTATTGTTCCTATAATTTTTCAGAAAACTAAAGCAACTTGCTTTGCATATGGGCAAACAGGTGTGTGGGGGAAACTCAAAAATTTGATACATGTTAGATTCCTTGACATGCTTGCTATAAAACAGTTCATGAACCAAAACACTTTACATATTGAAAGATGAATCACCTTGTCCACATTTGTCTTTTGTATCTTAGAATGCATTGACATGTTGTGGTCTAATTTTCGTTCATCTCTGTCTGGTATGTTAATTATTCTATTCAAAGAATTTGTAGTGTGCACATAATACCCATGCACCTTGTCATCTTCTGGTCTGATCAGTGATGTGTATGAACATTTTATTGCTCAAGTTTATCTTGTTGCCTTGTCTGTAGTGTCGAATATACTGTGTTGATTTGCATACCCTTACTCCTTTCATTAATCTGGCAACTTTTGAAAAATGTTTGGACTTTAATTTCATTTATCATGGATCTAATACTTTCATATACCTTTTTTTAACTTGATTATAAACTTCACGTGCTTGCTTCTGCATTAACCAGTGAGAAACCAGCTGTCCCATTGCAGTTTGGTGCTTAGTTTTGCTCACTGTAGCATATGGCATTGTCTATCAATTGATTATCATTAGTTGCCAGATGTTATTCCTAGGATTCAACAAGGTATTGAAGTGGTCTGTAGTTGTCAAGGCGTTGCCTAGGCATCGACTAGGTTCTGCCTAGGCTCCCAGGAGCCCTTGTGACGCCTTGGAAATCGGGCGCCTTGGTCGCCTAGGCAGGTGCCTAAGGGCCTTGTCAGGCCTTCAACGCCTTGGTTCGCCTTGGCGCTTTGACAACTACGATTAGGGGTCTGAAGTACTTTTCAGTATTTGTAAATTTGGCACATAGATATCGATTAAATCACTAAATTTCATTTAAACTAATTAATAATTATATAGAAACATCTGGGTGTTTTATTGCTCTAGTGTTGAAGTGATATTTTGCTCAAACTGACTGGTGAGCAGTGTAGGTGGTGTTTCTGCCATATAGTTAAACTTTAGAGCATAAAATGTTTTACATTTCTCTGCTTTGTATCATTGAGCAACTCCTCTTATGTTTTTACATGAGTTAAGCCAAGTTTTCCTGTATTGAATGGTCTGTCAAAAATACAGCTGCTCTTTAGATGCTATTGAAATAATAATCCAGATAATCTGCACTTCTGGAGCTATGATGTTTTCCTCGTATTCTTCTGATTTGGATCTAGTTCAATATTGTTAGCCTAACTGTAGTTGTGACATCCTGCTGGTTTGGTTAGATATCTGTTAGATATCTGTTGTTGATTTGGTGTGTGTCATGGAGCAGTAATTTTAAGCTGGTGTCTTATTTTTCATTCAGGGAGTGGAAAAACTTATACAATGCAACCTCTACCCCTTAAAGCATCCCAGGATATCTTGAGATTAATGCACCATACTTACCGCAATCAAGGTTTCCAGTTGTTCGTGAGTTTCTTTGAGATATATGGTGGGAAGCTTTTTGATCTTCTTAATGATCGGAGGTTAGTTATAACTTGGCATCTTTAGGTCGGCAACTCTTGCAACATTCCAAATTTCAGTTCCTTGGACTTAGAATTCTACTTTTGCAGAAAGCTTTGCATGAGGGAGGATGGTAAGCAGAAAGTCTGTATTGTTGGTTTGCAAGAGTTCAAAGTATCAGATGTAGAGACAATCAGAGAGTTTATTGAGAAAGGAAATGCCACGAGAAGTACAGGCACAACTGGTGCCAATGAGGAATCTTCCCGCTCACATGCTATTCTTCAGCTTGTTATCAAGAGATCTGCTGATGGCAGTGAATCAAAGCCTCCCCGTGTTGTTGGCAAGCTCTCATTTATAGATCTTGCTGGAAGTGAACGTGGTGCAGATACCACAGACAATGATAAGCAGACAAGGTAGGGTTTTTCTGACATTCCATTTACTTTGGTTACCTTTGGTCGGTACAGCGGCACTAAGGTCTAATCTTGGCAGTACATATAATCCAATGGTGGGCTATAGGATCTTTGTTTGTTGGGTCAAACCAAGGAGTTTCCAATAGTGGAAAAACTCTAACTGGTTAGATAATCTTATCCACTGTTTTTTGGCCTTGTATTTTGACTCTTGGCAGATAGTAAATAATACTGTTGGAGGTTGGACTTATCCAACTTTTGTTTGGCTTCTTCCAATCGGATCTTCTGGTTCACATCCATCATGTGGTGGGCAATTTCCCCGTCTTTGCCATGGATTCTGATCTGCTAACTGTAGAAATTTGTTTCTCATGATGTTCTTTAGATGTCTCTTATCAGTATTTAGTTGGGTCTGTGCACCTAATAAGATGGAGCTGAAAAATTCGTTGTGCAGAATGGAAGGTGCTGAAATTAATAAAAGCCTGCTTGCATTGAAGGAATGTATTCGAGCACTGGACAATGATCAGGGACACATTCCTTTCAGAGGGAGTAAACTGACTGAAGTTCTTAGAGATTCTTTTGTTGGTGATTCACGCACAGTTATGATATCATGCATTTCACCTAGCTCAGGATCATGCGAACACACTCTCAACACATTAAGATATGCAGACAGGTGCCAATGAAATTTTTAGTGTAAGATGTAGAACACTACTTTTTATGTTTTAGTCTATACTTACGTGTGTGTAATATATTTTATTCCCCAGGGTTAAGAGCCTTTCAAAGGGAAACTACACCAAGAAGGATCCTTTATTTTCAAGCATTAACCTAAGGGACTCGACTACTGCATCTTTGTCTTCAGTTTTACCTGCAGTATCAAATTTTGAGAGTAATGTCTATGATATTCCAAATGAAACAAGCAGATTTGGATTGTCCAGACAAATTGAGAGAGAAGCTTCTCCCCCTTTTAATCTGCACCGTACACCTAGTGGAAGGGAGGAAGGCCCTTTGGCTTCTACTGTATATTCAGAATTCCTTAAGGATAACCGAGGTGATAGGTTTCGATCTACCATGGAGGATTTTGATTACTCAGAGGAGTTCAATGAGCAGAAGCCACTGCCAAAGATCGGAAAGCCAGAGTCCAACAAATTCTCTGGTGCGGATGACAGGACAAGGAGAACTCACACACAGGCAAAAAGCAAAAACCTGCCAAACTTAAATGCTAACAATTCAAATTCAGATGCTGATTTGAATGTTCTCTTAAAGGTAACAGACTTAACAAGATGGTCAGGTGCCAGATTTTGTTTTTCTCATATTCCTTATTTTTTGAATGGTGGAATTGGGTGGTTTCAGGAAGAGGAAGATCTAGTAACTGCTCACAGGAAGCAGGTTGAGGAAACCCTAGATATTGTCAGAGAGGTCTGTGACCGGCTACGTTGGCTTATCTGATGTTTGTGATGGGATGATTCCTAATATATTTGAATCTGTTTGTGTAGGAAATGAAGCTGTTGGTTGATACAGATCAACCGGGAAATCAGCTGGATGATTACATCTCTAGATTGAACACTATTCTTTCCCAAAAGGCTGCAGGAATACTACAATTGCAGAACCGTTTGGCTAATTTCCAGAGGCGTCTGAATGAGCATAATGTTTTAGTCTCATCTGGTCTTTGATTTCATGGAGCAATTTGATTGGATCATTGAAGAGAAAATTGAGATGTAGTAGTTATAGATCACCCTTATTTGCCAATCCATGTGCAGAATACACTAGTATCCATGCCTATACAGATATATGGTATCAGTGATAGTGACATATTGCCGTCGAAAATATGGTTATTGTCGGGGCAGTTGTGATAATTCTTTTATCAGTTGCTGTTCCTACTTGAGTGATCTATGTACGGTTTCACAAGTTGCAATTTCTCCAGTGGTGTAAAGACTTGTTACTTCTTTGTTAATTGTAATCACTCTGTTGTGAGTTATCATACACTACTATTTATTTCTGCTCATTGGTTCTGTTTTTGTAAAGTTTGGCACCTGTAACTTCCTTCTGTTTCTTTGTGAAACAGTCGCCTTTTTTCAAGTATTTATGCCAAGTATTTATGTCGCATTGTGTAGACTAATGCCTCAACATTATGTGATAAAG
Organism: Protea cynaroides; assembly: GCA_028583415.1. NCBI lineage: Eukaryota > Viridiplantae > Streptophyta > Magnoliopsida > Proteales > Proteaceae > Protea > Protea cynaroides. The sequence continues at coordinate 96,514,751 of CM053274.1, forward strand.
CCTTTTGTTGGACAATCTTCGTCGGTACACCAGTTGGTTATGTGATTTTGTGAGATAGTGGATTTACTTGTTTACATCTCCTAAATTGTTCGATGTTGAAGTTGCTTGGCACATGGAAATTGTGGGTACTTGACTGAGAAAAAAAAATGTTATATCTTATACCCAAATTTCAATGGAATGGTTTACCTCAAGATGGAAGTTAAAGGATCAAAGACAGTAATAAACAATCAATATCATATGAGCTGTTTTTATGATCAAGTGAATCCTGTTGACACCCATATTGGATCTTGCATTGCATTTATCTCCAGGTGCAAACAATCTTTTCAATGGTTATTGCAGAAGCTGTATTGGAAAGTATCAACCAAGACACTCCATGCCAGTTAGCTTATCCTTGCACATACGGATGACCCAAAAAAAAAAGAAAAAAAAAAAAAAAAAACTGATAATGGAGTGGGCATCTGGCGGACTTTAAGCTAGTAAGTGCAACTTCATTTATGTAAGCGTGTGAATGGTGCCATAGATGCACTATCTTTATCAATTTGCAGAGGCTGGGGTGTCATTGTCATCAAGGTTATCATTGAAGATATTCTTCATTTGCAAGTCCATTTTGAGAGTTGTATATTCTCTTTTGTTCCAATGGAGATTAACAACATGATTGGCTCCTTGTAAAGAAAACATGGACTTTGATCCAGGAATAGTGACTGACTCTGTCCATGCGCCAAACTCATCTTCATGAGAAATCTTTTTTTAATCAAAAAAGAAAAAAGAAAAAATAGAACCTGGTGTGGGATGTTTTCTGCCCCTTCACATCTGTCCATGGGAATCTCACACTATAAACTGTCTCCTCTTTAACCCTGGCCTTTTTGTGGATTAATCTCTATGACACCTGATGAGGTGTCGATCTCTATGAAGTTTCTATTCTAGCCTTTCTTATTTACAAAATTATCCATAATACCCTTTTTTTTATTAATCTCCCATTTTACCCTTCCCTTTTGCTTGAAGTGTCAAAGCCTCCTTGACACAAACTAGCTAATGTCACAGAGATAGAACCCCTTTTTTAAATTTTATTATATAAGTATAAATGATAAATTTCAACAACCCCCCATAATAGTTTTGAAACATCATATACCACCCACACTTTTCAAAAAACATCAACTACACTCAAGTAACTGACGGAAGAGACTGAAATCACTGTTAGACATTTTTACCTTTTTCGTTTTTAATTGAAAATTTTAAAAAACTAATAAAATTACTAATATAACCTTATTATTTCCTTTCCTCTATCCCTCTCTCATCGTTCTCCCCGTTGAGCTATTGTATTCAGGGCATCTCTCCTCTCTCATCGTTGAGATTTTTAATTACCATTTCCAATAAACTGGTCATCAATGGCTCTGCCATTGGAAAATAGAGACGAGAGCACGAGAGCAGTTAAGAAAGAAAGAGACCCTTCCGTCGCTGTCTGAAATTTGTCTCCTAATCTGTCTAGATCTGAAATTTATTGCAGGCAAAGCTTTACAAATTCCAACCTTCCTTAGATGACTAGATGATCCATCCATGTCTCTTCCTCTCTGATCGATCATCAGCGTCGTTGCAGGCATCGTTTTGAACGCACACTAATCTCCCTTCCTTAATCCCATTTTCCAGTGTTGCTTCCACAAAGAGGAAGAAGAATAGAAACAGTAAATGTATCAGGGCTTATTCCCTCTCTCTGCATCAGGTTCACAAGCCTCCACACCTCATGAAACTCAAGATCAACAGAATTAGCATACCCAGATATCAAAACATTCCAAGAAGCACAACTTCTCTGACCCATTTCATTGAAAACCTTGTGAACAGTACTAAGGTTCTCAGTTTTACCGTACATTGACATAAGGGAATTTGCAACAACTGTATCTGAAACAAACCCTATTTGTATACTCTTGCAGTGAATCACTTTCCCAATCTCTGCGCTTTCGAGCTCAGCAGAAATTTTCAAAAGTGTTGCAAAAGTGAAGTCATCCGACATTATTTCATTCCCTCTACACATTTGATTAAAAAGCTTGAGGGCCTCTTCGAACATATGGTTTCTAGCGTAGCCACTAATCAATGAGTTCCAAACGAAGACATTCTTCTCGCGAACCGAATCAAAGACAAGGAGAGAATTTCTTGAAAACCCACATATGGAATAAGCGGAGATCAGTTTCGTGGCAAGAAACGGGCTCTGATTGAAACCAAGTGATAAAATTCGACAGTAGCATTGTTGTATATGTTTTAGAGATCTGGCTTCAATAAAGCATTGCAGGAGTTGAAGAATGTGGCAGGAGGGTTCATGGGCAGTAGTAGAAGAGTGAAAACAATGGTTTTTCTGTGCAAGTAGTGTCTTTGCAGACAAAATAAGGCTTTAGATTTGAGGTTTTTTCAGACGAAGATTGCCGCTGGCCAAAGCTTCGTTGCGCCATCGTCGGGGAAGAAAAGGCTTGCATCGTCATCGGCGAAGATAATCGGAGAAGAAATAATAGATCTAGAGAAGAAGAAGAAACATGATTTAGATTTGGGGTTTTACCCTCTTTAAGTGAAGGAGGGTAAAAACGTCTTTTAACATTTTCTTAAAGACATTATTGTTCTTTTCAAAATCAGTTTTGGCTGACATCAGTAACTAACGGAATTCGTATAAAAGAGTGGATCTATTTGATTAACGATGGTAAACGTTTGGATGGTAATTGATGTTTTTTGAAAAGTGTGGATAGAAAATAATGTTTCAAAACTATTTTAGGGGTAATTGAAATTTATTCTAACTAAAAATCAGCATTTTCACCTAGAAATAAAGTACGAAAGCATTTATAATTAGATATGATTATCTCCATACGCAAACCAACAAAAACTCTCAGACATGTGACTTATGTAGCATGTGCATGAAAATCCTACATGCGGTGGTAAGTGCTCATGGAGGGAAGCCTTCCTATATAAGGACAATAAAAACAAGCCAAAGCAGGAAATGTGGTGTCATGATCCGTTGGATCTCTTCTACTTGTGGACCCACACAACTTGATTCCCCCTAAGGAAGTGACAAACTGTTGCTCCAGGCTTCACCTTAAGTACTTCAAACGCCAAATGCTTAGGGTTCCAATAAGCTGTGTATGTGTGGCAAACAGCAACAGCATCAGCCTTAGTTCCATCAGCACCAACCAATGAAACTTTATAAGCCCTTGTACTGCTTGTTGTATGGCAGTAAAACACAGTATACACATAAGGCCGGTCATGACATACCACAGCCTTACCACTTCCCATCTTCTCTACACCTCCTGTAGTGATGGTGTACTTCTGCTTCTGAGTTTCCTCCTTGTCCACCTCTGTTGATACAGCCTGAACATTATTAGTCCCAAGCCTTGAAGTGCTGAAGTCAACCATAGATTCCAATGAAGTAGCACAATACTTATCCTCCCCTTCTACTGCTGGTGCTTCACACTCTTTGATTGTGTTCTTCATGACCTGAGCTTCCTTCGATCTGGGGATGATTGAGAATCGTTGTAAGATGTCGGAGAACTTGTTAGAAGAGAAGGGTATGAGCTCGGCCTCCTGGCGTGGCAAGAAGGTGGCCATGACCTTGGTCCTTTTCTTAGTGAATTGTAAGTCCATGGTGGTAGTACCTGGGACTAAGTCCTTCTCTTGGAAGTAGAGAGCCACATTTGGGTCATTTCGTAGCTGATCCTCAGAAGCAGCTTTGCCCCATTTAATATTTGTGCTGATGAGAGAGGGCATAAAAGAGCTCACATCTCCACCCTTGCGTACATCAGCTGAAGCTCTCCTCTCTTCTGTTATGCAAATTCATCAGCAACAATAATAATGGCATGGTAAGAGAATGAAAACGTGTCTTAATACATTAGTAATACTTAAGTTTTTGAATTGAATACTTTAACATGGTATCAAAATCAGAGTCTTACATTCATAAGGCATATGTCTCTGTTAAGTCAACAAAAAAGGACCACATATAATCCCACTCATTGAAAAATAGGACCACATAGAATCCCACTCATTGAAAAATATTGAAACCTTAAATGCCTTTATATACTTATTAGTTGGTCTTCCCAAATTGGATACTTAAATATTAGGTACATAGCAAATATATATATATATATATATATATATATATATAGACTAAAATTTGAGAACAAACCAGAACCAGATGGTAAATGGTCTCGGATTGCTTTTGGCATCGGCGTGTTTGGCAGCATTGAATTCCAATTTTTCCAGTCACTCTCAGGAGTTACAGTTGCATTGGTCACTACCAGAACGAGCTGCAACAAGTTTAGATAAAACTCTTAAGCAGAATATTATAAATAGAAAAAATATATATATACAAGGAGATATAATGGAGATAAGGGCTCTTACTGAAAGAAAACCAATGATAGACAGGAGATGGAGATCCATTAAAACAACAGCAGAAAGCTAATGATAGGTTAGAGGAGAAAGCACACAAGGTTGAGCATGCATCCGAAAGAAGGGAGAGTGGTGGAATTTATAAGAGAACCAACATGCATGACACGCATGCACCTATAAACAAGTGCAGATCCTCTCCCTCCTTGGTACATCCATACTCTTTGGAACCGTTCATGTTATGTGGGTCCATAGTTTGGAGGCGAATCTTAAACCACGAAAGATTCACAAGCATTCATGTGATGTGGGTCCATAGTTTAGAGGCGAATCTTAAACCACGAATGATTCACAAGCATGTGACGAGGTTACCGATGGGAAAAACATCTGCACTTCTTCTTATGTGGAAGATTTTGGAGAGACCAAAAAAAAAAAAAAAAGTTGGTGGATGTGAAGTAGGGATAGGGACTAGGACAAATGCAACAGTTGCCTCGATTGTGGTTCTAATGTTCCTTCATCTAAGTTTAAGAAATAGATTTGACTGATTACAGATCTAGATCTCACTACGGTCCTATAGTTAATATATAAGCATGTTTTTTACCCAAAAAAAAAAAAACAGACTACAGCTGTGTCTTACCAAAAAACACTAAAGAAAAAAACATAGATTACAGCTGTGTGCATCTAGTTACGACAGATTTCTGTTCCTTTATCTTATTTATACATCAGTTTACATTTTAACTTGGGTTAGGTACCCATGTGATACCATGTGATCAGGTTACATCTTGGTAATCTTTGTTGGCATCTGACGTGTCTTGATGGTTCTTGTGGACGTCTGACGTCTTCTCTTTAATATCCCCCCTCAAACAGGGCCTTTGTTTGGACAAGAGACCCAGTTTGTAACAGAGAAGTGAGAATGAAGCTCTCGGCAATGGCTTGGTGAAGAGGTTAGCGAGCTGTGATGATGAAGAGACAAATTTGGTTTGTAAAATTCCAGGAGCCACCTTTTCACGGACAAAATGATAGTTCAACTCGATGTGTTTTGATCAGGCATGGAGGACTGGGTTGACAGTCATGTGCAAAACACTAATATTATCCCAGTACAGCAAAGCCGGTGCTGTTGAACAATCCCAATGTCTCGTAAGATGTAGGAGAGCAAAGTAAGCTCAGATGTGGCTGAGGCCATGGCACGATATTTAGCTTCAGTGTTGGATCTGACCATGGTTGGTTGCTTCTTGGCACTCCAAGATATCAAATTGTGACCAAGGAATGTGCAATATTCTATAGTTGAACGTCGAGTTAATGGACAATGTGCCCAGTTAGCATCCGAATAAGCGGACAAGGTAAGAGGACTGCCACGGAAGATTTGAAGACCATTATGTAAAGTGCCACGTATATCACGAAGAATGTGCTTGACAATTTTGAAGTGGGCTGTAGTGGGAGAGTGCATATATTGACAAACATAGTTCACCGCATAAGAAAAGTCTAGCCATGTCAATGCTACGATATAGAAGTGCATCTGTTGATGAGAGAAGAGGTTGATTGGAAACCACCATACCAACTCCCATGGGAGTAGAGATGGGCTTGACAACAAACATATTTGCTCTTTTGAGGAGATCAACAGAATATGTAGACTGAGAAAAAAATAACTCATGTGATGGGGGCAATACCTTGATGCCAAGGAAGTAGTGGATGGAACCAAGATCTTGTTGGACTTTGTGTTGTAATTGTTGGCAAATAGACCAAGTGTGATGAGAGAGAATGTCAGTATACCCCACTGATGATGTGGTAGTGATACATTCGATGTGACCGTGTTTATGGTGTTATGGCCTATTTAGAAGAGAGAGAACAAAGAGAGAGAAAGAAGAGAGAGAAAATAATGGATGGGACCCACTATGTTTTCCCAAGTTGTGGTATCTTCAGAAGAGAGAGATTGAAGAGAGAGAAAGAAGAGAGAGATTAAAGAGAGAGAAGGAGAGAGATAATGAGGAGAGAGACTATGGGTCGGACCCACAGGTGGCATGTCCACATGGCAGCAAGGCCATGGCCATGTCACAAGTGGCACAGCGGCAGCCAGCCCGCAGCCAAGGCCAGCAGGGCCATGCCGCATGCCATAGCCGAGGCCAGTAGTAGCAGCCAGCCCCACAGCCATGGCCAGCAGGGCCAAGCCAAGCATGGCCAGCAGCAGTAGGCAGCATGCCCAGCCGCAAGTCACAGCAAGGCATGCCGCAAGCCATGGCCACGCCGCATGCTGGCTATCATGGCATGCCCGCATGCGCATGTGCTTGCCCATGGCCTTCCCCCCCACAAGCCGCAACGCAACCAGATGTTCGTTTGATTTCCAGGGGAGAGAAAAACTCTTTGGAAACCAAACCCTGAAGTGATACTCGGACATGGTCTAGTTACAGAGGCCATATCCATTTTTTTGGGGGGCATTTTCTTCAAAATAAAAGGCCGAGATTCAAGATCTGTTGTGAGATGATGAGCCACGCTCTTCAGATCTAGATCTGACGGATTACAAAAAGGCGGGATCGTATGTTTCTCGGCAATCGCATCAGGATCCACCCGTGCACACTCTGATTGGCTTGGCACAAGATAAAAGAGTGTGCCGCGTTTCATGGTGATGGCACCTTGATCCAGCGCAGTGCGCGTAAGGTACAGCCGCACGACGGATCCCGATCGAATGGTTTCGATTAGTGTCGATCTTCGATGACGCAATCAAGACGATCGGAAGGCCCAGATACAATCTCGCGTTTTCGTAGAGATCCAAAGGCCAATTATTGAAGATGCTTTGTCCGCCAATCACAAATCGATAGCGGTTCTGTCTCTGTCAGCGACGGCGCGGCTACGGTGCTTCGCAGCTACATTATAAGGCATAAAAGATACCGTTTGAAATGATCTCATTGGTCCACACTGTTTTGGCCATAACTTAGCCATTCTATATCCAAATCGGATGGTTCAAATTGCTCCGAACTCAGTTTTGAAAATTCTATCTATTGAGACTGGTTTTGCCTTTGGTGAACGAGCTGAAAATTGAAAAATCAAAGAAGAAGGGAAAAAAGAGAGGTTTTAGGGTTTTTGTGTGTTGGGTGATCATTAATCATCAACCACCTCCTTCTTGCTCACTAATGAAGTGTTGAACACTTGTGAGAAGTTGGTGAAGCTTCATTTTCATATAATAATGGTGGTTGGTTGTTTGTGAGATTATGAGTTGAGCAAAACTCGGGAATAAGGGCTTTGAAGAGAAAACAGTGAGTGTGGGGTGTAAAATGGCTTCTTGGAAGGTTTTTCGTGAGTTTGTATTGATTCTCTCTTTCACCAACCTTCCAAGTATGTGTTAAGGCTTTATTGAGGAGTATTGACGAGTCACATTGGTAGTGTACCATTAATGGAGCAATGTTGAGCAAAGATAGAAGAAAAGGGGGAAGAAAAGCATAGAAGAAGGATTTGTGTGTTCTTGCTTGAGAGTGTGCATTCAATCACTCACCAACCTCTTCTTTGACTGAAAATGATGCATTAAAGTGTTGTGAGAGATTGGTGGAGCCTCATTGACTATTTTGGTGATTGTTGGCCTGTGAAAAAGAGAGAGATGGTCTGTAAGCAAGGAGTTGCCTGAGGAGCTTAGTTTTCCCAATATTGGGAGTTGTGGGAGATTCCACTGAGCCACTGGAAACATCAGAGTCATCACCGAATGTCTGGAAGCTATGGTTGTGAGATTCTCTAACTCTTTAATTATTCATTGCTTTCAGTATATGTATGCTAGCTTTAGGTGATTATGTTGAATGCGTAGCTAGTGGGGGAAAATTATAGGGCATCATTATAAGCCCAAAACTGTTACTATTTGCTTCCCTTGGGTGCGGGTTAAGCGTGGTGTGTGTAGCATGTGCTGAACACTAGCAGTTATAGCCTGAATTCTGGCATTGTTATGCCCTCTCAATTTTATGCTGGGAAAACACAAAGTTCACTTCCTTGTCTTGTAAAAGACTAAAAGTAGAGTATTGAGTATATATAGAGCCAATTGGGCATTACTCCATGGACTAGCCATCACACACTGTGGTGGTCTATTGTGAAGTGCGTGGAATGAATTACTAGATGGGTGTGCAAATCTGGTAGACCTGACCATTAAGTGGTAGCGAGGTAGATTTGCGTACGCTTATGTATGTGTGACAGTCTGGTTCATCATCAACTCTGGCAGCAAGAAAAGGTTAGGAAAAAATTTTCAGACTGATTCACCCCCCTCTCAGTGTCATCCAAGGTTCATCAGATCTTTCATGGCAAATGTGGTGCTTAAATCTTGAATGAATGAGTCAAGAAGAACTGGAATATTAACCGTTAAGATAATATCATCCACATAATGGAGTAGGACCAAAATGGCACCATTACTTCGATAGATGAACCTGGAGGAATCTGAAATGCTACAAAAGAATCTGTAGTTGAGAAGATAATCACAGAAACAATCAAACCAAGGTCGTGGAGCTTGCTTAAGGCCATATAGTACTCTCTTGAGAAGACACACATAATCTCATCGGTTAGAGTCCACAAACCCAGGCTGCTGTTGCATATAAACGGGAGTATCAAGGAACCCATGAAGAAACGCATTCTTCACATCCAATTGACGAATGAATCATCCACTGACAGTAGCAATGCTTAGCATTAAACGGATAGAACTAGGCTTTATGACAGGGCTGAAAGTTTCTATGGAGTCAAGACTAGCCTTTTAATTATAACCTTTAGCAACCAGTCTCGCTTTGAGATGATCAAGAGAACCATCATCTTTCAATTTAGTCTTAAAGATCCATTTTCAACTCACGACATTTTGATGAGAAGCAAGTGGAACCAGAATCCAAGTGTGATTATCATCAAGTGCCATCATTTCATCTTTCGTAGCTTGTGTCTAGCCAGAATGACAGAGTTCTGGATTAACTGTAGTAGGTTCTGAGGGAATGGTAGTAGTAGTGAGAAGGGCTTACCATGGATTGGATTTGTGACTTCTAGACTTGCTACGAGTTATCATTGGATGAGATTGAGGTGAAGTGGAACTGATATTCTGATGATCTTCAAAGGGACCAAGTTGTTGAACAGTTGAATTTTGAGATTCTATAATACGAATATCACCTTCTGCCATTGTACTAAGATCTACAGTAGGAGTATCCAGCTGTGATGGTTGGACTGGAATATTAGCCATTTGTAACTGTGAGAGATCAAACCTTGGTCCTTCTGCTTCATCCTTTAATTGTGTAGTATGCAGTTCAGCAGTGAATAAGGGAGGAACAGTAGAGTCCTTCATTGATTCTTCTTCGAAATGTCTTGATTGTGTATTCTGTTCATCAGGAAGAGAAGAAGAAGATGTCGAGTCAACATCTTGAATCCATCGTTCAAAAATTCCAATATCATCAGTGAGTGGAAACTTTGTCAATGAGTGAGAAGAAATACGAACAGGGAACACAGCTTCATTAAAAACTACATGCCTTGAGATATAAGTACAAGCAGTGGGTAAATGTAAGCATCGATACCCCTTGTGGTGTTCATTGTATCCTAAAAACAGAGATGGAAGTGAGCTGGATCCAATTTGTGAGTATTGTAATCCCTTAAACATGGAAAACATAAGGAACCAAAGACTCTTAATGAGGTGTAGTCTGGTTGTTTTCCAAGCAATGTATGAAGAGGCGTGTCCCACTGTAGTGTAGCGGAAGGTAATCTGTTAATAAGAAAAACTGCTGTGGAAAAAGCTTCCACCCAATATGACCGAGACAAAGAGGCATGAAATAGCATAGACAATTCGAGTTCCACTAGATGACTGTGTTTCCTTTCAACAATGTTGTTCTGTTCTGGGGGTGTGAGGACAGGACTACTTAGCCCAATTGGGTTACGTGTTTGATGTCGCAAATCTCACTATGTGTACTGATATTGATTGCATGCTGAAATCCACTCTCTAGGACTGTAGAATTGCATGCTGAAATCTTACCATCACACTTGTATCATGAACCCCTTGCGGTCCTTCCTGCTTCTCATCGTGCATGTTCTTCGGCATGTACTTCGACTTCTTTGCATGATCTCTCCATGTCCTCAGATCGGAAATCGCTGGCTTCCTTACAAGACCCCTCTCTCTGATGGGGAGGGGGATGAAGATTATCCCCTTGAAGATTCCATGAATCAATACTGTTCCTCGGATGAAGAGAGGCAAGAGGTGGCATGGCTTGCTCGGAAGATCAAGACCTCATATTCTGGGGTTCGGAGAATGTGATGACTGGCTCAATTCCTGCTAGTTATCACCACTCTGCAACAACAAAAGAAAAAAAAAAAAAAAAAAGAAAAAAAAGAACAGTGGTCATGCAAGTACGACCTTTTTTTTTTTTTTTTTTTTTTTTTTAACCTGTTTAGATTTTGGATGTAGAATTAGCATTTTCATATGGGAACATGAGAAAAGAGAAGTCTATGAGGTCTATGGCACCAAGGCTCAGTTCTGTGACAACGGGTAATTATATGCCGTTACAATTGAGTGCGACACGGTTGGCCTGAGTGACCCATGCCTTTGATCCGTATAGATACTAAGACGGTGATACAGGTGAAGCGCCTCAGGTGGAAGTACAGGGGAAACCTGAGGATCTTGGTGGACGGGCTTCCAATGGAAGCAGTCTTCTGGGATGTTCACTTCTGGTTCTTCGGGACAGTCCTGGGGAGTGCAGTTTTCATGTTCTAGACTTGTAGTGGGCCAGTCATAGTAAACCAAGAACGCTAATCATATATAGTGGACTCATGAAAATGGAAACTCCATAGTTCAAAGGGGTCAAGAATAGCAAATTTTGGAATTTTTGCTGGTAATGGTACTCTTTCTGAAACGGCATTAATTCCAGGAGGCATTTTGACCGTTGCTCTTGTAACTGAAAATGCTTTTGATATTTTCCTAATGGTTATTTTTTGTTGAACTTGTTGGTTCTTGTTGCCGTATTTCAATGTCCCAATCAATGCTTTGTGTTTTAGTTTTTATTTTTGTTTTTTTATTTTTATTTTTAAAAGTAGGTGTGTTTAACAGTGGTAATGCCAGAAAGCAATGGCATTTGTTTGAGAAAAAAAAATGTTTCAAATATATGGATATAATGATCCTTTAAAACCATTTATATAACTTGTTTTGCTTTAAAAATAAAATAAAAATAATACGGTTATGTGTACATCGACCTTGTTCGGTTGTGTAGCCAATTCAGGAGGTCTGATTAGATCTGGTCCCGGTGATCCATATTGATCGACCCAGACACTTAACTCATTCTTTGACATCTTATGTTACTCTGTTACGATTAACATTTGTAACCGTATTTGTAACCGTAGAGTAATGCTATAACTGAATATGTTAGGCATTTACAGTGGGATAGTCCACACTTGTGGTGGGTTATATAAACGACCACAGAGGAATAGAATGGTATCGATCAAATTACGGGTGTTTCTCCTTTTTTGGTCAAATTCGGGTAGCTATTCTTGATTTTAGTTCGTAACATACTCTTTGATTGGGTTTGATATCTATTTGGATGAAGTAACATTTCTCACTCACATTGAATGGTTGATATTTAGAACAAACATCCATGCATAAAGCCTTTTGGCCGTTACTATTTTATGAAACAGAATTGGTCCTGAATATGGATGGATTTTGGAATATAAATATTTGCATATATAGTGTAGATCTCCTTTGATGATCTACTATCTTTGTCTTGTGGGCGGGTGCTAAATCATTGTTTTTCCCATTTGTTAGATGGGTGTTGTTAATGTTATATAATAGGTTCAAGGACAAATAAGATTCAACTTGGATACTTCTTGCACTGAAGATATAATCCTTGTAATGTTAAAATTCTATTGTGTATCATGTTGACTTGTACCAATTAAAAAAAAAAAAAAAACCTAAATGGTGTTGTGTGTTCGTGACAATTGGCCAGAGACAAATAGCTTGGGTGGGTGGTAAATCACTGCTATTCATTGACAATATGATATAACACGAATATGATAAATCACTTGCAAAGGGATTATCATTGTCACCTTCAAAACCTTTAATTAGATGATGATTTTGTTTATGTTTAATGGATTGTAAGATTTCTTTTGTTTTTATTATTATTTATGTGTTATTATTCTATTTTTTTTGAATGATGTAAATGTTTATTCTATATATAGTGAATCTATGCCCATATGTTTACTCCAAAGAGCTACTATATTAAATATTTATTAAACATGTATCATATTACTACCTTACGCAATTAATATGAGATCATTCCTTAAATAAACTTCGCAAGTACTGTAACAAAATGATTTATTTTCATTTTTTTGGTTGGGTTTGTCAAAACCTCCACCTGTAGATCTATTCTTTATTCAATATATTCTTTTGATCATCATTATATTCGAAATATTCTTTTGATCATCATTAGAACATTAAAAAAAAAAAAGGTTCTCATCGATGTTTTAATGATACAATTTGGTTCATTAATAAATGATGGAAAATTTTCCGAACTGACAACGATCAGTTTGTCCGATGATAGTTTGGAGAGATTTTTCATTTCAAATTTCATTAGAAAGTTATGACTTCATTTTATTTCTTCTTTCTGCACACTGTTACAGGATCTGTCAATTTGGCCAAGGCCTTCAGCATTACTAACTGCTGCTCATCTTTCTTCTTATATATATATATATATATATATATATATATATATATTTACTGAAATGCTGTTCATCTTATTCTCATTGGAATTCTGTTAGTAAACTTTCCTTTTTAAATTTTTGTGTAATTAGAAATTATAGTAATTAAAATAGCATCAACTGGGATTTATGGTTATTTGTTGGGTTGGTGTCTTGTATTCTATGGGGTTCACGTAATTATAAAGATAGTATTTGTATTAGGTATGAGTCTATTAGATATACGGAGTAACTTATAATTATGATGAGATTAAGATTTCTAGGTTTCCTTATATATTGTC
>CM053274.1:96528548-96566033 GCA_028583415.1 Protea cynaroides
ATATTATACCTCGGCTCACTAATATTGTAATACTATCTCAAGACTTTGACTTTTGCTCGGCTCCAATGCACCCCTACCTAAAAGCTCAAATCGGGATCCTCTCCGCACATGAGTATCCTTCCCTAGATCTCACACCGTAGACTAACCTCTCGAACATCATAAGACCCACTAGACCTGAATTATATCATATACAAGGGTTTGATGAACAGGACCCAAATCGATTCCCGGGCATACAAACATGAACACAAAGTTGAACAAAGATGGAACACATAGGAAAACCAAACTCAAAGAAACAGATGCCTCAAATTAGGGCTGCAACAGGGCCGGGTTGGGCCGGGTTTTTCAAAACCCTAACCCCAGCCTTGATTATTTAAACTTAACCCTAACCCAGCCCAACCCCGCTAGGGTCGGAAAATGTACAACACTAACCCCGACCCGGCGGGGTTGGGCCTAACCCTAACCCGGCTCGACCCCGACAGACCTGGTTGGGCCAAAGTTAACCCCGATTAATCTCGATTCGGGAGGAGGTAAAAAGAGAAAAAAAGATCCCCGTAGGTAAAAAGAGAAGAAAAAGAGGATAAACGATATCAATCATACAATTAATTTAAAACCCATTTGATCTTAGCTCAATTCAAAATCCCTTGGTAATCATTAAACACGCTTTTGATTGTCTATTACAACACTCATGAGAATCATAAATCTCTTCCAATGAAAATATGAACAAGATTGGTAGCCAAAATAGAGGGGAACTCTAAAAGATCAACAAATAAAATAGAAACAACAAAAATCAAACAACATACTCAATCCGTCAAAAGAACAACAAAAAGATTGAAAACACGTAACTCAAAACAAAGTAAAATCTCCTTACGTTTTCTAATAGATCAACAAATGAAGTCGAAACAATAACAATCAAACTATAAAAAACATTTAACTCAAAACAAGAAAAACACCTCAGGAGATTTCGATTCTCACCTAATCTTTTTCGACAGTCAATTCTCAGTTTCTCAGACAATGTCTCAACGCCTCTTAGAGTCGGCAACGCTTCCCAGAGTATATATATATATATATATATATATATATATATATATATATATATATATATATATATATATATATATATATATATATATATATATATATATATATACGGAGTCGGGCCGGGCCGGGCCGGGCTCAACCTAGGGGGTCAACCCTAACCCAACCCAACCCTGTCAGGGTTGATAAAAAATTAAGCCCTAACCTAGCCCTGTCAGGGTTCGAGCCGGGTTTAACCCTGCCAGGGTTCAGGGCGGGCCTGGGCGAGTTAGGTTCGTTAGGGTAAAACTTGCACCCCTACCCCAAATAACAACATAGGTGACAATTGATGGTTTCCCATCTTCATCATATGCCGAAAGAGAACCAAGGAGTCCGAATTAAGCTAACAAAAGTTGTTAGGTTAATAGAGAAACCTTTTTGTGGGTGATAAGCGGAAGTGCATGCCCCCACGGTGTTCATGTTAATGTTGAAATAGTTTATCTTAAAAGCTTGAACTTCTAAGTAAAAACTTAAACAATGTATAATATTTCCTTGCATGACCTTGCATGTGAAAGGGGAGAAAAAAATGGGTTATTCTTTTTTTTTTTTTTTGTTGGATGAGAGTGTTGGGAGTTTAATCTCATGCCAAACTCCGAGATATGTATAATCTTTTATACATATCTGAATCTCTCCATCTACAAATTCGAATTGTTAAAATAAAAAATTTATAGTTATTAATTGAAAATTTTATAGTTATTAATTGAAAAGGTATATTAAGAAGATACAACGGAGCCGACCACGTTTCATCTTTCACGAATGCCTTTATGAGAGGATCCCACCACCTCCATTATTTCAGCCCTCTTCAGTGTAGTCAGTTTGGCGCCTCATGAATCAAACACAATCTCAGCAGCTATCATACCTAACATTTCTCCTCACCTCAATTCCATTTTATCGGCGGCAGACCTACTCTGATCTACCTGCTTCTTTTCACTCCAAAATTTATCCACTTTCTATGGAGTGCAGATCCACTCCCCATCTGTAACCATCTTACACTCTTATGAACCGTTCATGGTGTGGGACTCACCAGTCACCTTTGAACTGTGGAGCCCATATCCCATGAACGGCTCCAACGAATATTATAGAATGGTTACTAAGTGAAGGGAGGATTCAGACTCCTTTATAGCTATTTAGGGTTCTTTTCGAACGATCAAGTTGTTTGAGTCCACAAGTAGAAGAGATCCAACAGATCGTGTCACCACAGTTCCTGCTTTGGCTTGCTTGTTGTGCTTATATAGGAAGGATTTTCTCCACGAGCATTTATCTCTGCATGGAGAATATTCATGCACGTGCTACGTAATACATCCTTTCTAGTGTTTTTGTTAGTTCACATATATATCTATAACTCAATGGAGATGTTCATCCTTCATACCTAAGAATACACATAGATTGTGTTTGGTTGCAAGGGGATTTGAAGGGAAATTGTTAGAAAGAAAGATTTTTGGTTAAAAGAAAAGAGTGGATTTTCGAGGCAAAAAACAAAAAAAAGTTTAAAGCTCAAAAAGTTAAAAAAGAGGAAAGAGTTGTCCTCAGATTATTTCGTTTGTGTTCATCATCACGGAAAGAAATTAATTCGTTTCACATATGTCAATTGAAATGAGAAAAAAATATTAAACAAAAATTATGGAAAAAGAAAACCCCGAGGAAAAATCAAAAGCTTCTTCAATATGGGACTGGGCGGTGCCGGAGGTATTTTCCGAGTATCTGCACACGAGCCTTGGTTATGTAAGGTTCTGTAGACTTAGTAAATCAAAGCTGTAGGTTATGTGCGAGCTTTGGATCTGGTAGTAGAGCTTCCAAACGATGAATCATAGCATTAGGAGAAAGTTTCAATCGTTGAAACCATGAATTGCAAGAGCATGTTGCTTCTCGACCTTCAAAGCTCGGTGGTTGCAATGCGGGAGAGAAGAGTAGGTTTTTTATTTTTAGAAAAAAGAAACTCACACGGGAGAGAATCTGTGTGGCAAGGATGAACTTCTCAAGTTCACTCTACTTCGATCGTAAATAAGAAGAACCGTAAATCCCTACTTAGGGTTCATTGTATTTTGTTAATTTTTTAAAAGATAAAATTGTAATTCTACAACTACTTAAGTGTAATATTACCATTAAAATCTTAGGTGACTATACATTTCATCACCTAACAGAAAGACAGGGTTTAATTGATACTTAATTTTAAAATTAGGGGAGTTGGTTGACATTATCGTCGACAATAAAAGGTGATTGAATTAAAAATAAACCTCAACGAGGTGTGTGAAATTTTCCCAAATAATAATTGAAGAGATATTTCAATCAAATGTAAGTAGATGATAATAATTTAAAGGGAAAATTTCTCCCACCTCCCCTCTAGGAATCTTAAAAGGCAATCACCTCTCAACTTGACTCAAAATGTCTCTCACCTCTCCTGCTTTTGAAAATATTCCTCCCATTCAATTTGATGATGACATTCATCATCACCAATAGTTTTTGGATAATAGTACCCTCAAATTTACTAAAAAGATTTTATCAAAAATCTATAATCGAATTTAATTTAAGAAAATATATTAAAAAAAAAGAAGAGATATTCTTCTTCAACTCCTCGAAAACCTCCGCTGTTCCCTGTTCTTCAACTCTCCGAAGACGGCCGCTGCTCCTTGTTCTTCAACTCGTCGGAGACTGCCGCTGCTCTCTGGTCCGACAGCTCAAGTATTGTTGTTCCCTCTTCTCTGATATCTTCTCTTGATTAGGGTGTGATTCATCCCTATTCACACCTTTATATTCTTCCCCTTCTTATTGTTATTCTTTCTACAGTTTTCGCTTTCTGCTATTAACAGTAAAACAGAATCTGACCTGAGCTCTATCTACGCAATATGCCTCATCAGTTTGAACTGATATGATAGGCACAGGTTGCCCTTCCATAGGCGACCCAAATCATAGGGTCGCCACCCTAATCATCTCCTGCAAAACATTGAGATGTTGAATTCAAACAATTTTTGGAAAAAACACTGCAGATGTTTTTTCTCGATCGAGAGTCGTCCAAGGCGGAGGCTTCTTATCTTCATCGGCAGTTCCAGCGGCAGAGGTGATCAAGGGAACATTGGATGGGGTCTACTGATGCAGGTAACTGGGTAAACAATAGATGGTGTCAGAGGCGGCCATTAATGATTCTTTGCATACTTACTTCTAGCCTGAGCTTGGCTTCCTGAGTGAGATTGTCGTGCTCAGACCAGCCAAGTGGGTTTTGAGAGCTTCCATTGACGAACCAGCCAAGCGTGTTGTTTAATTGCGTTTGCGAATTGGGTTGGAGAGAATTCTTTTAATACTCTTCCCCATTTTATTGACACCCAGATGCTCGGATCCGCATCGTCTCCTCCCAGTGGTCTGGGAGGACAGTGGCAACCTTGTTTGGATGGTTGCCACGTGGCTCTCGGTGAATCCGAGATCCACGTTCGAGTCGACACCCAGCCAACAAGCCAAGTCGACAGGAAGTATCAGTTCGGACGTGGGTCTTGGATTCACCGAGAACCACGTGGCAACCATCCGAGGAAGGTTGCCACCGTCCTCCAAGAATGACTAGGAGGAGACGATGTGAATCCCAGATGCTCCCCCATTCATCGATAACTTGATAATCACTTTAATATCTCTGTCGGAACAGCGCCCGGATTTTTCGATTCCTCTCCGGAGAGGAGCAGTAGAAAAGGAAGGCTGTAATTTTTATTTTTTTTTTGTAATTTTTTTCCGTAAATTATATAATAGATTAGGGAAAAAGCTTTTTTTTTTTTTTTTTTCAAATTGGAGGGTATTATTGTCTCAAAAGCATTGGTGATGATGAATGTCATCACCAAATTGAATGAGAGAGATTATTTTCAAAAGGGGGGAAGGTGGGAGACATTAAAAGTTAAGTTGGAGGGTAACGACCTTTAGGATTCTTATTTCTTCGATGGGAGGTGGGAGAAATTTACCCTAATTTAAAAGACATCTTAAGAAGGGATCTGAATGGTCTCCTCCCTATATTTCTGGGAGGAGGGAGACACCCGTCGGATGGTCGACAAGTGGCTCTTGGGAAAATCAGAGCCTCACGTCCGAGCCGACACCCCTTGTCGGCTCAACTTATCAGCTGGATATTGGCTCGAACGTGGGGCTCGAATTTTCTCGAAAACTACATGTCGGCCATCCAACAAAGGCATCTCCCTTCTCCAAAAAATACAGAGAGGAGACGATTTGAATCCCTTAAGAAGATAAGAGCAGAAGCGAACAACTTTTGATGCATGGGTTTACTAGAGGATCCCTCCACCTCCATTATTGAATACCTCTCCGGTGGAGTAACTTATTTCCCTTCCTTATGGATCAACACAATCTACAGCCACACACCATCCGACGGTCCACCCCAATCCCACTTTATTGGCGGCCGACCCTACTCCACATCCAATAACTTTTTTTTCTCTCCAAAATTTATCCACATCCGCTAACTTTTTGAAGGCTCTGCTTTGTCTCTTAAGCTCAGCGGTAATCCTACTATAGTTGATATTGTGGTTACTTCTGATATGGTTTTAGCTACAAAGGATGAGATTAAGACTCTTTCTAAGTCCATTGCCAACTCAGTCTCAGCCACAGAGCAACATTTCTCAGGTACTTCTTTGTTTTCATTTTCAAAAAATCATATACAGATCTGAGATTAAAGAAATCATATCGTCGTTGAAATATGTGGCATTTTCATTTGACCTGCATGGCTTCTTCGAGGTTGTTGCAAGAAAACGATGGGAGTTATAGGAGAAAATAGAGTTGGAGAAAGGCGATATTCAGAAACGAGTTTGAATCGGTAGATTCTTTCCCAAAATGTCGTATTCTGTTGCGATTACTCCATTACCACCGACTCTGATCTCTGCATCGTCACTGTTGGAGCTCGTCAAATTACTGGAGAATATAGACTCGATCTATTACATATAAACCTGAAGCTAGTAAACTCCTTGTTAATTTCTCTCAATTTTCCAAATCTATAGACCTCCTCAAATCGTTGGAGAAGAACACACAGGTGGTAGTTGGAGAAGAAAGAGGAACAAAGAGAGATTTTCGTTTGAGAATAAAGAGGAGCAAAATGTATTTTTGTCTTTAAAAATTTTTGACCATCTACTGTTAAGTTGAAAGTAATGGTAGGGGTGAGATTGTATGATAGCATTGTTAGAGAGGTATTATGTGTAATTTTTGAAAAAACAGGATAGTTCTGTTAATTTCAAAACAATAGAGGGGGTGTCTGTGTAATTTATCCTTTTTTTTATTTCTACATTTTAAATGTTTTTTTATCATTTAATATACTAAATACGCTTCAATATAAAAAACACGAATTTTTCCGAATTTTTACGCCAGTTTGTAAAAAATCGTTTTATTTCATACACACTCATCGATTGTACAATTCAAAATATAAAAACCTTGTTACATAAAAACGGAAGCACAAGTCCCAAGGAAGTTCATGATAATAATTGAAGAAGCCTTTTTTTTTTTTTTTTTTTTTTTTTTAAGTACCCAAAAAAAAAAAAAACATTTTTTTTTATCAGAGTAAGGAAGATAAGGAGGCCCGGGCCCATTGATTATTCATATCCAAGCAGGCCCATACGTATTAGTTGTATCAGATATTCTTCTACAATGAATGTTGTACACACTTGAAAGGATAACCATACACGTGTATATGGTTGTGATAGTTTAGGTACCATAGTTAGATCTACTACAATTAGACCATAGTTAGTTTATAGAAATTACAATAGTTTAGTTTACAGCATAGTGTCGTCTTCAAGCTTCTTGTATAAGCAACGAATTCTGTTTCTATAACATAAGATGTTAGTTTTCAGTCAAGGAGTTCTCCTCTTGTTTCTGTTCTACAGAGGTTCCCGCCCCAATGCTGTTGCTGTTTGCCACATAGACAGACACAGCTAATTGGAACCCTAAGCATTTCGCCTTTGAAGTACTTAAGGTGAAGCCTGGGGCTACAGCCGGCCTGTCACTTCCTTAGGGGGGGATCAAGTTGTGTGGGTCCACCAGTAGAAAAAATTCCTACAGATCATGACACCACATTTCCTGCTTTGGCTTGCTTTTCTTGTACTTGTATAGGAAGGCTTCTCTCCACGAGCACTTACCACTGCATGTAAGATACTCATGCACGTGCTACATAATTCACCCTGTCTTGAGAGTTTTTGTTAGTTTGCATATGTACATATAGCTGAATGGAGATGTTCAAAAATTAATATTAAATGCTTTATATATCTCTGTGACACCTTTGTGTCAAAAAGGCTTTGACACCCCAAGTAAAAACAGAGGGATAGAATGGAAATTAACAAATAAAGAATATTATGAACAACTTTCTAAATAAGAAAGGTTAGAATAGAAACTTTATAGAGATCGACACCTCATCAGGTGTCATAGAGATTAATCCACAAAAAGGCCAGGGTGAAAGAGGAGACAGTGTATAGTGTGAGATTCCCATGGACAGATGTGAAGGGCAGAAAACATCCCACGCCACTTCTATTTTTCTTTTTTTAGGTGAAAAAGATTATTCATGAGGATGAGTTTGACGCATGGACAGAGTCAGGCACTATTCTTGGATCCATGGATTGAAAATGGATCGAATTATTGTACTCGTCAAAGACCATGCTTACTTTACCAAGGAGTGAGTCATGTTGTTGATGAACTTGTATCGACACTGAGAGGAGGTGAATCAATGTCTAAAAATTCTTCTTAATTATTTACTGCTGCCTAAAACTGATGGAGACCTAACTTTTCACACACATATAAGCGTATGCAAATCTACCTTGCTACCACTCAATGGCTAGGTCTACCAGACTTATACATCCATCCTGCAAGCCATTCCACGTACTTCAAAATATACCAGAAAGATAAAACAAGAACACGGAGATATTACGTGGTTCACTAACACAGTGTGTAATGACTAGTCCACGGAGTAATGCCCAACGGGCTCCGTATTTACTCAACACACAACTTTTAGTCTCTAACAAGACAAGGATATTAACCCTAGGTTTTCCCAGCATAAAACTAAGAGGGCGCACCAACACCAAGATTCAGGCTTAACAGCTAGTGTCCAGCACCCACTGAACACACCACGCTTAACTCACACCCACGAGAAGCAAATAACAATTTTTTTTAGGCTTATAAATTTGCCTTACAATTTTTTCCCCACTAGCTAGGTATTCAACAATTTTCACTTACGCTAGCATACAATATATTGAAAGCATAAATAGATAGAGAATTGAAAAATCTCACAAACAATGCTTTCGAATGACCAACAATATCTCTGAAGCTTCACACTGCCCTCAGGTACTCTTCAACAACCTTCAATGTTGATAGAGATCGATTCACAGAGCACACCTTGCTCATAGGCTTCCAATCTCTTCCACACAACTCATAATCACCATGAATATGAAAATAAAAGCTCTACTGACCTCTCATAGGGATTTAACACTCTATTGATGCATAGAGAAGAGGTAGTTGGTGATAGATCACTCCCACATGGCACAAAACCCTAGAGTTCCTTCTCTCTGCCTTCAAAATGTTCTTTTCAATTTTCCCTTAGTTTTTACGACTCCCAACAGAGCCCAATGTATAGAGCATCCGAAAATATGGAAACTGTAACTTGAACGGACCGATTTGGAGCTCGGATGAGAAATTTATGGCAGTTTGAAGTTCGGTCAGTAACAAATAAGGAAAGAGAATCTTTCCAAGCCATACATGCACCTGCGCAGCACCGTAGCCGCGCCGCCGCTACGCTGTCGAGATATGATTCGCTGGACCGAGAATCTTCTTTGGTGACCGTCGGATCTCTAATAAAAAGGCGGGATTAATCTTGGTTCGTCGGATCCACATAATTCGCGTCACTGAAAATCAAGGCTGATCGATGCCGTTAGATTGAGATCCGCACGCCGCCGTAGCATATGTGCGCAACACAGAATCAAGGCGTCGTTTCAATATGACGCGGCGCAACTTATTAAACTGCGGCTGTCCAATTAAAACCTGCGTGGGAGAATAATGACGCACTCGCCGAGATATACTCTAGCCCGCGTTCTTTCAGGCCATCCATTTGGAATCTGGATGTCGTGGCTTCATTCCTATCGCCGATCTCGCATCTTGACCTCTTTTTATGCCAAAAATGCCCCTAAACATTATACAAAATGACGTCTGTAACCGATATCTTCATTAAACAAACATGTAGCAGAATTTGGTTCCCGAGAGGTGCTTCTCTCTAACCGGCTTTACTTTCTCTCTCTAAGCAACAGGTCGAACAGGTGGTGGTGCGGCAAGGGGGTGCGGCAAGGGCCATGCGCATGGGCATGCAACAGTGGGCTTGCGGCAGTTGCTGCCTCGTGGGCCTGCTGCTGTGCTTGGTGCATGGCATGCGGCAGTGGGCTTGCGGCTGTTGCTGCCTTGCGGGCCTGCTGCTGTGCCATGCGGCTGGCCATGTGGCCGGCTGCCACTATGGTGTCGTGGCCGTCGGCCAGGCTGGCTGCCATGGTGGCATGCCACTTTGGCACAGTGGGTCCCACCCACATATTTTCTCTCTCCTCATCCTCTCTCTTCTTTCTCTCTCTACAGTCTCTCTCTCTCTTCATTTAAGCTTCAAGATGCTACAACACTGTCTCATCATCAGAAACTCGGCCACATCATCAGAAAAGCTGTACTGTAAGACCCGCACTCCATAAACCCGGTCTAAACCTTGATTTCATGTCGTAGCAGGTCTTCCGATAATCACTGGGCCAGACGGGACGAGCGGATGACAAACAGGTACGAAATCGGATCAAAGACGGTCAAATAATCATTATTTTATGTTGACCGGTCGATGATACCGGTCTTGGTACCGGTCGACCGATCAGCTCTGCGCAGCTGACTGCGGAGATCCGAAATTTGATCTCTACGGGTCCCACTTTCCTAAACCCTAATACCTGGACCTTCTTAATCCTAATAGGGTTACTAAACCCTAATCCTAGCCTATATAAACACTCTTAAACATCTTCAAATCCTTTCCATTATCTCTCACAAACCCTAGAGAAGAGAAATAGGTTGGAGAAGGAGAAGAAGCTAGGAAGAAGAAGGAAGTGTTGCCTTTGCCGTTCGACGACGCTCACTTTACACCAGTCGACGGTAAGTGTTTTAATCAATCTTCTTACTCTATGACTATAGGATAGTTGTGTGGTTGGATCAATACCATGCAAAGCAGGCATTAATCTAAAACCCTAATTGGCCATTAAACCCTAAGTTGTCGTCAAACCCTAGATTCGAGTTCTAGGATGATTATCATCGAAACTAGACTTGAACGAGTTGGAGATAACTCTAACTCAAAGCTCAGGTTTAGAATGGGTCGGAGAAACCCTGGAAATCCATGGAGAATGATCAACGACAGTCGAAAAACCCAAAGTATGGTCTTCCGGAGAAATACCGGTCGACTATACCGGTTGCACCATGTTTGACCGGTATGTTGCCACCGGTACCTTTCGGGGGGCTGGTCTGTTGGGACCTTCTGACCACACCGGTCGCCAGATTTCCTCACAGAGCTGCGACCGGTACCTGCCACCGGTAAGCTCTGTAAGAGTATTTTGTAACCTCGTTGGTTTTCCAACCAACGTGAAACCCTAAGAAGCTATTCTAATGAAACCCTAATAATATTATAGGACTTTGTGATAGCACGTTTGGATCTTGCGACGTGGAGCAAGCTATCAAACGAGCGTCAGGTAAGGGAATCTGACCTAAACCCTCATAATTAATGGACAGTAAATCGTTGTTAATAACCTGGATATATATGATTGATGTTTGTGCATATTCACATGCCATCCTTTACTTTCAGTTATTATTATTATTGTTCATGCATTGATAGGATGTGATTGTTAGGCATGTGATTGTTTTCGTTGGTGTGTGGAGTGGGGCATGGGTCTGCGATCATTCCTCACACTGGCATTTTTTGTAGTATTCTATTTTAACATGCTTGGTACGGGAGGGGCATCAGGGGGAGGTCGCGGTATGGTGGTCTCCAATGTTGATGTTGGCCTGGCCATGGTTATGTGGCACTGTGGTCTCCGAGGTCGACGCTGGCTTGTCCACGATGCTTTAGCTCTATCTCTAAGCCATAGGGAGTTATGTTGGGATAGGGTCTACCTGCGTATGTTCTATCCTAGTGTGTTAGTTACGAATAGGGTATCAAGGGAGGTACGGGGATGCCTTAGCTCTATCTCTATGTCGTAGACGGCTTTGCTGGGATAGAGCCTACATTGATGACATAGGATTGGTTAGTTGCGAGCCCAGTTTGTAAGCCCTGGCCAGTAGGGGCTTAGGTACTGGTATGGGTAGAGCATCAGGAGAGGTATGAGGATATCTTAGCTCTATCTCTATCCCATGATGGGTGCATGTGGGCCGATGGGGTGTGATCCATGAGGTGCCACATACTCGTGTATAGAGGTGCGGGGGCCACCAAACATTTCTATAGCACATTGCAAACTTAAACCAGACTATAGCAAAAAATGTTTGTTACTCATGCATAATATTGTGAAACTGTCTGATTGTCTTCTCGAGCTAGTTGTGAGCTCACCCTTTGTGTACACATTGTTTTTAGATGTTAATGCATGTTACACGGTGGACGACTATATGAACGCTCCGACGTACGGTGGTGTTGCTGCTATGGATGTGCAGGCAGGAGAGGACTAGCATGACGCTTCATGCGAGTGCCCTTTCTGCGTGTACCTGTGATTGATTTTATTTATTTGTTTTAGTTATTTTCGATTGACTTTTAAAGAGATGTAATGATATTATATTTTATGATTGGATTTGAATAATGAGATATTTTATTTAATTTATCAATAGATACTCAGTTCATTCTATTTAAAAACTTCCGCTGTATTATTTATATTCTGATTGTGGTTATGTGCAATGGTTTGTATGAGTGGACACGGTCTATTTGAGATCCTGGTGTGAACCGTTGGTTCAACAATGGTTCACTCACACCATTCTGGTTGGTTAAGAATTGGGGTGTGACATGTACCACATCACCAGTGGGGTCCATAGACAATCTCTCTCATCAAATTCAATGTAGAATATTATTCAACTCGCTGCAAACCATCTGAAACACACTATAAGAGATGTAGAATACTATAGAATACACTGCTTCATCTGTGCCATTGTACTGACACTCTCTCTCCTACATTGACACTCTCTCTCCTCATTTCTCTGACTGAATGCTTACAAACACTGTCACATCAGTCAAGTTGCTAACAATGACAACATAAAATCCAACAGTTGTTATTTGAACAAAAGAGAAAATACAACTCTCAAAATAGACTTACAAGTGAAGAATAACTTCCATGATGACCCTGAGGCCTGATGGATAGACGAGGACTCAAACTCTCACCCCAAGGATAATATTACCATTAAAATCTTAAGTGACGATGCATCTTACCACCTAATGGATGGACAGGATTTGATTGATGCTTATTTTACAAATTAAAGGAATTGATTGGCATTATCGTCAATATTGGGGGTGATTGAATAATTATAGGTAAACCACCACGGAAGTACATGAAAATTTTCCTAATAATAATTGAAGAGACATCTTTTTTAAAATGTAAATCCATGATAATAATTGAAGAGACATCTTAAGAAGAAAAAGGGCAGAAGCAAACAACTTTTGATGCATGGGTTTATCAGAGGATCCCACCACCTCCATTATTTAATCCCTCTCCAGTGGGTCACCTCGCTTCCTTATGGATCAACACAATCTACAGCCCCAAATCATCCGACCGTCCACCCCAATTCCACTGTATTGGCGGCTAATCCTCCCCCACGTCCACTTGCTCTGCATCTTTGTGAATCATTCATGGTGTAGGATTCGCATCTAAACTATGGACCCACATCACATGAACGGTTCCAAAGAATATGGGGTGGTTATTAACAGGAAGGAAGAGGGTCTGCACTTGTTTATAGAGGTGCATGCATGTCATGTTGGTTCTCTCTTTACTTGAACTAACCTTATAAATTCCACCACTCTCCCTTCTTTCCGATGCATGCTCAACTTTCTGTGCTTTCTCCTCTAACCTATCATTAGCTTTCTGCTGTTGTTTTAATGGATCTCCATCTCCTGTCTATCATTGGTTTTCTTCCAGTAAGAGCCCTTATCTCCTTCAGATCTCCTTCTATGTATATATTTTTACTATTTATAATATTCTGCTTAAGAGTTTTATCTAAACTTGTTGCAGCTCGTTCTGGTAGTGACCAATGCAACTGTAACTCCTGAGAGTGACTGGAAAAATTGGAATTCAATGCTGCCAGACACGCCGATGCCAAAAGCAATCCGAGACCATTTACCATCTGGTTCTGGTTGGTCCTCAAATTTCAGTCAAGATATATATACTACTTATATTGCTATGTACCTAATATTTAAGTATCCAATTTGGGAAGACCAACTAAGTATATGAAGGCATCTAACGTTTGGATATTTTTCAATGAGTGGGATTATATGTGGTCCTTCTTTTTTGTTGACTTTACATAGATGCCTTATGAAGGTAAGACTCTGATTCTGATACATGTTAAGGTATCCAATCCAAAAACTTAAATTATTACTAATATATTAAGACACGTTTTCATTCTCTTACCATTATTATTGTTGCTGCTGAATTTGCATAACAGAAAAGGGGAGAGCTTCAGTTGATGTACACCAGGCTGTAGATGAAAATATTCATTGGGGCAAAGCTGCTTCTGAGGATCAGCTACGAAATGACCCAAATGTGGCTTTCTACATCCAAGAGAAGAACTTAGTCCCAGGTACTACCACCATGGACTTACAATTCACTAAGAAAAGGACCAAGGTCATGACCTCCTTCTTGCCAGGCCAGGAGGCCGAGCTCATACCCTTCTCTTCTAACAAGTTCTCCGACATCTTACAACGATTCTCGATCATCCCCAGATCGAAGGAAGCTCAGGTCATGAAGAGCACAATCAAAGAGTGTGAAGAACCAGCAGTAGTAGGGGAGGATAGGTATTGTGCTGCTTCATTGGAATCTATGGTCGACTTCAGCACTTCAAGGCTTGGGACTAATAATATTCAGGCTGTATCAACAGAGGTGGACAAGGAGGAAACTCAGAAGCAGAAGTACACCATCACTACAAGAGCTGTAAAGAAGATAGGAAGTGATAAGGCTGTGGTATGCCATGACGAGCCTTATGTGTACACTGTGTTTTACTGCCATACAACTACCAGTGCAAGGGCTTATAAGGTTGCATTGGTTGGTGCTGATGGAACTAAGGCTAATGCTGTTGCTGTTTGCCACACAGACACAGCAAATTGGAACCCTAAGCATTTGGCCTTTGAAGTACTTAAGGTGAAGCCTGGGGCTACAGTCTGTCACTTCCTTAGGGGGGCTCAAGTTGTGTGGGTCCACAAGTAGAAGAGATCCAACAGATCATGACACCACATTTCCTGCTTTGGCTTGCCTATTGTGCTTATATAGGAAGGCTTCTTCTCTCTACGAGCACTTACCACTGCATGTAAGATATTCATGTACGTGCTACATAATACACCCTGTCTGAGAGGCTTTGTTAGTTTGCATAGTTATATATATAGCTCAATGGAGATGTTCATACCTAATAATAAATGCCTTCTTTCTTATACTTCAGCTCCATTGTCCTTTGATCCCTCCCCTCCTGCCCCTAGAGGTGAAGAGGTTGTACTGGTTCAAGGGGATGATAATTTGGATTCCTTCCATCGTGGTATGCAAAGGAGCATCCGGGATCGAAGGTCCCCTAGTTGTACCCAAGAAGAGTAAAGTTTTTGGTATCTCGCTGTTTTATTGGCCTTTTCCATATGGGCCGTAGTCAATCCTAGGGTAAGGTGTTGGAGGTGCCTTCTTTTGTTTTCTAGATCTATTTTTTTTGTTGTAAGTTAGGATCCACTTTTGGTGGCCTAGTAGTGTTCGGGTTCTTGGCATTGTTTGTTTGTTTCTGTTCTATCTTTTGATGGCCTAGCTTATTTATATTCTCTTTTTTGGGTTTAATAAAATATCTACAAACTAAAATATAAAAAAAAAAAAAAATCCAAAGCTCATTTTAATTTAATAAATAAAACTAAAGAAAATATTTATCATACACCTCCAGTAGTATGGTTTAATCTCACCTATCCGTCTTCGTTTGCGATAATATCCCTAACACAGGACACCCAAACGTTGTTTAAATTCACAGCATAATTAAAAAGACCTTTCTACCCTCAATACTATTCACTTTCATTTTTAATTTGAAAAAACTTAGAACTTTTTTCTTCTTCTTCTTTGTCGTCGACAGATTCTCAATTCAACCCGTTAGATCTGTCTCTTTCTTGATGTCTTCTCCCGACCTGATCAGGAGTTGGATATGACTAGAACCCGACTGAGAGCCGGAGATGGAACAAGGAAGGGCAAGATGAAGAAAAAGAGGAAAAAAAATGAATAAAATTTTCCTGCAAATCCGATTCCAGATTGATGTTCTGAAAATTGATGCTATACGATTTGCAGGGAATAGTTTCCGAAAAAGTCGACGTGGTGGTGCTGCATGGAGGGGTTTTTTTATGGTTTTTAATATAAAAAGTGGCGCATTCAGATGGAAACCAACACCAGTATTCGCGCAACTTCAATGAGAACTAAAAGATCGGATGGATGACTGAAGACCCAAATCACCGTTCACCAAATCTGACCATCCAAATTTCTTTCTTTCCCCTTGACTTCGGTGGAAAGCCTCCGGAAACATTCAAAAGTGGTGTAAAGCATAAGAATCATTCATCAGCAGCGGATCCAAATCTTTTAAGTCCCATCTTTCCAGGATATTGAATCTGAGATTTTTTTTCCCCTTCTTTAAATTATTTCTTTTGCTGCTATTACGCCGTGGATTGACCTCACTTGTCTACTAGCCTCTGGATCTTTATCTCTTACAAGCAAAACCACTGTTTGAATAGTCTTTTCAACAGAGTTATTCCGAAAATTATTATATACAAGAAAAAACACGAGAAGAAACAACTCCATTAAGTAATAAATAATTTTTTTTAAGTTTTATTAAAATTAAAAGGGTCATATAGAGGGGTAGTTTTGTCATTAATGAATTCAAATGGTGGCACATCATCGATTAGATTAACAGACATGACTTACGAATGAAGTATGATTAATACATATTTTAAAAAATAGAGGGTGTTAGGGATATTGCAAACAAAGATGGGTAAGTGAGATTAAATCATACTACAAGGGATGCGATAGATATTTTCCCGTAACACTATTATTCTCAACTTTAAGATTGGGCCTAAATGGCCCTAGATAAATCGGAATGGCTTACAATTATAAAATTCTAATTCCCCACACTTAATAGTTGGGATATACTGACATGGATCAATCATCTTCTTCAGCCAATCTATTCCATGGCAGTTAGGTATCTTATTCCATCTACTACAATAAAAGATCATGTGTAGCCGGTAGATTTAGTCCCACATTAGATGTTTGTATGTATTTCAATTTCGTTAGATATATGGCATCCCACAACATCATGGGTTGTTAATTCTTTCGGTATTATATGTCGACTATGCCTAGACATAAGAGTAGGTGAACTGAACGACTCCGTGAGAATACCTGGTGGTTGCGAATTAAGAAATATTTTTTACTGGGAATAGTCCCACATTACTAATGAGATTGATGAACAGGAAGACTCAAAACGATTCCCGGGCACACAAACACGAACACGACACAGTAAACAAAGTTGAACAAAGATGGAACAAACACGAACACCAAACTGAAAGAAACAGATGCCACAAATAACAATAGAGGTGCCAATCGATGGTTTCCTATCTTCGTCATATGCCGAAAGAGAACCAAGGAGTCCGAATTAAACTTACACAAGCTGTCAGGTTAATTGAGAAACCATGTTGTGGGTATAAAGCGGAAGTGCAAGTCCCAACGGTGTTTGTATTAATGTTGAAACCATTTATCTTAAAAGTTCGAACTTATAAATAAAAATATAATGTAAACGTTGGGAGTTTAGTCTTACAACAATAACTGCGAGTTACATATAAACCTAAACTCTTTATACATCTCGGAATCCCTCCACCTCCACCTACAAGTTTGAATTGTCAGAATAAAAAATTTAGAACTAATAATTGAAAAAGAAATCTTAAGAAGATACAAATAAAAAGCCCTTTCACGAATGACTTTATGAAAGGATCCCACCACCTCCATTAATTAATATTTCAGCCCTCTTCAGCGTAGTCAGTTTGGCGCCTCATGAATCACTATCTCAGCAGCTGTCATATACGTAACATTTCTCCCCACCTCAATTCCATTTTATCGGCGGCAGACCCTACTCCTGATCCACTTGCCTCTTTTCTCACCCAAATTTATCCACTTTTTATATGGAGTGTAGATCCACTTCCCACCACTAACCATCTTACACTCTTATGAGCCGCTCATGGTGTGAGACCCTGTCACCTTTGAACTGTGAAGAGGCATTTTAAGAAGATAACAATAAAAGCCGACAATGTTGTTATTGATGAAAGCGTAAACGAGAGAGAAAAAAGTAGATTGAACAAACACATAATACAAGAATTTTATCATAATTCAACGTTCAATTCGGAATGTTTATCTCCACTCTAAAGAATCAAAAAATTTCTTTATTCAAATGAAAACTCTATACTTCTTTACACCACACAAAGTGTTTCTTTTTGTTTCACCCTTATCTAGGATTTTCCCATAGAGATATATAATATATAGGATCTCTAATAACCTTAATCTCACACAGTTACATATTAACCATTTTACATGTAACAGACTTAAACCTAAATATAATTCAAATCTAATAACTATGTGGACCAAGCAAACGTTTATTGCATGGGTTTATCGGAAAAAAGATCTTTTCAAGTCCAACAGTTTCTCAAGTTATGATCCAGCAACTGGAGTTTACTTTGCACACAAACCAATATATCGATATGTACATTGACCTAACTTCAACTACTGAATCTAACTTAAGAGATGATTGAACTTGAGAAAAATCGGATCCAAGTTTATCAGAGGATCCCACCACCTCCATTATTTAATCCCTCTCCAGTGGGTCACTTCACTTCCTTATGGATCAACACAATCTACAGCCCTGAATCATCCGACCGTCCACCCCAATTCCACGGTATTGGCGGCTAATCCTACTCTACATCCACTTGCTCTACATCCCTGTAAATCATTCATGGTGTAGGATTTTATGTTGTCATTGTTGGTAACTTGACTGATATGACAGTGTTTGTGAACATTCAGTCAGATAAATAAGGAGAGAGAGTATTAGTGCAGGAGAGAGAGTGTCAACAATGGCAAAGATGGAGCAACCTTGTATGTGTGTTCTACAGTGTTTTACATGTGTTTCAGATGACTTGCAATGAGTTGAATGAGATTTTACACTGATTTTGATGAGAGAGAGTGTCTGTGGACCCCACTGGTGATGTGGCACAGTTTCTGATGATGTGGTCGAGTTTCTGATGATGAGACAGTATTGCGGCATCTTGAAGCATTACATGAAGAAAGAAGAAAGAGAATTAGAAGAGAGAGAAAGAGGAGAGAGAAAATATTGGTGGGACCCACTGTGCCAAGGTGGCATGCCACCATGGCAGCCAGCCTGGCCGAGGGCCCTTGCACGACAGTGGCAGCCAGCCTAATGAGCAGCAGCAAGGTGCACCAGCCAAGGCCAGCAGCAGCAGCATGCCTAGTTGCATGCCTTGCCGCAAGCCAGCATGCCCACAAAGCTGCAAGGCTTGTCGCAGAGAAAGCCTTAGGCCCTGAGCCACGCACAAGTGCAGCAGCACAGCGCACATGGCCTCTGGCCGCAACCCCCAGCTTGCACCCTCACTGCTTGACATAATGCTTAGAGAGAGAGTCAATAAATTCTAGAGAGAAGACTTCTCGGGAAGTTTTGTGCTCCACAGGGTTTTTGAATGAGTGTCACAGTTACAGAGGTCTTTTTAAAGGTTTCTAGGGGTATTTTGGGAAGAAAAGGTAAGTCTGATTCGAAATATACAGCCAAGATGAAGCTGTGTGGCTTAGATCCTGATCGGATGGACAAACAAAACATAGGCTAGAGTGTATCTCGGTGGGTGCGTCATTATCCTCCTACGAGCGTTCAGGTTGGATGGAGGCATTTTAAAATGGTGCGCCGAAATGATAGAGGTCCCGCTTGATCGCATGAGGCCCGTGTATAGTGCAACGCTGCGTTTGATCCAGATCCAGCGGAGTAGAGTTTGTCCGATTGTCGCTTGTCGTGATTATGCAGATCGGGACGGTCAAGACCGTTTGCCGCCTTTTTGAAGTCAATCCAACGGCCGATTGCAGAGATTCCAGATCCAGCCAATGATAACACGACAACGCATAAGCGGCAGCGCTCCAGTGTGGCGCGGGTGTCACACCCTAATTCTGAACCAACCATAATGGTGTGATGAACCGTTTATGATCCAACGGTTCAACCAGGATCTCGAATAGGCTGTGTCCTTTTGCTTAAATCATACACATCCACAACCATAATCAGAGTAAATAAACAATAGTGGAAGTCTTTAATACTAATGAAATGAGAATCTAATAGTGATAATATAAATAAATTATCCAGTTATCTCCAAATGACTAAGACATAAAATAAAATAAATCAATCAACTACATCTTCTGAATAATCCAACTAATAAATCTAATCAAAGACGCATGAGTTGCACTCGCACGACGAATCATGCGACTCCATTATAGCTTCTGCATCCATCGTCGTAATATTCTTGTACATCGCAACATTCATATAATCCTCTACGGTAGGACCTGCATCATCAACTAAAAATATTCGACATCGAAAGGGTGAGCACACATCATGGCTCAGTGAGCAAACAAAACAATGCAACATCCATATGCATGCATTCAATTCATTTCTTTGGTCTGGTTCATAAGTTTGCAATGTGCAATAGAAAGGATAGGTGACCGCCGCACCTCTATACACGAGTGTGTGAAGTCGCCCAATGGATCAAACACCATTGCTGTCCCATATGCACCCACCATGGAATAGAGATAGTGCTAAAGTGTCCGGATCAAACACCGCATGACACTTTCCCTGATGCCCTACCCATACCAATACGTAAGCCCCTATTGGTGAGGGCTTGCAAACTGGGCTCGCAACTAACCAATCCTAATTTCAAACAGTGTATCCAATGCCTCACCCCCAGCATCCCTCAATACGTCCATAGAGATAGAGCTAAGGCCTCCCGACAGAGTCAGAGACTACACGGTCCGAGACCACTTCCCCTGATGCCTTACGACATAATAGTTCTACTAAAGTAATGACGATATGACGATGTCAGTAGACAAGACTTGAGTAGAGATAGAGCTAGAGTCTGATGACCAGGATGAACCACAATGTCACGTCCTCCTCCTGATGCCCCACTCGCCTCAAGTACACTAACCACACACAAACATTCACATGTCTATTCCTAGTATCATCAGCATCATCATGTTATAAATAAACTGAATTAAATATGCATGAACATTTATATCAAGAATATTGGATGACATGTGAAATGCACAATACACGCATACAAACATAGAATCATTCATGGCATTGGACTCAATAAATAAAAACAGTTTATTATTAGCCAATTAGTTTAGGTCTTACTCTCTCACCTTTAGTTGATAGTAGATCCTCGTTCAAGATTTATAATTCACTTTTAAACCACTTGAAAACCTAACAAGTTGATAAATTTTTTATTAGAATTAATTCCCATGTGTTTAGACTAACAGAAACTGAGGGGTCGTAGGTGTGGCAGCACCTGTGGTCTCAGTTTCTGCGACCACAGGGTGTGGGGTCGCAGGGTAGGGTCGGACATACTCCGACCACACGTGCGAAATATCCCGAGGGCATGTGGTCGGACATGTGTGTCTTGTGGGGTTGGACATCATGTGACCTCACGTGTGACCACAGTATTATGGTCGACCTTTCACTCTTAATTTCATTCCTTCATGTTTGAATCCTTTGGCTTATCATCATGGTCCTTCCTATGATTGCTCTATGACTCAAAATTATTATTTTATACACCATCCATTGTCCACATAATTTCTTCCATGGATTCTCTTGAAATTTGTCCATGGATGGATGATTTGGATTTCTCCTAATCCTATCTTCTTCATGAACTATCCTAGGCTCTCAATTTAACACGAAAAATATGTTCATACCTTATGCTTGCTGAAGATTCAGAGTTTTCTCTGAATTTTTCTCCTCCTTAGTGTTCCTCTTCAATTCTCCTTCTCTTTCTTCTCTTCTCTTTCTCTCACTTTCAATTAGAGTTCTAAAAGGGTGAAAGAGGCTAAGGGATGTCCTATTTATAGAGAAAAACCCTCCATAATATCCCCTAATGAGTTTAGGAAAGACCCCCTTCGAATTAAGAAGGTTTCCTAATTTTTGGTACTGACTGGGTTCCGTGGGGTCGGATGTGGGGTCGTAGAATCCGTCGACCCTACCTTTTTAAAATGTCCGACCACACGACCTAATTTCGTGTGGTTGGACTATTTTGAGGTGTGGTCGGTCACACCTGTTTAGGCATGCGGTCACACGCTCATAATTGACTGTTTTTTGATTGATTTCATACCTGGTCTTGTGATTTCTTCACGCACTTGGTCCACTTGGTTCGACCATGATAGGTAGACCTGGTACAAGGTGGTAAGACGAGTTAGTTCAATACAGCTCTTACAACTCCCCCCTCTTATTAAAAATTTCATCCTCGAAATTTACACATACCTTCCGAGTCGAAAAGGTGAGGATATTGCTTTCGCATAGCATTCTCTTCTTCCCATGTGATTTCTTCTATATCACGGCTCCTCCAAGTGACCTTAACATAATAAATGTCACGGTTGCGTAGACGTTGAACCTTTCGGCTGGTGATTTCAATTGGTGCTACTTTGAATGTCAATTCATCAGTTAGGCCCGGTGGATCCGCTGTTAAAACGTGTGTTGGATCTCTGACGTACTTCTTCAGTAATGAAATATGAAATACATCATGCACACTTGACATAGATGGGGGTAGTGCTAATTGATACGCCACTTTCCCACGTTTAGCGAGAATCTCATATGGCCCGGCATATCTCGATTTAGCTTCCCTTTCTCTGAATCTTTTTAAGCCTCGCATAGGTGATACTTTCAAGAATACCTTATCACCTACGATGAATCCAAGGTCTCGACGTCGAGTATCTGCATATTATTTTTGAATATTTTGAGCTATTTTAACTCTTTCCTTAATAATGTCGACTACTCGACACTCTCTTCAACAAATTCTGGTCCAACGGTACTCCGTTCACCAACTTCATTCTAAAACAAAAGAGTTCGACACTTCCTACCACACAGTGCTTCATAGGGTGACATCTGTATAGTAGCCTGATAGCTCTTGTTATAGGCAAACTCGATCAATGGTAGTTTCTCATTCCATGATCCTTTGAAATCAATAACACAGGCTCGAAGCATGTCTTCTAAAATCTGAATGGTACGCTTCGACTGTCCGTCTGTCTTAGGATGGAAAGCAGTACTAAACTTCAACGTTTTATCCATAGCCTTCTGTAATCCTTCCCAAAATTTTAAAGTAAAGCGTGGGTCTCTATCGGATACAATGCTTTCAGGTACACCATGTAATCTGACAATGTTATCCACATATAGCTTGGCCAACCTCTCCAGGGTATACTGTGGTCGTATAACTATAAAGCGAGCTGTTTTAGTCAAACGATCTACAATAACCCAGACCGCGTCAATTACTCGGGGAGTCAATGGTAACCCGATGACGAAATCCATAGTGATACAGTCCCATTTCCATGCTGGTTCTGACAGTGGCTGCAACAATCCTGCAGGTCTTTGTCGTTCAGCCTTTACCCTCTGACAATTTAGGCATTGAGACACAAATTTAGCTACATCTACCTTCATTCCTCTCCACCAATATAATTTCTTCAAATCATGATACATCTTTGTACTTCCAGGATATATCGAATAAACGGTGGTGTGAGCTTCTTTCATTAGTCTGTGTCTAATGTCTAAGTTTTTCGTTTCAGGAACACATACTCTTCCTTTGTACTTCAGTACTTTTTCAACGTCCAAGGAGAACTCAGGAGTAGTCCTACCTTTTTCGATGTCTTCTTGCACCGTTCTCAAATAAGGGTCTGATTTAATAGCGGCTTTCACTTCGTCTAATATATTAGGTATAATCTTCAATGTTGCGAACATATTTGAAAATCGATGAATAAACTCTTGGTTGGTTGATCCGCCCGGTGCATCTATCACGAACTACTCATTACCATGATGAAATATTTTTTCTGTAACACACATTGCCGCAGTCGTGTTAACCTATCCTTGGGATTTTATCATTGCTTTTCTGCTTAGTGCATCAGCAGCTACATTAGCCTTTCCTGTATGATATTGGATATCGCAATCATAATCCTTCAATAGTTCCAGCCATCTTCTTTGTCTCACGTTCAACTCCTTCTGATTAAAAATATAAGTGAGACTCTTATGTTCTGATTTAATCTGTAATTTATTTCTATACAAATAATGTCTCCATATCTTGACAGCATGTACTACTGCTGCTAATTCCAAGTCATGAGTGGGATAGTTCTTCTCATGTGTCTTCAGTTGTCTTGAGGCAAACGCAACTACTTGTTCTCCTTGCATAAACACACATCCTAAACCCAACCCAGACGCATCAGTGTTCTTGGAATATGAATAGTCAAGATGGGAGCAGATATCAATCTAGCTTTCAATGTTTGAAAATTTTCTTCACATTTGTCGGTCCAAACAAATTTTTCTCCTTTCTTAGTCAAACTGGTGAGAGGTATGGCAATTCTGGAGTAGTCTTTCACGAATCGTTGGTAATACCCCGAGCTAGACCTAGGAAACTTCTTATTTCTGTAACACTCTTAGGTGCTTCCCATTTCACAATGGCTTCAATCTTGCTAGAATCCACTTTAATTCCTTCAGCGGATACAACATGGCCTAAGAAAGCAACCTCATTTAGTCAAAACTCACACTTTGTAAATTTGGCGTAAAGTTTCTCTTTTCTTAGTCGCTGCAGAGCGGCTCTTAGATTCATAACATGAGTTTACTTGTCTTTGGAGTAGACCAATATATCATCAATAAACACAATGACTGATGTATCCAACATATCATGGAACAACGTTCTCAGCATTAGTCAGATTTATGACAGAGGGCATGAAGTGATATTCAACAATCATGGATGTGAGATCAAAAGAGTTGACAGTGGCAAGACTGTGGCTTCAGGACAGAGAACCTCAATGAACTTATACACTCTGATAGAAAGTGTTGAAGATTCTTGCATGACCATGCTCACCTTTTCTTAGTCCCACATGGGAAGTGAAAGAAGTTATAGGGTACCTTATATATAGTTTTGGGAACTATAAGGGATAGGGTAATTTGGAGGGAAGTCTCCCTCCTCCCTTGTGTTAGGGTCGATTCCGGATTGCTTTTCACACACACTCGCGCACGCCGGGTCAGCCGGTCATGTTGTGGCTCTGTGCGGTGCTGGTGCGGGTGTGGGCAATTCAAGATATATTTTTTAGAGTTGGGTTATCTTTTGAACGCTTGGATTAGGATCAATCAATCCAAGCTGTTAAGATCGTAAGGACACATCTATTCAATTGAACAGATCCTTTGGGAAAAGGTGGGATCTCAACGGTCAGATTAGATTCAAATATTTCAAACCGTTAGATCGTAGAGGTGCATCTGTTCAATAGGACAAATCATTTGGTAAGGGGTGTGATCTAAACCATCAGATCAGGATCTAACGATCTGAGCCGTTGGAATGAAAGGGATAGATCCTTTGGTAAGGGATGTGATCTAAACCCTCAAATCAGGATCTAACGATCTGAGCCGTTGGAATGAAAGGGCACACCTACATCTATGGGTGCTTAGAAAGGGCATGTCCTACTCTATAAATATGGTAGTAGGAGCCCTCCATTGGGTTCGAAATTTTTTGATGAATCTAATGCTCTCTCTCTCTCTCTCTCTCTCTCTCTCTCTCTCTCTCTCTACCTCTCTGATAACCATTACTATATGTTGTCCCCCTGTCAATTTTTATTTTGATTTATCATATAAATTGATTTTTTCATCATCAACATTTGCATTTGCCTTAGTACCCCTCCAAAGTACTCGATGGGGCGCATTAGACCAATACAGGTTTAATACAAGAAGTCAAGAAGCTGCTTTATCTTGGAGCCAGATTTACATCAAAACCCGATTGCTCCATTGGGGGCAAATTCTGTCTTTAGGACAGTATCGCTTGTGATGCGACTCAGCTTCAAACTCTGAATTTGTTGCAGTACAGTCTTCATCATCGGAACAAGTTATTTCTCAAAATAAGGTACGATATTAAATTTATCACAACAACTTCTCTTCTAACAAGTTTTCCGACATCTTACAAAGATTCTCAATCATCCCCAGAGCAAAGGAAGCTCAGGTCATGAAAAATACAATCAAAGAGTGGGAACAACCAGCAATGGTAGGGGAGGATAAGTATTATGCTACTTCATTGGAATCTGTGGTGGACTTCAGCACTTCAAGGCTTGGGACTACTATTCAGGCTGTATCAACAGAGGTGGACAAGGAGGAAACTCAGAAGCAGAAGTACACCATCACTACAAGAGGTGTAAAGAACCACATTTCCTGCTTTGACTTGCTTATTGTGCTTATATAGGAAGGTTTCTCTCCACGAGCACTTACCACTGCATGTAGGATATTCATGCACGTGCTACATAATTCACCCTGTCTGAGAGTTTTTGTTAGTTTGCATATGTACATGTAGCTCAATGGAGATATTCATACCTAATAATAAATGATTTCCGTTGTTTGATATTCTAGTATAAAAAAGGTCTGTCTCTATCACATCACGTCGGGGTGTACAAAGAGTCATTAAAGCAAAAAAAGGGGTTGGATGGAAATTAGCAAAGAAGGAGTATTATGGGAAACTTAGTAAATAGGGGGAAGATAGAATGAGAACTTATACAGAGGGGACCATTGTTCTTGTTTTTTTTTTTCTTAGGTGAAGAAGTTTATCCACGAGCATGAGTTTGGCGCGTGAATAGAGACAGACATTACTCTTGGATCCCTAGATCGAAACTGAGTCAAATTGCCGTACTCGTCCAAGACGATGCCCTCATTGTCAAGAGTCAATCATGTTGTTAATCTCTATTGGAACAAAAGAGAAGATACAACTCTCAAAATAGACTTGCCAATGAAAAATATCTTCAATGATGACCCTGATGGATAGAGAAGAACTCGGACCGTCACCAAACATGCGCAGATAGGTGGTAAATTCATTATGTAATGGATATATGCCGAAACTAAATCGTTCTCTTTTTCTCCAACTTGTCACCGATGATATATATCTTGTATCGATGTGTAATCATATTTCGAGTCTTACGATTTCACATGTGTGCCGGGGGGGAATCAGTATATTCTAAAAAGTTAATTGACACTATTAATGACTTTCTGACTGAAAAGACATTGTCATTGGGTTATTATCGTCTCCAATTGCTGGATCCTCCAATCGAGAATCCAGCGGTTTTTCTTAATCAGACGTACCTACTGATATATTGGTGGACGCATCGAATTAAAGAAAGACCGCTGGATCCTCGATTGAAGGATCCAACCATTAGAAAGGATAATGACCCATTATCATTAACGGGAACGACAGTCTGACTTATGAGCTACAGGAGCCATATTTGGTTCCCCAGCTACCCGCCTACCCCCCACTCGTCTAAAGGAATGGATTATCCTTTACCCAAAATATATATATATATATATATATATATATATATATATATATATATATATATATATATATATATATATATATATATATATTGCATTACACAAGACTGCGTGTAGATTTCCCTACTTATTATTTAATTTGGAACTTACGGAGTTACCAACCAAATAATGATTGTTGTCATGAAATTTGAACTAAGAGAGATGCCACGTAAATGATAAATGGTGAGAGATGCCACGTAAATGATAAGTTGTGGTTGTCCTTATCCCAGAGAGGGCCATCATAGAGGATCCAGTACCACCTAAACATAAATCCTAATTGGTGCTATTTTATTACGATTCCTTGTTACCCGAAATTTTGAAAAGGGAAGTTTGCTAACAGAATTCCAATGAGAATAAGATGAGCAGCATTTCTATCATCAGACAAACTGGTGGATGTTGGTTTGGAAAATTTTCCATCATTCATTAATGAACCAAATTGTATCTTTAAAAACATCTATGAGAACCTTTTTTTTTTTTTTTTTTTTGGACGCTAATGACGATCAAAAGATTATATTAAATGAAGAATAAATTTACAGGTCGAGGTTTTGAGAAACCCAATCTAAAAAAATGAAAATAAATCATTATCACAGTATTATGTACGAAGTTTATTATTGGAATCTTAGGTGCGTTATATATGTGAAAGTCTTTATATGTGCTGTTTTGAAGTTTTGAAATGAAAACTTAATATAGTATTAGAGCTTCAAATTTCTTCATTACGGTCACTCAAAGAAGGACCACAATCATTTAAAGTGGAATCATATTTGCCACATTTACTATCCATAGTTAGTAAGTTCGTCAGAATGATAAAATTTCAGATTTAGATATGTACAAGTATTAAACGGGTCTAGACTTTAAGGCGGGGATCAAGAATCCGGCATAAAAAAATGAGTAAGGTAGTAACACGGTAGAGAATTTTTCCATGCAAAGCGGGTAGAGAATTTTTCAACTCCTAATTCTTACTGTTGGTGGGAAGGAATTTTTTATTTTTTATTTTTAAATGTTTTTTTTTAACATTTAATATACTAAATACACTTCAATATAAAAAAAAACACGAATTTTTTCCGAATTTTTACACCAGTTTGTAAAAAATCGTTTTATTTCATGCACACTCATCGATTGTACAATTCTAAATATAAAAACCTTGATACATAAAGAAGGAAGCGCAAGTCCCAAGGAAGTTCATGATAATAATTGAAGAAGCATTTTTTTTCATTTTTTTTATTTTTTATTTATTTTTTTTGGTAAGACTGAAGAAGCATCTTAACAAGATAACATTAGCAGAAGCCGACAACATTTGGTGCATGGGTTGATCAGAGTAAGGATGATAAGGCCCAGGCCCATTGATTATTCATATCCAAGCAGGCCCATATATATTAGTTGTATGAGATATATTCAGGATTGTTCTACAATGAATGTTGTATACATTTGTAAGGATAACCATACACGAATATGGTTGTGATAATTTAGTTACCATAGTTAGATCTACTACAATTAGACCATAGTTAGTTTATAATACAATAGTTTAGTTTACAGTAAAGTGTCTTCTTCAAGCTTCTTGTATAAGCAACCTACTCTGTTTCAGTAACATAAGATGTTCAGTTTTCATTCAGAGGATAATGTTTCTGTAAAGGTTCTTCTCTTGTTTCAGTTCTACAGAGGATCTCGCCCCAATGCTGTTGCTGTTTACCACATAGACACGTCTAATTGGAAACCTAAGCATTTGGCCTTGGAAGTACTTAAGGTGAAGCCTGGGGCTACAGTCTATCACTTCCTCAGGGGGGATCAAGTTGTGTGGGTCCACCAGTACAAAAACATCCAACAGATCATTACATCACATTTCCTCTGCTTTGGCTTGCTTTTATCCTACTTATATAGGAAGGTTTCTCTCCACGAGTACTAAATGGTGTATATATATGTGGTAGTATCTGTGGTAATACATGACATTTGTTTAATTTTTTTTAAGTGACTGTAGTCTCTTTTTGTTTTTTAATTTGTTTTTGCTACAGGCATTGTGAGAGGGAACCTGAAGCTCTGATACCATTTGGAAATTTCTAATTCAAAAGTTCGAATTAGTAAGTGAATGGACTCTTCATATATATATATATAAGGACCCAAAATTCCAATCTCTTTAGTCATGTGAGATTATTTTTCAAATCCCAATAGAAAATGCTGATTTTTAGTTATTAAAAAAAAAGTTTGTCTATGTGACACCTGTTTGTGTCAAAAAGGTTTTGACATCTCAAGTAAAAAAGAGGGGTAGGATGGAAATTAATAAATAAAGAATATTATGAACAACTTTGTAAATAAGAAAGGTTAGAATAGAAACTTATTCATAGAGATCGACACCTCATCAGGTTAGAAAGGTTAGAATAGTGTGAGATTCCTATGGACAGATGTGAAAGGACAGGAAACATCCCACACCAATTTTTTTTTTTTAAAAGGTAAAAAAGATTATCCCAGAGGATGAGTTTGAGGCATGGACAGAAATACAGAATGAGACATTATTCTTTGATCCATAGAGTGAAAATAGGTCAAACTATTTTATTTGTTAAAAACTATGCTTTCTTTACCAGGGAGTCAACCATGTTGTGAATCTCCATTAGAACAAAAGAGAAAAAACAACTCCCAAAATAGACTTGCAAATGAAAAATATCTTCAATGATGACCCTAAGGCCTGATGGATAAGGACTCAAACCCTCACCCGAGGATAAAATTACCATTAAAATCTTAAGTGATATTACATTTCACCACCTAATGGATGAACAAGGTTTGATTGATATTTATTTTACAAATTAAAAGAATTGATTGACATTACCGATAATATTGAGGATGATTGAATTAAAGGTAAACCTTCAGAAAAGTACATGAAATTTCCCTTAATAATAATTGAAGAGACAGTTTTTTTTTTTTTTTTTTTTTTTTAATGTAAATCCATGATAATAATTGAAGAGACATCTTAAGAAGAAAAAGAGTAGAAGCGGACAACTTTTGATGCATGGGATTATCAGAGGATCCCACCGCCTCCATTATTTAATCCCTCTCCAGTGGGTCACTTCGCTTCCTTGTGGATCAACACAATCTACAGCCCCAAATCATCCGACCGTCCACCCCAATTCCACTGTGTTGGCGGCTGATCCTACTCCACGTCCACCTGCTCTACATCCTTGTGAATCATTCATGGTGTAGGATTCGCATCTAAACTATGGACCCACATCAAATGATGGAACTAAGGCTAATGTTGTTGCTGTTTGCCACATAGACAGACACAGCTAATTGGAACCCTAAGCATTTGGCCTTGGAAGTACTTAAGGTGAAGCCCGGGGCTACAGTCTGTCACTTCCTTAGGGGAGATCAAGTTGTGTGGGTCCACAAGTAGAAGAGATCCAACAGATCATGACACCATGGTTCCTGCTTTGGCTTGCTTATTGCGCTCCACGAGCACTTACCGCTGCATGTAGGATAGGACTATCATGCATGTGTTACCATAATTCACCCTGTTTCCTTAGAATTTTTGTTAGTACCTATGTGTACGTATAGCTCAATGGAGCAAAAGAGAGGGGTAGAATGGAAAATTAGTAACCAAAGGGTATTATGGACAACTTTGTAAATAAGAATGGTTAGAATGGAAATTTCATGGAGATTGACACCTCATCAGGTGTCATAGTGATTAATCCCAAAAAAAAAAAAAAGGATAGTTTACGTGCATGTATTTGTATCATTCATGTGATCTTACACCGTCCATATTTGATGGGTCTCACATCACATCGACAGTGATGAAATTTCATAAAGAGTACATATCCATGTAGGTGATTCGAATTCCAAAAAAAAAAAAAAAAAAAAAAAACTAGGATTAAAGATTGAGACAGTGGGCTCTCTCTAGGCCCCACTTGTCTTCAGGAATGAATTACTGTTTACCCAAAAAAAAAAAAAAAAGATGCCATTCTACATGGCTTGCATTTAGATTTCCTTATTTATTATTTAATTGAGACCCTATTTAAATTGAAACTGACTGAATTATATCATATTCAAGGGTTTGATGAACAGGAAGACCCAAATCGATTCCTGGGCACACAAACACGAACACAACATAGTAAACAAAGTTGAACAAGATGGAACAAACACGAACACCAAACTGAAAGAAACAGACGCCACACAAATAACAACAGCAGTGCCAATCGATGGTTTCCTCATGCCGAAAGAGAACCAAGGAGTCCGAATTAAACTAACAAAAGCTGTTAGGTTAATAAAGAAATCCTGTTATGGGTGATAAAACAGAATCGCATGCCTAGCGGTGTTCTTTTTAATGTTGAAACTGTTTATCTTAAAAACTCGAACTCGTAAGTAAAAGCTTAAACAATGTATAACATTCCTCTGCATGACCTTGCATGTGAGAGAGGGGAGAAAATGCGATTTTTCTTTTTTTGCATAAGAACAGTGGGAGTTTAGTCTCACACCACTGACTACGAGATATGTATAACCCTTTATACATCTTAGAATCTCTCCACCTACCAGTTTGAATTGTTAGAATGGAAAGTTTACGGTTATAATTGAAAAGCTTTCTCAAGAAGTGTGGTTTAAAAGTCAAATTATATAAAGTTTCAAAAGTTCGATTGTTAAAAAATTTAAAATTTAAAATTTCATTTTCGTTTTGGTGGGAAAATTTTTTAAAAGTTTGT
The DNA here is from genome assembly GCA_028583415.1 of Protea cynaroides. Classification (NCBI taxonomy): domain Eukaryota; kingdom Viridiplantae; phylum Streptophyta; class Magnoliopsida; order Proteales; family Proteaceae; genus Protea; species Protea cynaroides. Next base: position 96,560,123 of record CM053274.1, read on the forward strand.
TTGGAGTTAGTTGAGCATTAGCAAGTAGGAATTCTTAGTCCCACATTGCTTAGGGAAAATGGAGGAGAGAGATTTATATGTAGGGATTGTCTTATACATCTTGAGTTCTTAAAAGAAAGTCTTCATCTTGAGGGAGGTGTCTAGGGGTTTCAGATAGTCTTTCACAAGCACACTGTACCACGGGCGGCTTCGGTTTCAGACCCTTTTGGAAGAACACATATACGTAGGGTAGTGTTACCTATACGTAGGAAGGCATCCCTACCTATAGATAGGTGCGATCTTAACGCATCCAGGCCATTGATTCAAGAGACGCAACCCATCGTAGGGATCCCTTGAAAGGACATCTATCTTCATCAGAATTCAATCCGAATTCAAGTGTTCTCTCTCTCTCTCTCTCTCTCTCTCTTTGTATGTGTGTGTGTTTGTCTCTCCAACTTGTGCTCCGTTTGATATTACTGTGCCGATCTATACTCTTGACTGTTGATCTTAGCCGTCTGTTTTTTCTAATAATGTCTTAGATTTTGTGTGCACATATCAGGAAGGGTCTTAAGGACAGTTTTATCTTGGAGGTTGATTCACATTACTCACTATACCATAGAAGATGAATACAATCTTAAGGAAAGTGTTCTAAACACGACTCACCCGTTTTTTCTCAACATCCAGTTTTTACTATAAATATAAATATAATATAATATAATATTATTTTATGTTATAAATTATTAGATATTCACATTACAGACATACTGTTTCAAATGATTTCAATTAATCATTGTATATTATATTAATCTTAAACAATATCATATTGCTATTTTTCCAACAACAAGATACAACAGAAACCAACCACGTTTCATCTTTCACGAATGACTTTATGAGAGGATCCCACCACCTCCATTATTTCAGCCCTCTTCAGTGCTGTCAGTTAGCCCCTCATGAATCAAACACAATCTCCAGCAGCTATCATACCTAACATTTCTCCCCACCTCAATTCCATTTGATCGGTGGCTGACCCTACTCATCCATTTGCTTCTTTTCTCTCCGAAATTTATCCACTTTATCGGGAGTGCAGATCCACCTTCCATCGGTAATCATCTGACATCCTTATGACCCATTCATGGTGTGGGACTCACCAGTAACCTTTTGAACTGTGAAGCCCATATCCCATGAACGGCTCTACGAATATTATAAGATGGCTATTAGGTGAAGAAAAGATTCAGACTCCTTTATAGGTGTTTAGGGTACCTTCGGGAGGAAGGAGTTGTCCGGGTCCATAAATAGAAGAGATCCAACAAATTATTGATGAACTTGAATCGATACTGAGAGGGGTGAATCAGTGTATAAATTTTTTTCTTTGACTTTATCATTGTTGTCCAGAATTGATAGAAACACAATTTGTTACATACATACAAGCGTATACAAATCTGCCTCGCTACCACTCAATGGTCTGGTCTATTAGATTTGTACACTCATCCTGCAACCATTACATGTACTTCGCAATATATATGAAAATAAAACAATCAACAAAGAGATATTACATGGTTCACCAACATAATGTGTGATGACTAGTTCACGGAGTAATGCCCAATGTGGACTTCATATTTACTCAATACTCTACTTTTAGTCTTTTACAAGATAAAGATGTGAACGTTGTGTTTTTCCAGCATAAAACCAAGATTTAGGTATCTATATACCAATGTTCAGCATACGCTGGACACACCATCCTTAACCCGCACCCACGGAAAGCAAACAAAAGTAGTTCTAGGCTTATAACAATGCCTTACAATATTCACCTCACTAGCTAGACATTCAACAACTTTCACATATGCTAGTATACAATATATTGAAAGCATAAACAGATAGAAAATTAGAGAAAATCTTACAACTGTTTTCGAATGGCTAGCAATATCATCGAAGCTTTACACTGTTCTCAGGAACCTTCAACAATCTCCAATGATAGTAGAACTTGAAGCACAAAACATATCTTGCTTGTAGAGATTCATTTTCCTTCTCACAACTTCACAATCAGCATTGATGTACAATAACAGCTCTATCAACCTCTCATAAGTGTTTAAAACTCTATTAATGAGTAATAGAGAGGTTGATTGGTGATTCCCAATACCAAAACCCTAGAAAACCTTATTCTATATGTTTTTCGCCTCTTTTCTTTTTCTTTTTTTTCTTCGTTTTCACGACTCCTAATGCCTCCCAACGGAAAGAGCACTGAAAAATAAGGAAACTGCAATTTGAACGTCCAATCGGACTCCAGATGAAGGAGTTATGGTGGTTCGAAGTTTGGCCAACTAGAACATTCTAAATGGAATCTTTTCAGGGCTTACCGTGTGCCCGCGCAGCCCCGAATCGCCCTCGCCTTATGCGTTGTCGAATGCTGATTGGTTGACGCAGAATATCTGCAATCTTCTGTTGGATCAAAAGTAAAAAGGCAGGATTGAAGCACCAACGTTGGATTTGCGTATATCGTGTCAACTTAAGTCAGCGCAATTAATCGCCGCTGCACAATGAATGCGCCACACCGAATTAGGAGGAACTCTATAGCTTGCGGCGCATCATATTATCGTACAACTGAGCAATGAGAAGATGTGCGATGGAATCTTGACGTGTTAGGAGAGATATTACACCATAGCCCACGTTATTCTGCACCGCCGGATTGACATTTGAGCTTCATGTCTTCATCTTGGCTGTTGTTTTCAAATCAACCTTTTATAAAGAGTCCAAAATACCTCTGTAAACTCTCCAAAGGACCTCTGTAACCGATTGTTTCATCAACCAAACCCTATAACAAGATTTTTGGCTGAGAGGTGCATCTCTGTAGGCCGAAATCTAGTCTCTCTCTAGGAAATACATCGAACACATGGGGGGCATGTGCCTATGCGAGGCTTGTTGCCTGTGCCAGGCCTGTGCCCCAGATGTGGCTGCCCAAGGCATGCGATGCATGGCTCATGGCTTTCTTGTGGGCCTGTGGCTTGCCATGGCTTTCTGCATGGGCATGCCACGGCTGTTGCTATGCTGCCTAGTGTGCATGGCAATGGGCCTGCGGCTATGCTGTTGTGCTACATGCATGGCACTGCTGTGGCTGCTGCCTATGGTGCTGCGGCCCTCGACCAGCTTAGCTGCCATGGTGGCATGCCACCTCAGCCCTGTGGGTTCCACCCATAGATTTCTCTCTCCTTTCTCCCTCTCTTCATTCTCTCTCTACTTTTTCATGCTTCAGAAGATGTCGTTCATTCTTCAGACGATACCCACTACACCAGTGTCACTGCCACATTACCAGTGGGGCCCACAGACAATTTCTCTCATCAAACTCAATGTTGAATCTCATTCAACTCACTGCAAGCCATCTCACACACTCTATAGAGGTTGTAGAACATTGTAGACCACATATACGAGGTTGCTCAATCTCTGTCACTGCACTGACACTCCTTCTCTCTCCTACACTGATGTTCTCTCTCCTCATTTCTCTGACTGTATGTTCATTATCACTCTGTCACATCAGTCAAGTTACCAATAATAACAACACAAAGTCCAACAATTATGTCACCACAGTTTCTGCTTTGGCTTGCTTGTTATGCTTATATAGGAAAGTTTTTTATCCACGAACATTCAAGCAAGTGCTACGTCATACATACTTTCTAGAGTTTTTATAATTAGTTCGCATATGTATGTATAACTCATTAATGGAGATGTTCATCCTTCATACCTTATAATACATAATAAATGTCTTACAAAAAAAAAACATAATAAATGTTTTCTATTGCCTATTTTCTTAATGTAAATATAAGAAGGGTTATTACAACATTTTATTGTAACAACTCAATGAATATGCATTAAAGGGGATTATTAAGGAAACCTCAACATAAAGCGATACATTTTTTATATTTCATTTGGGGATGGAGCACATCTTGCAAATAAAAATTCCCAAAAAAAAAAAAAATGCTTTCTTTTACACAAAAAAGAAAAAGAGTGTATATGAAAGGGAATAAAAAAAAACATCCACACAAACAAGGGTGTGTGGTTCAGTTCATTATGTAATAGATATAAATCAAAACTGAACCCAAATCGAAATCAAACCGTATAGCTGGAACCCCTTTCTTTTTTTCTTTTTTTTCTTTTTTTTGGGTAAAAGAAAACCAAATCACCTGGTCATTCATGTTCCTATTACCTAGGTGTGGGAGATGTCATTCCACAAGACTTGGAAGTAGATTTCCTTAACCATTGCAACAACAATCCATAAAATTTGAACCCAACGGAGATGCCACATAAAAGATATTTCCATATGGGAAATGAGAAATGGGAAATGGTTCTCCTTTGTTCCTCAGGTATCTTCCAAAGGATTGTATATTTGTGTTGGATCCATTGTTCTTGTTCACGGAGTCCAGGAATATTGGTCACTCTGAAATCAATATGAGATCGATATTAGATTGGTACAAAATCAAAGACAAAGTGACACGTGAATGATATGATCAATATTAAATTAAAAAATAGTTATAAAAAAAAAAGGAAGATGCTTATTAGGTATCGTATTAGTATCAACATTATTGACCCATCCGATACCAATGCAGATCAATCGATTACAATCCAATACCTAAAACCATGATTGAATCTCTCCCCCTTTCTCGGGCCATGTACTCAGGACCTTAGAATCCAGAAAGAGCCACCATAGAGGATCCACCACCCAACCTTAAATCGCAATTGGTGCTATTCTACTACGATTTCTGGTTAAAATGAAAATTTAAAAAGGGAATTTGCTAGTAGAATTACAATGACAATAAGATGAGCAGCATTTATTAATGCTCTAGGCCTTGGCCAAATTGACAGATCATGCTACAGTTCCCAAGGAAAAAAAAAGGAAAAACGGGGAAGAGAATGTCAAAAAAGTGAATGCCAAAATGTGATAGGGCGAGGAAGAGATTCCCACACTGGCGTTGTATTTTTTCTTTTTCTTTTCTTTTTAAGAATTTCAAATAACTTATATTAATGTCCCTGTTCTTAATTTGTTTCAAATTCAGAATGAATCTTGTACGGCAAGAGAGAGAAAGGAACTCATCAGAAAAAAAGTGCCAACAATTTGGAAAATTTCACCCTCATCGACTCTCTTGCAAAATCACTTGACCAACTCGTGGAATTGACAAAGATTATATGTTGGGAATAGTTTTATATTGACTGGAACTTTGGGTGCATGCTTTATATATATATATATATATATATATATGAAAATGTTCTATTTTTATGTTCAACTTTTGAGATGAAATTTAACGTTACATCAGAGTTCTATGTTTTCTCATTACGGTCATCTAAAGTGGGACCACATTTGCCACATAAATTACCCATAGTAAGTTTAAAAAGGGCTGGACCATGAATCCAGCATAAAAAATGCGTACGATTACGTGTTAATATCGCAAGTGATAAGGATAATCCCGCACAACTATAGGTGACAAGGATAATTTCAAACCCTTGTGATTTATCTCTTGAAATCACTCCACATGTTTATTTCCTTGAATTAATCCACACATTTACCTTCTTAAATTATTCTATAAATTTATCACTAATCACTCCTCAGATTTATTTCCTTAAATTTCAATTCATAATCTCCATACAAAGCATGTAGAGATTTTTTTTACTTTTTAAACGTTTTATAATATTTAATACATTAAATACGTATTATTTGTATATAATTCATAAAATTCATAAAATAAAAAATCGTTTTATTTCCTACACACAACCTTGTTACATAAAGAAAAGAAGCGCAAACACCATGGAAGTTCATGATTATAATTGAAGAGGCATCTTAAGACGCTAACAAGAGAAGAAGCATTCGACAATGTTCATGCATGGGTTATCAGAAAAAGATCCTCTCAAATCTAAAGGTCCCTCAAGTTTCAGACACTGATTCACCCCC
>CM053274.1:96566533-96595576 GCA_028583415.1 Protea cynaroides
TGCTCTAGGCCTTGGCCAAATTGACAGATCATGCTACAGTTCCCAAGGAAAAAAAAAGGAAAAGGAAAACGGGGAAGAGAATGTCAAAAGTGAATGCCAAAATGTGATAGGGCGAGGAAGAGATTCCCACACTGGCGTTGTATTTTTTCTTTTCTTTTCTTTTTAGAATTTCAAATAACTTATATTAATGTCCCTGTTCTTAATTTGTTTCAAATTCAGAATGAATCTTGTACGGCAAGAGAGAGAAAGGAACTCATCAGAAAAAAAAGTGCCAACAATTTGGAAAATTTCACCCTCATCGACTCTCTTGCAAAATCACTTGACCAACTCGTGGAATTGACAAAGATTATATGTTGGGAATAGTTTTATATTGACTGGAACTTTGGGTGCATGCTTTATATATATATATATATATATATATATATGAAAATGTTCTATTTTTATGTTCAACTTTTGAGATGAAATTTAACGTTACATCAGAGTTCTATGTTTTCTCATTACGGTCATCTAAAGTGGGACCACATTTGCCACATAAATTACCCATAGTAAGTTTAAAAAGGGCTGGACCATGAATCCAGCATAAAAAATGCGTACGATTACGTGTTAATATCGCAAGTGATAAGGATAATCCCGCACAACTATAGGTGACAAGGATAATTTCAAACCCTTGTGATTTATCTCTTGAAATCACTCCACATGTTTATTTCCTTGAATTAATCCACACATTTACCTTCTTAAATTATTCTATAAATTTATCACTAATCACTCCTCAGATTTATTTCCTTAAATTTCAATTCATAATCTCCATACAAAGCATGTAGAGATTTTTTTTACTTTTTAAACGTTTTATAATATTTAATACATTAAATACGTATTATTTGTATATAATTCATAAAATTCATAAAATAAAAAATCGTTTTATTTCCTACACACAACCTTGTTACATAAAGAAAAGAAGCGCAAACACCATGGAAGTTCATGATTATAATTGAAGAGGCATCTTAAGACGCTAACAAGAGAAGAAGCATTCGACAATGTTCATGCATGGGTTATCAGAAAAAGATCCTCTCAAATCTAAAGGTCCCTCAAGTTGTGATCCGGCAGGAGTTTACTCTGCATGCAAACTAATGCATTGGTGTATACGTTGAACTGACTCCAGCCATTGAATTTCAACTTGAAGGATACGGTTGGAATTGAAAAGAGCCGGATCCGAATTTATCAAAAAATCTCGTCCCAAGCATAGTTGTCAAGGCGTCGCCTAGACGCTGCCTAGGCGCTCAAGTCGCCTTATGATGCCTTGAAAAATCGAGCACCTTGGTCGCCTAGCCGCCTTGTAAAGCCTCCAGCGCTTTGACTCACCTTGACGCCTTGATAACTATAGTCCCAAAAAAATTCATGATAATAATTGAAGAGAAATGATCTTAAGAAGAAAAGAGACATCTTAGAAACATGTAATTAGTTCATGATAATAATTGAAGAGAAATGATCTTAAGAAGAAAAGAGCAGAAGCGGACAACTTTAATCCCTCCACTTCCAATATTTAATCCCTCCAGTGGAGTCACTTTGCTTCTTTAGGGAACAACACGATCTACATCCACTTGCTTTTTTGTTTTTTTTTTCTCTCCAAAATTTATCCCATAATTGTGAATCATTCATGGTGCAAGATTTGCTTCTAGATTATGGACCCACATCACATGGGACTGGCCCAAAGAATATGGGGTGGTTACCTGATACGGACAGGATCTGCACTTTTTTATAGGTGCATACATGTCATGTTGGTTCTCTCTTTACTCGAACAAACCTTATAAATTCCACCATTCCCTTCTTCCCGATGTATGCTCAACCTTCTGTGCTTTCTCCCTCTAAACTATCATTTGCTTTCTGCTGTTGTTTTCAAGCATTCAATGGATCTCCATCTCTCTATCATTGGTTTTCTCTCAGTAAGAGCCCTTATTTCCATTATATCTCCTTGTATATATATTTTTTTTACTATTTGTAATATTCTGCTTAAGAGTTTTATCTGAACTTGTTGCAGCTCCTTTTGGTAGTGACCAATGCAACTGTAACTACCGAGAGTGACTGGAAAAATTGGAATTTTGGCAGGCCAAAAGCAACCAGAGACCATTTACCATCTGCTTCTGGTTTGTCCTCAAATTTGTAATCAATATATTACTTATATTAATGCTAGGTACTTAATATTTAGGTATCCAATTTGGGAAGAACAACTAATTATATGAAGGCATCTAAGAAGTTCAAATATTTTTCAATGTGGGATTATATTATCAAGGATAAAACAGTAATAGATGGCAACATTTCAACTCATATTACAGACTCTTCCACTGTTACGTAGCTGTACACACCTGTACAAGTCTATTGAGTTTTAGGTCAGTTTTATGTGCACCGGATAAACCCCAGCCCTTGAATCTTGGCTGGAATCGACCTGCCCGTAGGAGACGATTTAGATCTAGTTATTTCTACAGTTTGTTAGTTATTTTTTCATTTGTAACAACTTTCAAACTGTCCCAGGAGAGGATTTGGTTCCTTTTCAAAGAGCCTCTCTTTATCTATAAATATAAAGCTATACATCTAAGAAGTCTCATTCAATTGAAGAGACATTTCACCAAATGGTTCTCTCTGTTATCTTCTCTGTCACAGTCTCATTCAATTGAAGAGACATTTCACAATTGAAGAGACATTTCACCAAATAATTCTCTCTGTTATCTTCTCTGTCACAATCTCATTCAATTGAAGAGACATTTCACCAAATAGTTCTCTTTGTTTTCTTCGATCTCTTCTTCTTGTCTCATAATGTTGTCTCTCTTCTTTAACTTCTCTTTTCTCACACGTTACCTTTGTGTTCCTTCTCTCACATATATGTGGTCATTCCTTTTTGTTGACCTTAAATAGATGCCTTGTGAAAGTAAGACCCGATTCTGATACCATGCATATTAAAGTATTCAATCCAAAAGCTTAAATTATTACTGATATATGAACACACGTTTTCATTCTCTTACCAATATTATTGTTGTTGCTGCTGAGTTTGCATAACAGAAGAGAGGAGAGCTTCACCTGATGTAGATCAGCTCCGAAATGACCCAAATGCGGAACTCTACATCCAAGAGAAGAACTTAGTCCCAGGCACTACCACCATGGACTTACACTTCACTAAGGAAAGGACCTTGGTCATGGACACCTTCTTGCCACGCCTGGAGGCCGAGCTCATACCCTTCTCGATCATCCGCAGTTTGAAGGAAGCTCAGGTCATGAAGAACACAATCAAAGAGTGTGAAGAACCAGCAGTGGTATGTGAAGAACCAGCAGTGGCAAAGAAGGATAAGTATTGTGCTACTTCATTGGAATCTATGTTCGACTTCAGCACTACGAGGCTTGGAACTAATATTCAGGCTCTATCAACGGAGCTGGACAAGGTGGAAACTCAGAAGCAGAAGTACACCATCACTACAGGAGGGGTAAAGAAGATGGGAAGTGATGAGGCTGTGGTATGTCATGACCAGACTAATGTGTATACTAAGTTTTACTGCCATAAAGCTTGCGGTACAAGGGCTTATAAGGTTGCATTGGTTGGCGCTGATGGAACTAAGGTTAATGCTGTTACTGTTTGCCACACAGACACAGCTAATTGGAACCCTAAGCATTTGGCCTTTGAAGTACTTAACCTGAAGCCTGGGGCTACAGTCTGTCACTTCCTTAGGGAGGATCAAGTTGTGTGGGTCCAAAAGTAGAAGAGATCCAACAGATCATGACCCCACAGTTCCTGCTTTGGCTTGCTTATTGTGCTTTTATAGTAAGGCTTGTCTCCCACTGCATGTAGGATACTCATGCACGTGCTAAATAATCCCTGTCTTAGAGTGTTTCAGTTTGCATATATGTACGTATAGCTAAATGTAGATGTTCTTAACCTAATAATAAATGCTTTCCGTTGTTGATTTTCTGGTAAAAAAAATGTTGACTTTTTTTTTTAATACGAAAAGAATGTGTCAAAGAGGCTTTGACACTTAAATCAAAAAGAAAGGGCCGGGGTGGGATAGAAAATTAGTAATAATGGGTATTATTGGCAAATAATTTAAATAGAGGACGGATAGAATGAGAACTTCATACATATATAGAGGGGACTGTCGGTTCTTTTTTATGTTTTAGGTGAAAAGATGTTTATCCATGAGGATGAGTTTGACGCATGAATAGACACTACTTGTGAATTTATAGATCCAAAATGAATCAAATTGTGCTCTCCTTTGCCAGAGAGTCAACCATGCTCTTAATCTCTATTGGAACAAAATAAGAAAAAGTACAACTCTCAAAATAGATATATAGATGAAGAATATCTTCAATTCAATGATGACCCTGATGATACCGGGAACTTGAAGCCTCACCAGAGGTGGTAAGTTCAATTCATTATTTAATGTATATAAACCGAAACTAAACCGTTCTTTTTTTCTCCAACCTGTAATTGATGATAATTTGTATCGATCTGAAATCATATCCGAGTCTTGTAATTTCACAGGTATTCCAAAAGAGATTAATAGTATTACTAATTTTCTAATTAACAAGGAAGACACTGTCACAAACGAGAACGACAGTCTGACTCAATTTCGATCCATGAGTTACAGGAATACTGTTTGGCTCCCTCCTGACCCCTCTCATCTAAAGGAATGAATTACGGTTTACCAAAAAAAAAAAAAAAAGATGTCATTCCCCAAGGTTTGCATGTTTCCCTACTTATTATTTAATTTGGAACTTATTGAGTTACCAAACAACCAAATAATGATTGTTATCATAAAATTTGAACCAAGAGAGATGCCACGTAAAAGAAATTTCCATCCGGTAAATGGTTGTCCTTATCCCACAGAGAACCATCATAGAGGATCCATCACCTTGTTAGAATTTGAGAGATGCAAATAAGAGAAAAACACAAAGAATTAACGTAGTTCAGCACCCTATCGTGGGATGTCTACGTCCACCAGAGAAAAGAACAACTTTCTTTATTCCCAAGAACAGTCTACAGAATTATCTACCTAACAGACCTATCTCATCTATCAGCCTTACAGCGTTCTAACTCTCCACTGTCAGAGGAGAATCCTCTACAGCCCTTATAACCTTTCTTAGGTTTTCTACACAGAGACAATATATAGGGAAACCTAGAAACCCTAATCCCACCACAATTATAAGTTTATATACCTTGTACATGTAATAGACTCATACCCTAATACAAATACTACGTACTCTTATAATTACATAGACCCCACAGAATACAAGACACCAATCCAACAAATCTCCACCTAGCTTGGATTCTGCAAACCACCTTGAAGAAAATCCGTTGATGTTGATTTTGAAAATCTATCTCTGCCAAACCGCTACACCCAAACCAGCATAGCCCACACCTCGTCCAGGTGTCCCGTACAGCTTACCACCATACAATGTGAAGTGACTCCATCTCTCCCACTGCTGCAGCATCACCGGAAAAAACATCGTCACTCACAGTCTTCCTGCAACTCCAATTACATCTAGAACCCGAGCCTCTCATCTCCGCACCTCCAATGTAGACCTTGAGAACTAACTCCTCATCCCAGTCCTCTGCAACTCCAATTACACCTGAAACCAGAGCATCTCACCTCTGTACCTCCAATGCAGACCTAGAGATCCGACTCTTCGTCCTAGTCCGCCAGTTTTCCTTTATCCCAAGATGCAGCATCCACCGGCTATGATACACATCATGCCGAGATTCAATCCCCCGGTCAGATCCAACACATGATCTGATTAGATCCGTCAAGCCATTGAGAACCATCACTACCACACCTGAGTCAAACTCTTCAAGTCTTGACTCTATGATCTCTGTACATGCGATGACAAGAAAAATCATCTTTTCAACCTGAGATTCTCTTCCATCTCTTCTTAACGATACTTTAGTTTTTTTAAGATAATCATTGGAAACCTCAAAAAAAAAAAAAAAAAACCCACTCACCAAATGTAATGATGTCTTACACTTTTGTCTTTTTTTTTCTTTCTCATAGGGAACCCAACATCCTCAATGGATCTCTAAAACAGTGAAACTCCATTCTAAGTCGCCGACCACGGTGCCCATACATGCTCAACTCTGTGTAGATCCCTTCGACCAAGACATAGAAGCTTCATGCGATAATGCATCGCACGCCACTGCTGTAGACTGTGCTCCTGTTGTCGCACCTTAATGCGCTCAAGTCTCCCGAAGCCTCTACCGTGGAACTCGACCAGCTCTTCTCAGGGGATCCTTTGCGAACCCCATCTCCCACATTCGATAGAGCTTGCTGCGCCCGTTGATCAACAAGACTCCCATTTGTAACCCCCCGATGACCCCGATAAACCTTGAATGACACCGAGAGGGGGGTGAATCGGTGTGAATAATTTCTCCCTTGAAATTTCTTTGCTGCCCGATGATATTCACAAAATAACCTGTCCCAAACACAATCGTATGCAAATCTACCTCACACCACTCGGTGGCAGTGTCTACCGATTTGCACACCCATCCTGCAATTCATTCCACGCACTTCACAAAGCTCATAAATAAGCAAGCCACAACACACAAAAATTACGTGGTTCACCACCACAGTGAGTGATGGCTAATCCACGGAGTAATGCCCAATGGGCTTCGTATTTACTCAATACTCAACTTTTAGCCCTTTACAGGACAAGGATGCTCACCCTAAATTTTCCCAAAGATAAACCGAGAGGGCGTGAATAACGCTGGAATCGGGCATAAAGCCGGTGTCCAAAGACCCACCGAACACACCACAACAGATACAATTTTTGGGGCTTATAATGATGCCCTACAATTAAATCCCACCCTAGCAAGGCATTCAATATTTTTCTTCTCTTTTTCTTTGCCTAATGCTAGCATACAATAGATTCCCATGTCCCATAGGCATTCAACATCATTATCCTACTTGAACATACAATAGATTGGTTCAATAAATAATAAAAGGGATAAGAAAATCTCACAACCAATTTTTCGATAATTGACGATGTTCTTCTTCATCTGGTAGTCAAAAAAACCCTTGCCATATGCGATCAAGCTCTTCCAGCCTTCAAGAACACTTCAATGTATCGGCATTAGCATCAGTAGCAATGGAGAATGACTGTCTTCTAATCCCAAAGCAAGAAAAAATCAAAAATAAGAGGTTTTTCCCCTTTTTCTTCAAAAACTCCCCTTCTACGATTTTTCTTGCGGCCAGCAGTCTCTCTAAACATTCTCAATGGAAAGAGCATTAAAAACCTAGCTCGGGTGCAACTTGGATCGTCGGATTTGGCCACCGGATGGCCAAGTTATGGCATAAACAAGTTCGGCCTCGAAAAAATTCCAAATGGAATCTTTTAATTCCATATGGTGCGCCCGCGATACACCGTAGCCGCGCCCGACGCCTCTGATTGGCTGAAAAGGAATCATAAGTAAAAGCCGTCGATTTCACTCAAAATGGCGGGATTGAACCAGATCCCTCGGATCCGGATAATCACCGCTCCGAAATCGGAGGTCATGTGATGCGCAAGATTGGAATCTTTTCCGCCGACGCACAATGAGCGCGCCACACCGAATAAGGGAAGGCTTGCGGCGGGACAGGCCTTGCGGGCTGGCCTGCCTTGCGGGCTGGCTAGCTTGCCGCCAAGGCAAGCCTGGCTCGCCTTGCGGGCCGGCCGGGCTTCTTGGGCAAGGCAAGCCCGCCTGCCTTGCGGGCCGGGCTGCCTTGTGGCGCCCGCTTGTGCCACTTGGCCGGCCTCTTGTCTTTGGCCGCTCGGCTGGCCGGGCTGGCTGGCCTGTCTAGGTGGCATACCACGAGGTGGGTCCCACCTTCTCTCCCTGGGTCCCACTTTCTCTCTCCTCTTTCTCTCTCCTCTTTCTCTCTCCTCTAATTCTTTCACCTCTTCCATGCTTCACAGCACTGTAACAAAGCCGTCACGGTCTGGGTCGGGCTGTCTAGGTGGCATACCACGCAGGTGGGTCCCACCTTCTCTCTCCCGGGTCCCACTTTCTCTCTCCTCTTTCTCTCTCCTCTTTCTCTCTCCTCTTTCTCTCCCCTCTAATTCTTTCACCTCTTCCATGCTTCACAAGACTCGTAACAAAGCCGTATTACCCGTATCACACGCCATGTCGCCCTGTAAGGTCCGGCAGACACTCTCTCTCATCAAACTGGACCCAGTTGGCCCAATTTGCCAACAATTACAATATATAGGCCAACAATCTCCCCCTTTGGAATTGTTGGCAACTTACTCCGGCAACTACTCAATCCACCGACATTTCTCCCCCTTTGACAACAAGAACTGTTGGAATGAACTCTAACTGAACTTCTCCTTCCAAGACCTTCTCTCGCAGGAAATGATATCGAATGGCTATGTGCTTCGTCCTGGAGTGCATAACTGGATTTTTTGAGATATTGATAGCACTTGTGTTGTCACAGAATATTTCCACTTGTGTTGTCACAGAACATAGAAATAGGCTTGTCTGACTCACTGCCTAGATCCTTCAACATTTGTTTCATCCACAAAACCTGTGTACAACAAGAGGTGGCTGCAATATATTCCCGCCTGCTGTAGATAATGAGACTCGATTCCTCGTTTCTTCTTGTGCCAAGCTACTAAATTTCTGCCCGGGATAGAAAGCACCCCCACTAGTGCTCTTCCTATCATCAACACAACCAGCCCAATCTGCATCCGAGTAGGATGACAAAACTAGATCCTTGCTTTTTGCATACCAAAGACCATACTCCATTGTCCCCTTCGGATATCTCAAGATCCTCTTCACAAACTACAACATGTGTTTCCTTCGGGCCCGCTTGAAATCTAGCTACCATGCATACAGACCAAGAATATCCGGTCTAGTAGCGGCCAAGTAGAGAAGACTTCCTATCATTGACCTGTACATAGTATTATCAACTCGAGGGAGAGTCATCTTCTTTACTTAGCTTACAACTTGTCATCATTGGAGTGCTTATTGGTGTACGCCTTCCATTGTGAATTTCTTCAACATTTCCTTCACATATTTGGCCCGTGATAAAAAGAATCCATTCTTTAACCGGCTGATCCAAGACCTAAAAAATAAGATAACTCTCCAATCGTAGACATCTCAAACTCATCTTGCATTCTCTCGAGCAAAGTCTTGACATAATTCATCCTTTTGGCCTCGCAAAGATGATATCATCTACATATACAACCACAACTCGTCGAATTCCATCCATAGATTTAATATACCGATTACTATCAACCAAACCTTTCTTGAAGCCCAACTTACAAAGATAAGTATCCAGGCTGGAATACCATGCTCTTGGTGCTTGCTTCCAACCCATACAATGCTTTCTTCAGCTTTACACACAAGTGTGGGGTCCTCACTTCGCTTGAAATCCTTCCGGTTGCTCTATATACACCTCTTATTCCAAGTCACCATTCGGAAAAGCTGACTTGACATCCATCCGATAAACCTTGAAGTTCTTGTGCACTGCAAAAGCAAGGAACATCCCGATAGCTTCCAGCCTAGCCACGGAGCAAATGTTTCTTCAAAGTCAATTCCCTCAACCTCAGCATATCCTTTGCAAACTAATCCGGCCTTGTTTCTTACAATTTTGCCATTTTCATTGAGTTTGTTCCCGTAGACCCATTTAGTACCAATAACATTCTTGTCTCGTAGGCCTTGGCACCAATTCCCAAGTTTTGTTTTTCTCTATTTGATCCAGCTCTTCATTCATTGCCTTGAGCCAACTAGCATCTTCACATGCCTCTACAACCGATTTTGGTTCAATCTGTGATAGTAATGAAAACATTTGTTTTGGTTGTCTCACTTTTCTTTTGCATACCAACAGATGGATCACCAAGAATTAATTGATCGGGATGATTCTTTTTAACTCGCTTGAGCCACTTTTGTTCCGCCTATCTCGCTCCCGAATCGATTGCTCTTCTCTTTCTTCCGTCTCAACCACTGTTCTCTCTGTTCCGCACATTTGTAACATCCCCCGCTCCTTTTCTCGATTCAATGTCATTCCGCTCACTGTCCGTGTCTTCAAAAAGAGGAACCTCATTATTTGATTCTCAGAGAAGAATTCTTGTGCTCATCAACTCTCACATCCGCACTTTCAACAATCTTGCCAAGTTTTTTATTGTAACATTTATATGCTTTGCTTGAGGTAGAATAGCCAAGAAAAATCCCTTCATCCCGCTCGATCATCAAACTTCCCTAGACCATGACTAGTGTTCTTGATATAGCACTTACTACCAAATACCTTGAAGTGCTTTGTCGTAGCCTTCTTGCCAAACCATAATTCATAGGGTGTCTTGTCTTCATGTGGCCTCAACATACATCTATTCCGAACATATATTGTTGTATGCACCGCTTCTCTCCGGAATTTATTCCCCATGTCATTTTCGCTTAACATAGTTCGGCCATTTCCTGAACAGTTCTATTCTTTCTTTCCGCAACACCATTTTGTTGTGGTGTTCTAGGAGCCGAAGTCCTGTCTCTTAATGCCATTCTCGTAACAATAATCCGCAAAGTCAATCCAGTGTACTCTCCTCCCCGTCGGATCTCGGACACTTGATTTTCTTCCCTGCTTTCATTTTCAACTTGAGTCTTGAAGATCTTGAATCTTGCCAAAGCTTCCGACTTATGTTTTAGAAACATTACCCAAGTCATTCGGAGTAGTCATCTATAAAAAGAATGAAGTACCTTTCTCCCGCAATGCTTTGTGTTCTCAACGGCCCACATAAATCTGTATGAATTATCTTCAATGGTTGAGTAGTGTGATATTCCTTAGGCTTGAATGATGCTCTAGTCCCGCTTCCCCTTCCGACAAGATGCACAAATATCATTGGAAGGCTTTTTCAATAAAGGAATATCTCTCACAAGATTTTTGTTGGATATCTTGGACAGATTTTCAAAACCAATATGTCCCAATCTTCTATGCCATAGCCATGTTTCCTCTTCTTGACTCATCATATAATTCTCTTCAAACTCTTCGGACAGTATAAAGATTTCCCAAGTTCTCTTTCCAGTTGCCATCAATTTGCCATTGTCGCTTCTTCGAATCTCACATCCTTGATCACCGAAAAATTAATCTCGTGGCCCTTATCACAAAGTCGACTAACACTCAATAGATTATGTTTCAAGCCCGAAACATAGAGAACCTCATGAGATTTTAACTTCCCATTATTGAGACTAATGCTTCCTTTCCCAACAATCTTTGCACCAATATCATTACCAAACTTGACCGAGCCTCCTTCATACTGTTGAAATTTCCCAAGCCTCTTACTATCTCCTCGTCATATGGCTTGAACATCCACTATCAAGAATCCAGGTGTAAAACTATTTTGAGCCTTGAGAGCCGTCTCGTACAACCAAAGAGCTATTTTTCCGAACCCGGATCCTCTTATTTGATTTAGATATTTCATCTTGCTTCGTCTAGGGATCTTGCTTCTAACTCGTCATACCGTCTCTCGTGAAGGTGGCATAGGGGAAAGATGGTTCTCAGTTCCTTGCTATATGCCCAAAATTGTTACAGATTATAGCATTCAACAAAATTTTCTTCAAGAGGGGCAAACTGATTTCGCTTCAAATCGACTTGACTCATATTGAACTTGCAAGTAGCTATTCGGTGACCATAGGTATTGCATTTATAACAATATCCCTGAAAATAAGATTTTGGCCTAGAAGGAGTTTCCATGTATCTCATCTGTCTCTGTGGTGCACTGGGATAGTTTTCTCTGTAGAAGTTATCATACTCCATTCTCTTTCCTTGCCATGTATTTTGTCTTGGCCTTGTATAGTTAGTCTTGGGAAGAGAGATTTTGTTTCCACTTTGGCAATGAACTATTGGGTCCTTACCCTTTTCAATTTCCTTCACAAAAGATATGGGCTCTTTTCCCTTTGAACTTGCAGTTTTTGATGTCTGTCCTTTTTCAAAACCAAGGCCAAACTTAATGTGGGAAGGTCTTTGAGCATTGATGATCCCGCAAGCTTGTTACTACTGGGATGCACTTGGCGGACTTATTTACCTCTTCATGTTGAGATAATTTTTGTTGTCTCTCAACCTCTTCTTTTTCATACTCAGCCACTTTTGTCTTTAGAAGAGTAAAATCATTTTCAAATTCTTCAAATCGTTCAACCATAGGAAGTTGTTCTTCAAGTTGAACTTTCAGACTTGCATTCTCATTCAACACAATGGTGTATTCTACAGATGCCTGTTTAATCTGAGTATTGAGATTTTCTATTATCCTCTTGGACTCTTCATATTGAGATTTCAGATCTTGAATTATTTGCTTTTGCTTTTTAACTTCTTGAGAGGCAAGCTTGTTGTGTTTTCTTTCCTTCTTAAGCTCCTTCATGGCTGCAACAAGTTCTTCCTCAAAATTTATCTCACCCTCTTCATCACTGCTTGAGAAATTGTATTCCTTATCATTCTCTTCATCACCACTTGAGATAGAATTCACAATTTTTTCTTTATCTGTGATCTTCTCTTGAGCTTCAATGTACACCATAAACAAAGCCTCGCTAGGCTCATCTTCAGAGATTTCATCGGTGTCATCATCCAAGTTTCAAGGCTTCTCTTAGAGATAAAACTCCTTTTGCTGGACTTGTTTTTCTTGAAGTTATAATTTTTCTTTCCTTTCACCTTGCTTTTACTGTCATCTTCATCATCACTGGCACAAACTTACTCTTCATGGGGCATTTTGCGGCAGAAATGTCCAACCTTGCCACAGATTGAAACATTTGAAAGGAAGCTTATTCTTGTATTTACTGTGCCCTTCTTTAATTTTCTAGTGAAATGAGTCGTGGCTTCATCTTCACTTTCTTCCTCATTTTTCTTTTCGGAAATCTTCAGCTTCTTCATAGCCTTAAAAGCAACCCCGCTTATCACCGTGGTTCCCGGATCAATCCCTCATTTCAAAAGTCATCAAAGCTCCATGAATTTCATCAATTGTAACCTGTTCCAAATCCTTGGTTTCTTCAAGTGCAGATACCTTTGACTCAAATTTTGGGGTGAGAGACCTCAAAATCTTCTGACAAACTATATGACCTTTCAAATCTTCACCAAGTCCTCTAATAGAGTTGACCACATCATTAACCCCTGTTCATGTATTGATCAATGGTCTCATCTTCATTCATCTTCGGATTCTCAAACCGACCTCCGAATGTCCTGCAGAATCGACAACTTGTGATTTTCTTATCTCCTTCATATATGTTGATCGGCTGTCCCATACTTCCTTTGTCGTCTTGCAGTCCATGATTTTAGCCAGTTCACTATTTGTCAGTCCCCCTTGAATGGCATTGAGAGCTTTTCTATTGTTCTCAAAATTCTTTTTATCTACAACTGTGGGAGCATTTGTATCATGTGGAGTGTAGCCATTCTCTGCATAAGCCCAAACATCATAACCAAGAGATCCTACATAGACCTCCATTCTTCTTTCCAAAAGACAAAATCCGTCCCATCAAACAAGGGAGGCTTGTTTGAACCTTCTCCCGGTGCCATATATTATATTCCGATCTTCTCGGGGCTTGCCGATTAAGCCGCACCGAGCCCGGTGCTCGATACCAATTGATAAACCTTGAATGACACCGAGAGGGGGTGAATCAATGTGAATAATTTCTCCCTTGAAATTTCTTTGCTGCCCAAAGATATTCACAAAATAACCTGTCCCAAACACAATCGTATGCAAATCTACCTCACACCACTCGGTGGCCGGTCTACCGATTTTGCACACCCATCCCGCAATTCATTCCACGCACTTCACAAAGCTCATAAATAAGCAAGCCACAACACACAAAAATTACGTGGTTCACCACCACGTGAGTGATGGCTAATCCACGGAGTAATGCCCAATGGGCTTCGTATTTACTCAATACTCAACTTTTAGCCCTTTACAGACAAGGATGCTCACCCTAAATTTTCCCAAAGATAAACCGAGAGGGCGTAATAACGCCGAAGTCGGGGCATAAAGCCGTTGTCCAAAGACCCACCGAACACACCACAACAGATACAATTTTTGGGGCTTATAATGATGCCCTACAATTAAATCCCACCCTAGCAAGGCATTCAATATTTTTCTTCTCTTTTTCTTTGCCTAATGCTAGCATACAATAGATTCCCATGTCCCATAGGCATTCAACATCATTATCCTACTTGAACATACAATAGATTGGTTCAATAAATAATAAAAGGGATAAGAAAATCTCACAACCAATTTTTCTGATAATTGACGATGTTCTTCTTCATCTGGTAGTCAAAAAAAACCCTTTCCATATGCGATCAAGCTCTTCCAGCCTTCAAGAACACTTCAATGTATCGGCATTAGCATCAGTAGCAATGGAGAATGACTGTCTTCTAATCCCAAAGCAAGAAAAAATCAAAAATAAGAGGTTTTTCCCCTTTTTCTTCAAAAACTCCCCTTCTACGATTTTTCTTGCGGCCAGCAGTCTCTCTAAACATTCTCAATGGAAAGAGCATTAAAAACCTAGCTCGGTGCAACTTGGATCGTCGGATTTGGCCACCGGATGGCCAAGTTATGGCATAAACAAGTTCGGCCTCTGAAAAAATTCCAAATGGAATCTTTTAATTCCATATGGTGCGCCCGCGATACACCGTAGCCGCGCCCGACGCCTCCTCGATTGGCTGAAAAGGAATCATAAGTAAAAGCCATCGATTTCACTCAAAATGGCGGGATTGAACCAGATCCCCGGATCCGGATAATCGCCGTCTCCGAAATCCGAGGTCATGTGATGCGCAAGATTGGAATCTTTTCCGCCGACGCACAATAAGCGCCACACCTGAATAAGGGAAGGCTTGCGGCGGGACAGGCCTTGCGGGCTGGCCTTGCTTTGGCTAGCTTGTCCCCCCTAACCAAGGCATGCCCGCCTCGTTTCGGCCGGGCTCGGCTTCCAAGGCAAATCGTCGCCTTGGGGTTGCGGGCCGGCTGCGCTTGCGGTCGCCTGCCGCGCCACTTTGGTCGGTGCTTGCCCGGGCCTGGCTGCTTCGGCTGGCGTGTAAGACCCGCACTCAAAACCCGGTCTAAACCTTGGTTTTGTGTCGTGACAGGTGCTTCCGATCATCACCGGAACGGGCGGGGCAAGCGGATAACAAGTGTACGAAATCGGACCGAAGTCGACCAATGATACCTTATTTTAGGTATACCGGTCGATGGTACGGATGATGGTACCGGTCGACCGGTATGGCCTCGCACGCTATGTGCGGAATTTGGAAATTAGTCTCTACGGGTCCCACTTTCCCCGATTTCGAATCCTAGAAGTTTCCTAATCCTAGTAGGGTTACTAAACCCTATTTCTAGCCTATAAATACACCCTTAAACCCCTCAAATCCTTTCCATTGTCTTTCCCAAACCCTAGAGAAGAGAAAGAGCTTGGAGAGGAGAAGGAGCTAGGAAGAAGAAGGAGGTGCCGCCATTACCGTTTGACGAAGCTCTCGCTACACCTGTCAACGGTAAGTGTTTGATACCATCTTCTTACCCTATGTTAGTTATGTGGGTGGATCAATACCACGCAAAGTAGGTATTGATCTAAAACCCTAATTTGGCCAATAACCCTAAGTTGCCGTCAAACCCTAGATTCGAGTTTCGAGATGATATTCATCGAAACGAGACTTGAATGAGTTGGGGATAACTCTAACTCAAAGCCTAGACTTAGAATGGATAGGAGAAACCCCAAAAATCCATGGAGGATGATCGACGGCAATCGAAGAACCCATGTATGGTCTTCCGAGACATACCGGTCGACTATACCGGTTGCACATAGTGCGACCGGTATGTTGCGACCGCTACCTCTCGGGAGGTTGTTTGTGGGGACCGGCTGACCATACCGGTCGCCGGTCTTTCCCTACGAGGCGCGACCGGTACATGCCACCGGTCAGCTCTGTGAGGGCAGTTGTGATCCATGTTGGTTTCCGACCAACATAAAACCCTAAATAATATATTCTAATGGAACCCTAATATTATGTAGGACTTTGTGACATATAGTTTGGATCTTGTGACGTGGAGCAAGTGATCGAACGAAAGGCCGTAAGGGAATCGCACCTAAACCTAATAATTAATGGACAAGAAATCGTTGTTAATCATTGAATATCCGTGATGTGATGTTTGTGCATATTCACATGCCATCCTTTACTTTCGGCTATTATTATTGTTCATGCATTCATAGGATGTGATTGATAGGCATGTGATTGTTTTCGTTGGTGTGTGGAGGTGGGGCATGGGCCCGGGATCGCTCTTCACACCGGCACCTTTTGTAGTATTCTATCTTGACATGCTTGGTACGGATAGGGTATCAGGGGAAGATCGTGGTACGTTGGTCTCCGATATTGATGTTGTCCCGACCATCGTTGGGTGGTACTGAGGATTCCGAGTCGACGCTGCCTTGTCCACGATGCTTTAGCTCTATCTCTATGCCGTAGGGTGTCGTGTTGGGATAGGGTCTACCCGTGTATTGTTTCTATCCTAGTGGGTTAGTTGCGGATAGGGTATCGGGGGGGAGGTGAGGTCTAGGAGGTCTCCGACCCGGCCTGCACGCTCTAGCTCTATCTCTATGCCGTAGACGGCTGTGGCCGGGATAGAGCATACATTGTTGACATATAGGATTGGTTAGTTGCGAGCCCGGTTATGCAGCCCCGGCCGCAGGGGGCTTAGGTACCGGTATGGGTAGAGTATCGGGGAGGTGCGGGTATACCTTAGCTCTATCTCTATTCCATGATGGGTGCATGTGGGTTGGTGGTAGTGTGATTACCGTGCGACGCCACACACTCGTGTATAGAGGTGCGGGGGCCACCAAACCTTTCTATAGCACATTGCAAACTTAAAACCGGACCACAAGATAAAATGATTGTTACTCATGCATAATCTTGTGAAACTGTCCGATTGCCTTATTGAGTCGTGTTGTGTGCTCACCCTTTGTATATACATTGTTTTTAGATGTTGATGCAGGATACACGGTGGATGACTATGTAAACGCTCCGGCGTATGGAGGTGTGGTCGCTCTAGATGTGCAAGCGGAGAGGACGAGCATGACGCTTCATGCGAGTGCCCTTCTGTGTGTACCGTGATTTGTTTTTACTTATTTATTTCGGTTATTTTGATTGGATTAAAGGGATGTAATAATATCATTATTATGTGTTTGATTTGAATAATGGGATAATTATTTACATTATCAATAGATACTCGCTTCATTCTATTTTAAGTCTTCCGTCGGATATTTATATTCGATTGTGGTTATGTGTAATTGGTTTGTATGGGTGAACACGGCCTATTCGAGATCCCTGGTGTGAACCGTTGGTTCAATGACGGTTCACTCACACCATTCCTGGTTGGATCAGAATTTGGGGTGTGACAACTTGGTATCGAGCTCGGCTCTGTTCCAACAAACCATGCTACACATAATGGGGTCGATGAACCTGAGTTAGGAAGTTTAAAAATTTTAATACAAACACACCCTAAGCATTGTTTGATACCCGAGACGGACTAAGAAAGAGAATAATGTACTATTCTAAATGTGAAACATAATTTGTGCACATACACTAGATAGGTGAACCATGAAACTTTCATTAAACGGGAAAAATAGTATCAAATGTAATAGTGCGACGGGGTATAGTCCACAAACCGGAAGGTTACCCCGTTAGATAAACAAATAAAAGAAAATTTAATGGAAAATCATGGGGTAGGAGGCCCGGGAGGAATGGGGTCCGCTATGTCATAGTCCCGCCGGATGCGACCCTAAGCCAATGCACCCGGTCCCGAGTCACTCGTAGACCACGAGCCGGGCGTCCCAACTCCCGACCCATCGCTGTGCGAGACTCTAGGATGACCCTCCGGGTGTCCCCCGATCTCGAAAACATACCCAACACCGAGCCGGGAGGGGTTGAGATGGCCCAGCTCGTGGGAACGATGGTGGTGGTACAGTGGAGGCTGTGGGTCGGCACCGGTGCTTCCCCAACTACATCGCCATCATCATCATCCCCCATCTCGCCGCATAGGCCGCATTGGCCGCGGGCCGCCGCCGCCGCCGCCGCTACTCTCCCAAGTGGGACGAGGGCGAGCCTCCAACTCGTCATCGCTAACGGGCAGATCAACCATCCGCATCCCGTGTTATCGCATCCCGGTCGATGTCGAGGTCATGGAGTCCTCGACGGCTGTCTCTCCTTCAAACTCACGCCCGCACGGCGAAGAAGGAAAGTGACGAGCCGGCCATAAGGAAGGTTGCTGGCCCGATCGGCCACGCCCGCTCGATGCATAGTCCGGATGATGAGGTATGGAAGTGAGATCCGCTCTCCGGTGCGGACGCAATAGGTGACGCATCGGGTGAGCTAGGACAACTCGTTGTAGTGACCGCCTCGCGGGCACTATATCGTCGCCGGATGATGCGGTCAGAGACCCGAGGTATAGGTCTCAAGCTAGCCGCCTTCATAGGAGCCCCGGGATTGAGTATCCGATGCGCTATCTCTCGGCGCAAATCTTCGGGCTCAAATAACCTTTCGCCTTGGGGGCGCAGTGATACCAAATCCCCATCATTGGGAACCCCAAGTAGATCAGCTAACCGGTGGGTGTTGAAGGAAATATGTACACCCGGGACGTAATCGGTGATGCGCAGATCCCTTACACCGGTTCGGTCTTCGACATCCCCTTCGAGTTCCGAATTCGCATAAAAGTGCTTAACTAGGTTAGGGCGTGTGGTATCGTGGTAGGAGATAACCGGCAGCCAACCTAGAGCACCAAAAGCTGTCTCTACATTGAACCGGTGCAATTGTCCCACATTGACCCGTCGCCTGGATATAATACCCTTGTCATCAAACCGGGGAAACCGAGCCCGAGCTTCCAAAGAGCGAAACCGGAGCTCATCTAGCCGAGGGATAGGTGGAGAGGGAACCCGAGAACTAGAACCATGTGATCGCTTCCCGAGGTTGCGTCTAGGAGCCATTTAGAATCCGCAAAACAAAAGAAAACAAGATAAAAAGGTTAGAAATCTTCGAAATTTCGCAAAGATAACGGCTATAAATTGGGAAAAAGCCTCGAACTCACCCAAAAACATGGGG
This sequence comes from Protea cynaroides, assembly GCA_028583415.1. Taxonomy (NCBI): domain Eukaryota; kingdom Viridiplantae; phylum Streptophyta; class Magnoliopsida; order Proteales; family Proteaceae; genus Protea; species Protea cynaroides. The sequence continues at coordinate 96,585,592 of CM053274.1, forward strand.
AGGAGGACTTACGTAACCCCCACACTCTTCCATAAACCAATCACAAGCAATTATAACAAGCAATTTCAAGAAATTTCAAGAATTAAGAAAAATTAGAAAATTTTCGAAATTTTTGAAAAACCTAGGTCAAAAAGATGAAAAATTCGTTTTTTATGAAAACCGTTCGGTGAAACCCCAAATTGGTTGAGGGCTTTTGCTCTTGGGGGTCCCTAAACCCTTTTTAAGTCGAAGGAAAAGAATTCCTACGGTTAAAACATCTCGAACAAAGAAAAACCTAAAATTCTACATATAGACGATATGAAAATTTCTCATAAAAATATGAGAGAGAGGGTAGAGACCTACACGGGAGACGATATGCTAGGTCTTGAATGGAAGGAATCGGCCTCAAATAGCACCGGGTCGAACTGTAGCAACTCGGAACCCGAGAGAAGAATCGCCACCGGAGAGAAGAGAAAGGAAAAGTGAGAAAAATCTCACTTTTTCGCGATTTTAAAGCCATTTTGGGCATACCGGTCGACGGTTATGCCTATACCGGCCGACCGGTATCAACCCAGTGTGCGACCGCTATGTCTCGGCCAGAAAATTTTTCCTCGACTGGTCGACTATACCGGTCGCAACACCGTCTCTGAGTGGCGACCGGTATCTCATAGACATGCGACCGGTATGTCTCGGCCAAAAATTTAATTTTGACCGGTCGACTATACCGGCCGCAAAGATATTTCTACAGGTGAGCGACCGGTATGTTGCGACCGGTACGCCTAAAGAACCAGAAAATTTAAAAAAAAATTCCAAAATTGTGCAAATTGAAATGTTACTTCGACTATTCCCCCGCATTATTCAAGACTAACACTACTATTATTGATGATTCTCACGTGTTATGTCTTCTTCTCGATCCAAATAAATAGTCCGAGATGGCGGTGTGGAAACGGTCGAAGGGGTAGAAAGCATCATCATGCCGGAAGCGCCTAGAGGAAGAACAAGTCGAGCGGGACCGAGGTTAGGGAAACCAACTCAAGAGGAGGAACAGGTCCCGGGAAGTACCGACGCAATTACCGGGACCACCTCACGGGGGATTCCGAGACCATAGTTACAAACTTGGTCTATCGATGCAAGCTCAACGTAAGGAATTTCCGAGTGAGGTGCTAGCGATGCTCAGTCGGCAGGTTCCGTTCCCGCCGGTAATACGCCCGGGTCCGGAGAGAAAATGTCTTCACAACGGGTGCAGAGTAGCCCAAGGCCAAGGGCCCAAGCACGTAATATACCACCACCGCATCGCTTCCGGTCGCCTTCGCAGATCCAGGGCATATCCGTATCCACCACCATGGTACGGAGTAGATACCCAGGACAAGACGATCTTAGCGGGTCGGTGGACGGGTTCTTGAAGTTGAAACCGTCATCATTCACCGGGGACAGGAAACCATTGTGGCCAGACAAGGGGTTTCAGAAATGGAAAAGAACTTCCGGTTGATGACGTGTACCGAGGAGGAGAAGGTTCTATTTGCCACTCACATGCCGAGGAGGACGCGAATGCTTGGTGGAATTCCACGCGGGCATATTTGGAGAACCAAGATGCACTAGTTGGACTGGGGAAGTGTTTAAAGCGGCTTTCTTCGACAAATACTTCCCAAAGAGCTTCAGGATTCAATGGAGAGAGGTTTCTCGGCTACGCAGGTCGCCGATTGTGTAGATGCTTATCAACAGAGGTACGAAGAGCTATTCTTCTTCGCACCGGGCCAAGATGCCGGAGGAGGAGACAAAGATACGTAGGTTCACCATGGGACTACGTGGAAGCATTAGAGAACATCTTTTGGGTCCGGATAAGAAAACCTACAACGAGGCAGAGCAGGTTGCGAGGGTGATAGAGTCCAAGCCCGAGGGACAGCTTCTTCGCTCAAAACAAGGGAGTGAAGAGACCTCGCTTGGAGAGAACTCGAGTGGCAAGAATACTAGACCATTCCGCCCATACGGGGGCGATCTGGTACAGCACTCGCGAGAAACAACCTGGCACCACCGCCGCACAATTAACCAGGCCCAACCCGAATATTAAGTGTTTTAACCGGCAAGAATCTGGACATGTTGCAAGGAACTGCACGCTACCTAGGAAGCAAGCTCCCCAAAGAAGCCGAGTTTATGCAAATACCACCGAAGAGGCAACCGATCACCCGATGTGGTAACCGGAATTGTAAATGTAGCCGGGTTACCCGCCGTAGTATTATTTGACTCGGGGCCACGCACTCCTTTGTTTCGCTTTCGTTTGGGAAGCGAATGGAGTTACCAATCAAGCAATTGAACCCAAGCTTGATAGTTCGCTCTCCGCTAGGAGTCGAGTGGCTTTGACCAAGTATTATGGACCATGTACCTCGTAAGTATCGAGGGTCGAGACTTAGAAGCAAGCCTAGTAATACTTGAGATGGCAGATTTTGATGTCATTTTAGGAATGGATTGGCTAGGCCATCATTCGGTCGTCCTTTTATGTGGTGAAAGGAAGCTTATGCTTACTGACAGAGAGGGAAAGGAATATAGTTTCGCTGGAATTAAGCTATCTAGGAAGCGAAAGTTGATCCTCTCCGCCCCTAAAGACTAAGAGATGCTTGGAGAAAGGGGGAGTGGGTTATCTCAGATCCGTAGTTGACCTCACAAGCAGAGTCACTCAAGATGGAGGATATAGAGGTGGTTCGGAGTTTCCGGATGTATTTCCGTAGGATCTTCCAGCTTACCACCGCAGGGCTACGGAATTTGTGATAGACCTTATACCAAGTGTTCGGCTCCGGTGTCTAAAGCGCCATACAGATGGCCCCAACCGAAGTTAAAGGAGTTGAAGACCCAATTACAAGAATTGCTGGATAAGGGCTTCATACGACCTAGTATTTCGCCTTGGGGGAGCACCTGTGTTGTTCGTCAAGAAGAAAGATGGAAGTGTACGGCTATGTATTGACTATCGTGAGCTGAACAAGTTGACGATCAAGAATCGGTATCCTTTACCTAGGATCGATGATCCGCTCGATCAGTTGCGGGGTGCAAAGGTTTTCAAAGATCGATCTCCGATCGGGTATCACCAATTGAAGATCAAGGCCGGAGATATTCAAGACTGCTGTAGACGAGGTATGGACATTATGAGTTTCTGGTTATGTCTTTCGGGTTGACTAACGCCCAAATGGGCGTTTATGGAATTGATGAACCGAAAGTGTTCCATGACATGTTGGACACTTCGGTCATCGTATTCATCGACGACATATTAATTTACTCTAAGGACATGGAGACTCATACAACAAGATTTGAGAGCAGCCCTACAACGGCCGAGGGACGTGAGGCTTTATGCAAAATTCAAGAAGTGCGAAGTTTTGGTCAAGGAAGTGGCTTTCTTGGGCCATGTTGTATCCGGGAGACGGTATCAAGGTGGATCCAAGCAAGATAGCTGCTATCGTAGGATGCGAAGCACCAAAATCTGTTGTCGAGATTCGTAGTTTCCTTGGGTTGGCTGGTTATTATAGAAGATTCGTGGAAGATTACTCCAGGATCGCGGTTCCACTCACCCGATTGACCAAGAAGGGAGAGAAATTTATATGGACAGATGAGTGTGAGAAGTGCTTCCGCACTTTGAAGTCAAGACTTGTCTCGCACCTATCCTAACCATTCCCGAACCAAGCCGCACCGCTTACTCTATATACGGATGCTTCGGGCTGGGTATTGGGTGTGTTCCGATGCAAGGAGAATGTAATCGCTTACGCATCAAGACAGCTTAAAAGAGCACGAGAAAAACTATCCTACGCATGACTTGGAGCTAGCAGCGGTTATTCATGCAATCAAGACTTGGAGACACTATTTGTACGGTGAGAAGTTTCGCATCAAGTCGGATCACAAGAGCTTAACTTATCTCTTCACTCGTAAGGATCCGAATATGAGACAGAGAAGATGGCTGGAATTGTTAAAAGATTATGATTGCGACATCCAGCACCACCCGGTAAAGCAAATGTGGTGGCCGACGCCTTAAGCGTAAAGTGGGCATCGAAACCCGAGGCAGACCGAGTACAAACGCCGCATTGTGTGCTTGCAGCCTCGAGTTCGATGGAAATTGATGAAGACCATATTATCGAAACTGCAGAAGATCCGGTTGAGCAAGGCTTGATTCATAAGTTCACTATGATGTTCGCCGCATTGAAGATCTCACCGAGCCTAATTGATGAAGTCAAGGTAGCAATCCTACAGATCCATATCTCGGACAGGGCAGAAGACTTAGAGAAGGGTACGTGTAATCCTCGACTTTACCTTGGAATCGACAAAGTACTCAAGTATCGCGGACGGGTATGTATACCCGAGAGCGAAGACCGCGATATCGTGAGGCCGAAGTTATGACCGAAGCTCATTACACTCCATATTCGGTACATCCGGGAAGTACCAAGATGTACCATGATCTAAGAAGACTCTATTGGTGGAGGGGTATGAAAGCCGATATAGCTCGCTTCGTGTTTCAATGTCCGAATTGTCAACAAGTTAAAGCGGAGAGACAAAGACCCGCAGTTTACTACAGCCATTACCGTAACCCGCATGGAAGTGGGATTGTATCACTATGGATTTCGTCACCGGCCTACCTTTGACACCAAGGTCGGTGGATGCGGTTTGGGTTATAGTAGATCGGCTCACCAAGACAGCTCGATTTATTGCGGTCGACCTCGGTATACCATGGAGAAGCTGGCCAAGTTATATGTTGATAATATAGTCGACTTCATGGCGTTCCAGAAAGTATAGTATCCGACGTAGATCCCCGCTTTACATCAAAATTCGGGAAGGATTACGTAAAGCTATGGGAACAAAGTTGAAGTTCAAGACGGCTTTCCATCCTCGGACGGACGGACAAATGAGCGAACCATTCAAATTTTGGAAGATATGCTTCGAGCTTGTGCATTAGATTTCAAAGGAGCTTGGGATGAGAAGCTATCACTTATCGAGTTTGCTTACAACAATAGTTATCGGGCTACAATCGGGATGGCCCCATATGAAGCTCTCTATGGGAGAAAATGTCGTACACCTCTTTATGGAATGAAGTGGGGGAAAGAAGAATTGTAGGACCGGAGTTTGTTGAAGAAACTTGCCGAGTGATTGATCGGATCAAAGAGAGAGTAAAGACAGCTCAAGTTCGACGAAAGCACTATGCGGATAATCGACGCCGAGATCCGGAGTTTGCAAAGGTGACAAAGTGTTCTTGAAGGTGTCACCGGTGCGAGGTCCGAAACGGTTTGGTAAGAAGGGGAAGCTATGCCCCGTATGTGGGACCATATGAGATATTGAATCGACGTGGTAATGTAGCATATCAATTGGCTCTACCACCATCTATGTCTAGCGTTCATAATGTGTTCCATGTATCATTACGAAGAAGTATGTCGAGATCCATCGCATATCTTGAGCGCTGATCCTCCGGACTTGACCGAAGACTTAACTTTCAAGTGGTGCCTCGTAATGCTCTCAAGCCGAAAAGTTCAGCAACTTCGAACCAAGGATATCCACTATGTAAAGGTGCATTGGAAAAGCCAAAATGTGGAGGAAATTACTTGGGAAGAAGAGAGCGCGATGAGGAAGGAGTACCCTAACCTTTTTGACGATCAAGGTACGTTCAAATTTCGAGGCCGAAATTTCTTTTAAGGGTGGGGAGTTGTAGTACCTACATGTAAATTTCGGGACGAAATTTCTTTTAAGGGTGGTGGAGTTGTAAGACCCGCACTCAAAAACCCGGTCTAAACCTTGGTTTTGTGTCGTGACAGGTCTTCCGATCATCACCGAACCGGGACGGGCAAGCGGATAACAAACAGGTACGAAATCGGACCGAAGTCGACCAATGATACCTTATTTTAGGTATACCGGTCGATGGTACCGGATGATGGTACCGGTCGACCGGTATGGCCTGCACAGCTATGTGCGGGAATTTGGAAATTAGTCTCTACGGGTCCCACTTTCCTGATTTCGAATCCTAGAAGTTTCCTAATCCTAGTAGGGTTACTAAACCCTATTTCTAGCCTATAAATACACCCTTAAACCCCTCAAATCCTTTCCATTGTCTTTCCCAAACCCTAGAGAAGAGAAAGAGCTTGGAGAGGAGAAGGAGCTAGGAAGAAGAAGGAGGTGCCGCCATTACCGCTTGACGAAGCTCTCGCTACACCTGTCAACGGTAAGTGTTTGATACCATCTTCTTACCCTATGTTAGTTATGTGGGTGGATCAATACCACGCAAAGTAGGTATTGATCTAAAACCCTAATTTGGCCAATAACCCTAAGTTGCCACAAACCCTAGATTCGAAGTTTCGAGATGATATTCATCGAAACGAGACTTGAATGAGTTGGGGATAACTCTAACTCAAAGCCTAGACTTAGAATGGATAGGAGAAACCCCGAAAATCCATGGAGGATGATCGACGGCAATCGAAGAACCCATGTATGGTCTTCCGAGACATACCGGTCGACTATACCGGTTGCACATAGTGCGACCGGTATGTTGCGACCGCTACCTCTCGGAGGTTGTTTGTGGGGGGACCGGCTGACCATACCGGTCGCCAGTCTTTCCTACAGAGCTGCGACCGGTACATGCCACCGGGTCACCTCCGTGAGGGCAATTTGTGATCCATGTTGGTTTCCGACCAACATGAAACCCTAAATAATATATTCTAATGGAACCCTAATATTATGTAGGACTTTGTGACATATAGTTTGGATCTTGTGACGTGGAGCAAGTGATCGAACGAGCCGTAAGGGAATCTGACCTAAACCTAATAATTAATGGACAAGAAATCGTTGTTAATCATTGAATATCTGTGATGTGATGTTTGTGCATATTCACATGCCATCCTTTACTTTCAGCTATTATTATTGTTCATGCATTCATAGGATGTGATTGATAGGCATGTGATTGTTTTCGTTGGTGTGTGGAGTGGGGCATGGGCCTGGGATCGCTCTTCACACTGGCACCTTTTGTAGTATTCTATCTTGACATGCTTGGTACGGATAGGGTATCGGGGGAAGATCGTGGTACGTTGGTCTCCGATATTGATGTTGTCCCGACCATCGTTGGGTGGTACTGAGGATTCCGAGTCGACGCTGCCTTGTCCACGATGCTTTAGCTCTATCTCTATGCCGTAGGGTGTCGTGTTGGGATAGGGTCTACCCGTGTATTATTTCTATCCTAGTGGGTTAGTTGCGGATAGGGTATCGGGGGAGGTGAGGTCTAGGAGGTCTCCGACCCGGCCTGCACGCTCTAGCTCTATCTCTATGCCGTAGGCGGCTGGCCGGGGGATAGAGCATACATTGTTGACATATAGGATTGGTTAGTTGCGAGCCCGTTTATGCAGCCCCGGCCGCAGGGGCTTAGGTACTGGTATGGGTAGAGTATCGGGGGAGGTGCGGGTATACCTTAGCTCTATCTCTATTCCATGATGGGTGCATGTGGGTTGGTGGTAGTGTGATTACCGTGCGACGCCACACACTCGTGTAGAGGTGCGGGGGCCACCAAACCTTTCTATAGCACATTGCAAACTTAAAACCAGACCACAAAGATAAAATGATTGTTACTCATGCATAATCTTGTGAAACTGTCCGATTGCCTTATTGAGTCGTGTTGTGTGCTCACCCTTTGTATATACATTGTTTTTAGATGTTGATGCAGGATACACCGTGGATGACTATTTGAACGCTCCGGCGTATGGAGGTGTGGCTGCTCTAGATGTGCAAGCAGGGGAGGACGAGCATGATGCTTCATGCGAGTGCCCTTCTCACGGTACCTTGATTTGTTTTACTTATTTATTTCAGTTATTTTGATTGGATTAAAGGGATGTAATAATATCATTATTATGTGTTTGATTTGAATAATGGGATAATTATTTACATTATCAATAGATACTCGCTTCATTCTATTTTAAGTCTTCCGTTGTATATTTATATTCGATTGTGGTTATGTGTAATTGGTTTGTATGGGTGAACACGGCCTATTCGAGATCCCGGTGTGAACCGTTGGTTCAATGACGGTTCACTCACACCATTCCGGTTGGATCGGAATTTGGGGTGTGACAGTGGCCCGGGCTCCTGTCTAGGTGGCATACCACGAGGTGGGTCCCACCTTCTCTCTCCCCCGGGTCCCACTTTCTCTCTCCTCTTTCTCTCTCCTCTTTCTCTCTCCTCTAATTCTTTCACCTCTTTCATGCTTCACAGATGCACTAACAAAGCCGTATTACATCCGTCTGGTCCGGGCTGTCTAGGTGGCATACCACGCAGGTGGGTCCCACCTTCTCTCTCCCGGGTCCCACTTTCTCTCTCCTCTTTCTCTCTCCTCTTTCTCTCTCCTCTAATTCTTTCACCTCTTCCATGCTTCACGCACTGTAACAAAGCCGTATTACCGTATCACTGCCATGTCGCCTGTAAGGTCCGCAGACACTCTCTCTCATCAAACTGGACCCAGTTGGCCCAATTTGCCAACAATTACAATATATAGGCCAACAGACCCGCCGGCTATAAACACTGGTCTCCCTCTACGATTCAATCGCACAAACCATAGCACTTTTGTTAAAACTGGATCATCACACTACACCACTGCAGCTGCCGTTCAACGACACCCAACACACCGTAGTCGTCATCGTCTTTACGCAGTGAACTCGCCGCCGTTCCTCTCGCAACATGTGAAAACTCGAAACTCCCCATGCATTCACCGATTGGTTGGTAGCTTCTCCAAACACCATCTATCCATGCCCGAGTTCCGGCATCACTACCGCACAAGACCCGAAACTCCGGTTCCCGTCTCAAGGTTCAATCCACCTAACGTAGCACCGTTTGCACTCCTACCGCGGACAAACCCATTGCCGGCAGAGAGTCTCTCGGGTCTCTACCACCGGCCAACCGACCGCGAACAACACCACGGATGTGCAAGATCGGTTCCCCCACCCGCGATTTGCAAGTCGAACCAGGCGTCTTTCTCTCGATCCGATTGCTTTCCCATGGTAAAGCTCATCGCAGTCCCGTGTCGTCGGCCTAGAACACCATCACCAACGAGATCCGGCTCGGGCGATCCGTTCCATCCCAACCGCACACATATGGGATGATGGGTATCGCCCTCCTAAGTCTCCAATATCCCCGCAGTTCTCCAGGGATACCTTCTCTCGCATGAACCGTTTGACCACCAACGAATCCTGCAGAACCCTAAACCCTACCGAACCGATTTGTCTCAAATCCAATCCTCCGGTCGATTCACTCGATGACCCATGTTTTGGCAAAGCCTCCATCGATCTTCCTGCCACAGCCAGACCCACCACGTACATCATCCGGCATTGCCATAGATCCTTGCTTCGTCAGAACCTCACTAGAAACCCCCTTTTTCTTCTCCTTCTTTTTCATACTTCATATCTCTCTCGTTCTTCAAAAAAACCTAAGCTCTTGATACCACTTGTTAGGATTTGAGAGACGCAAACAAGTAGAAAACACAAAGAATTAACGTGGTTCAGCATCCCATCGTAAGATGTTTCCACCAGAGAAAAGAGCGACTTTTTTTATTCTCATTAAAAGTCTACAGAATTCTCCACCTGACAACCCTATCTCATCTGCCAGACTTATAATGTTCTAGCTCTCCACTGTCAGAGGAGAATCCTTTAGAACCCTTGTAGCTTTTTTAGATTTTTACACACAGAGACAATATATAGGGAAATCTAGAAATCATAATCTCATCACAATTATAAGTTTACTCCGTACATGTAATAGACTCATACCCTAATACAAATACTATCTTTATAATTACGTGAACCCCATAGAATACAAGACACCAACCCAACAAATAACCATAAATCCCAGTTGATGCTATTTTAATTACTATAATTTCTGATTACACAATAATTTAAAAAGGAAAGTTTACTAACAGAATTCCAATGAGAATAAGATGAACAGTATTTCAGTAAAAATAAATATCCACTGTCAGAGGAGAATCTTCTACAACCCTTATAGCCTTTTTTAGATTTTTCCA